>LSYV01000065.1:528892-549651 GCA_001584585.1 Gonium pectorale
GAACCGTCTGCGCTCGAAGCAGTCGCGGGCATGTGGACAATGTTGGCGCGCAGAAGCAGGCCATAGCATTCCCCTCCCCGTAGTTGGCCGCCGATGGACTGGCAGGAAAGAGAGGGGGGTAATCCGCCCAGGCGAGGTGGTGGGGCCCGGGTACGGCAGCGGGTCCTACGTGCACGGGCTTGGGGAAAGGGGAAACGGGGCAAAGGAACGAGGCGACGGCGATATAGCCAAGGGCCCAAGGGGGACAGGCGGCGGTCTGGAGGGCAGATCCCCACCGCCTGTAGGGGCACGTGCGGAACAGCGGCCAGTGCATGCAGACAGGCAGAGAGGCAGGGATGCAGAGGCATGGATGCGGAGGGACGGCGTGAAGCAAAGGCAGTAGTCACACGGGGGACAGCCGTGGCGGGCGGAGCAGCGAGTGGCAGTGTATCTCTGCATAGAAAGAGGGAGCCCGCGCAGAATTCGCAAACGCGCAGACGTGTGGTCCCCCCGTCCACCTCCGGCCGCGACCGGGTAGTCGCCAGCTGCACTCAGTGCTCGAAAGGCAGGCGACAGGGCCCAGCCGTAGCAGGGAGCCGGGTGGGCTGGCTGGCTGGGTGGGGTAGAACAGGCTTCTCCCTGCCGCTGCCGCTGCGCTGGTGAGAGGCGGTCCGCGAACAGTAGAAGTGCCGGGCAGCCCTACCAGCCGCCGCATAGCACGGTGTGCCCGCGCTTGGGGGGGGGAGAGTTTGGCGGTGGGGATGGGGTGCGTAAGGGTAGCAGCGCATTATACGTGAGGGCACTGTCCCTAACGGGCGGCGGGGTCAGTTCCACATCCTGCAATGCGGTGTGCGCACACGGCGTGCGCGCTGCGCCGGCACCTCCGAAACAAGGTCTGGCCGGCAGTACTGGGTGGATTGGACGCTTAGTGCCAGATGCTTGACTAATTGCTTGGTTCGCGGTAGATGGGTCACACAGAAACGCCCTTCCATAACTCCACTCCTGCCAGGTGCCAGCAGGCTGACCAGCGACAGCGCATGGCCGTTCTGCCGAATGACGCCGCTGTGTGGAACCAGCCCAGATCTGTACACCCACGGCAGCGTTGTACACCTGCCCAACGCCCGCCACAGATAGACATACCACGCTAAGGCGTCAGGCTTGACACTGCCCGCCTCTATCTGCGGCAATCTTTCAGACCCCGACCACTCGCAGCTGCCTGCGTGCACTTGTGCATGCACCTGTACGCATTCCACACGCAACAAGCTTCCCGGGCGCTCAGCTTACTAATGCTGCTTCCGTGGACGCTGGGCCAAGGAAGGTTCATGTGTGTGATGCGGATGCGGGGTGCTACGTGTCGGAGTCTTGCGCTTGGTCACGTACTGGGAAGCGCAGCCACTGTTCTGGCTGCCGTTACCGTGATGTGTACGGCTCGTGCTAGCCCACCCTCAGCGACAGTCCTTTTGAAATACTGGACAGGAAACATGTCTAAAATTGGTAGCGATGTGTGTAGCATTAGCCTCGTTGCCAGCAGCCTCCACCGTACTGACCCTAGCGCTGCGACCCCTCTGCGCATCGCGTGGGAGCCATTCCACGCGTGGACGGATTTACTGCGTACATTCCCCACACGCGGCTGCCTAGGCTTGCGACCGGATTGGCGCATCAGAGCAGCGCCACGAGCTCATCCCGCAGGCCCGCCGCCCCACAGCCCCACACCACATCCCGTGCGCACGACGCCCAGGCCGCAAGCCGCCCCACACTGGCCTCGGCTTTATCCGCAGCGGCCCCGTCAGCCTCCTCGTGCGGGCATTGCTCCGGGCGAGTCACCTGCTGCTGCTGCCATTGTAGGATGGGGAGGGCCGCATCCTGCCCGCCGCCGGGACCCGCATGCTCTTCCGGCGCCGCCATCACCTCCACAAGCGAGTACAGCACCTGCCGCATGGCCCCGCCAGCCAGGCTCCCCTCCTCTCCATTGCCACCCTCCCACTCTCCCTTCGAGCGCCCAGCCTTCGCCGTCTCAGCTGCCGCTGCAGCCGCAGCCGCGGAGCCGTGCACCGCCCACGCCGCCAGTGCCGCCAGTGCCGCTCCGAAGACCGCCCTCCGGTGCGCCCATGTCCGCAGCCGTCGGACGGCACGAGGAGCCACACCCGCAGCGGCCTCCGCAGGGAGGGGATCGCCGCCCTGCTGGGCAGGCCAGGGCCCGGGCCAGGGCTGCTGCTGCTGCTGCTGCTGCTGCTGGAGGGAGGGCGGCGGCAGCGGGCAGGCCGCCACGTGCGCCCCGACCGCCCACGCCAGCTGAGACAGCAGCAATGGCGGCATCGTGCCCGTGCCCCGGGCCGGCAGCGCACCGTCGGCCGTCCCCTGCCCCTGCTGGCCCGCGGAGCCCGTCCCGGACGGAGACGGTGGCTCTCCGCCGTCAGCCGCCCGTGCCCCACAGGCCTCCCCCAGCGCCCAGCCCCACAGCCGGCGGTCCACCGAGTGCAGCAGCCGCAGCCAGGGGCGCAGGCCGGGCTGCATTCGGGCCAGGGCGGCGGCCTCCCAGGGCTCGGGCGGCAGGTGCTGGGGTGGCGGGGGCGCGGGGGGTGAGGAAACGCGGATGGAGATGGAAAGTGCGGGAATGGGGTGCCGAGCCTGAGCTGGGAGCAATGCATCAAGGAGCATGTGCGTGTGTGTGCACAGGGGGCATGGGGTGCAGCCAGGACGCGCACCGCTGGAGGCGGAACGACAACAAGGTGGTTCAGCCGCTGGCAAGCACGCTCTGTGCAAGGCACTCATGTTGCGGTCCTTGCTCCCAAGCAGATTGGATGCCGTCCAGCGGACACCGGTGGTGTGCTTGCCGAGCCGGCACCCGCCAAGCTTGCGACACACCGCGACTACCTTACTGCCCTGCTGTGCCGCCTTGGCCCACTCGCCCAGGGCCCAGGGCCCAGCCCTCCCGCGGCCCGCACCTGCAGGGTGGCCAGGCGGTACAGCACCTCGGCTGCCGCTGCCGGGGCTGCGTCAGCTGTCTCGCCCGCCACGGCCCCCTCGTCCGGTGAGAGGTACGGCAAGTATGCTGCGGCCCAGTCCGCAAGCCACGCCTCCCCGGGGTACGCCCCCGCGACACTGCTCACCCCCTGCGGCCGGGCCGGGAGGACCACTGCGAGTGGATCGAGTTCGCACATCCTTTGTTTGTGTAGCGGCTAATGGAGCTCGGTGACCGGAGGATAGCCGGTCAAGAGAATGGGGTTTTGTAGCGACTGATAGGGACCTGGTTGCCATATGCAGTACAAGGGGCAGCAACCCAGTCGCGTCCATGCATGCTCCCTCCCTGAGCTGACCCGTGGTGGACCACTCGTACCAGCAGTAGCGTGCGAAGCTGTGCTTCGTCGACGGCGCCGCTGATCGGCGAGGCCCAACCGCCCGCGGCTCCCGACAGGCCGCTCCCGGGCCGCTGCTGCCTGCCCTGCCCGCCCTCGGCTGGCCCCTTGGCTGACGGCGGTACCGCAGTGGGGCCCCAGCGCCGGCCGCTAAACGCAGCGCCGCCCGCTACCACCAGCGCCCGCGCGACCGCCCGGGTGGGTGTGTGGTGCAGCGCCACAAAAGCCGTCAACAGGCGGGCGGCATCCGCAGGGGCTGACGACGTTGTTCGGAGTGGGCGGGGAGGCAAACGTGGGAGGGCGGCATGCGTGTGTGTGTTATGCATGCGTTACAGAGGTCCCGGCACGGACATGCCTTGCCAAAGCCAGTTGCGGTGGGGTTGGGCGTGTTGGCGGAACGACAGTGCAGCTGCCTGGGTGATGGTGCCCCGGCAGGGCATGGGCGACTGGGCGCCCGCACAGGACGAGGCGTTGAGACTTGACAGGGACCCAAAGGGCTGAGGTGAGTATCCGTATCCGTGTTCCCGTACCCAACCCGGATGCACGGGCCACCGGACCCCTCCCCTCCCACAAACGTCTAGGCGGAGCACACAAGGCCACGTGCCCCGGGGTGCCGGCCCACGCCGCGTCCCCGAGCCACTCACCGATGCGGTGTGCCGCCTGCAGCAGCCCCCTCTCGGCGGCCTGCAGCAGTGCGGGCGGCGGGGCGACTCCCGACAGCGCGGCCCCGTGCAGCAGCGCCGCCAGCTGCGGGACACGGCAGGGGGTGGGCGCACACGGCGGCTCACGGGCGGGCGGGCGGGCGGGCGGGAACCCGCAACAGCAGCGGGCAGCGCTACGGCCGGGGCACACAGGCGCAGCCACGCTACCGCGCGAGCCGCCACCCTGCCTTGCCGGCGCCCAGCCGCACCCCCCTCATTTGCCCCCGTGGGCGTTTGATTCCCGGCAGGGGGGCCCCGACTTGCACACCCACGCACCCGCAGCAGCTGCATCCCCAGCAGGCACCCGCGGCGCGCACCTCGCTGGGCGCCAGTCCCGGCACCACCTCCCCGGCGCCCCGCATCAGCGCCCGCCACAGGCCGGGGTCGCGGGTGAGCAGCGCGCCGCCGGACCAACCACCGCCCGCCATGAGCTCCGCCAGCGCCCCGCAGCCCGCGGCGCTGAGGGCCCCCCGGGAGGCAGCCCCCAGCACTGCCCCGCGCAGCACCGACAGCAGCTCTTGCAGGGCCGCATCGGGGCCGCCGGGCGCGTCATCGGGCGCAGTCGGCGAGTGGCCATAGCTGGAGTGCGTGGCCCTGGAGACGGTGTCGCGCACGGCCGCAGCGGCGGTCTCGGGCGTCTGCCGCCGCTCCCGCCCGAGCAGCTCCACCATGCGCCGCGCCGCCAGGAGCAGCAGCCGCTGGCTCAGCGGCATGGTGGCGGGTGCGGCGCCTCCGACCGCGCCGGGGTCGGGCGCCTTGCGGTGCGCCTGACTCAACTCCGACAGGACAGACGCCAGCGCCTGCGGGGGTTGGGGAGGGAGGAGAGATGCATGCGACTACCGGCACCCATGAGGTGCAGGCACGGCTCCACCAGCGGCCTTCGATATGCACTGCGCGCCACCCAGAGTCACCCAGGCCGCACACCCCGTGTGGGCCAGCAGGGCGGCTGCAAGGGCGCAATCAGGGAGCGGCCGGAAAGGGTAGGGGCTATCGCCACACACCTCCAAGTTGGGTGCCTGCATGATCAGGCGCTCTCGCCTACAGGCATCTGCAATTGCCGCGGCTGGTGGCGGCGGCGGCGGCTCGTCGGGCTGATCTGCAGCGTGCCCCCCGGGTTGGCCTGAGACGGGTGCAAGCGAAGGCGGCTGGAGCAGCAGCGGCGGCCGAACTCTGTGCTGTAGGCCCCCGGGCGACGCGCCCTCGGCTGCCTTCCTCCTCCGCCGGCCTCGCCCCCCGGGCGGCCTGGCGGCAGGTGGCTGCGCTGCTGACCCCGTGGCCTCCGGGCGCGAGCCGGTCCGAAGAGCTGCCAATGCAGTCGGGACATGGCGGGGCGCTTGCGCTGCCTGAGCCGGCGACGACTTGTGAGGACCCGGCGCCGACGCGGCATAGCGGCACCCGCCAGCTGCTCCGACAGCGCTGCACATCCGCCACCTCACGCCTCGCTGACTTCGCCATGTATCGGCAAGCACTTGCGAGGGCAGCTTTGCCGCATTTGCGGCAATGTTGCTAGGCCACATCCCGTCAGCTGGCAGCCTAGCTCCCTGATGCGATTTGGAATAATAATTTCATATTGGATTTGCAGTTGGCATTTGGCATAGACTGCGGAATAACGTCAGGGTCGGCGGGAACGGACGCTCTGGCCATCCATGGCTTACAGCTGTGTTACGCAGAGCCCTGCGCTAAATGGCCTGCTTGCTGGAAACACTTCGTGCGCTGCGTGTCCAAGGCAACGACCTTATGGCGGCACGAACACGTACCCGCCGTACCGTACGACCCCCTATGTCGCTATGCAACGCCGGCCACTGCTCAGTAGCCTCGCTCCTGGCCTCCTACTCAGACAACGCCACTTCCCCGCACGGCTCCAAGGCTGCCAAACTTCACGATTTTGCCTGCTGCAGCCCGCCAACCATGTCCGACCAACGCCTACCGGGGTGCTTCCACCCAGCCCGCAAACCAGCACACCCCCGCCTCACACCCCCACCTCTCCCTCGTCTACCACCACCACGACCGGCCCTTCTTGGCTGCCCCCGCCGCAACGCCCACGCCGGGGTGGTCCGCGCCCACCGCCTGCGCCACGCTGCTGAAGCCGTCCCGCGCCAAGCACTCTGTCAGCTCCCGCTTGATGCGCGGCACCAGCGCGGGCCCCTCGTACGCCAGCGCCGTGTACAGCTGGACTAGGCTGGCACCTGGGGTTGGGGGCGGAGCAGTGGGAGGAAGTAAGCATTCGCACCAGAGGGCATCATGGGGGCGCATGCTTACCCCGTCCCGCGTGCCCGCAAGCCCTGGTACCGCTGCGCATGCGGGTTGTTCCGTGGCCAACCGCGATGCATCGCGTGACCCGAACAGACGAGCAGGGCGGGCGGTGCGGGCTGAACGCATGCACGCCGTCAGCCTCGGCTAGCGGCAGCCAGTCTTCAGCTCTCGCGCGCTTCTGCGCGCAGAAGCTTCCGCGGCAGTTGAAACCTGCCCGCCTAGGAAATTCCCACATGAGTATGGAGCCATTAACCGCCGTCCACAGCAGATTGTGCGCTGCGAATGCGGTACCCTCGCGTCTACCCCCTGCCGCCGCGGGCTCACCTGCGCGGATCTTGCGGTATGCGTCCTCCCCGCTGGAGACGCCTCCGCACCCCACCAGCGGCAGGCGGCCGCCCGTGAGGCGGTAGAAGTCCGCCAGCACCGCGGTGCTCATGTCGAACAGCGGCGGGCCGCTCAGGCCGCCCGCCTCTGTGGCCGCCGGGTACTGCGCCACCACGCCTGCGGCACGACACGTGAGACGTGACCCACGGGCGGCGGCGCAGCAGGCCCATATAGGTTGAAAGATTAGGGCAACGGCAAGGGCACATACTGACGTGCACAGCCCTGCGACGATGATAGTACGGGGCCACGGCTTGCGACGGGCTCCCACTTTGCAGGGCAGCTGCTGCCGCCTCCGACGCCCGCCAGGCCCGCCCCACCCCTTCCCGCCCGCCCCTCCAGGGCCCTTCCCGCCCCCTACCGCCCCTTCTTCTGCCCCGCCCGCCCTTTCCGCCGCAGCGCCCACCCGGCCGCTGGATGGTGGTGTTGGATATGATGAGTCCGTCCACCCCGGTCGCCAGCGCCACCGCGGCGATGTCCTGCTTGTCGGGCTCGCTCAGGTCGGGGGCCACCTTGATGAGCAGCGGCGGGGGGCCGCCGGGGCCCCAGCGCATGCGGTCGCGGGTGCCCTTCACCTGGGGGAGGACGAGGGGGGTTTGAGGGGTGACGGGGACAGCCCGTGCGCTATTAGAGAAGCTGCGGTGGGTACAGGGGAGGCGGCCCGCCGGCGGTGGGGACAGGGTACTCTCTGTTCACGTCCTCACGTACAGTGAACGCGGTGACCAATGCCGTCATGCCGGGTGGCGGGGCCATCCAGCACTACGGCGCTCCAGGCCCGCCTGCGCCAACGCTACGTGCCGTTGCCGCCATGGCTGCTCGGGCGGGCAAAGCCTGCCGTACGCGGACCGCACAGTACAGTCCATAAATCCTATACAGCTAGGACCATTTCGCATCCGCCCTGCATTCCGTTAGGCCATACATATCCTTCACCCTACACCCAAATACAATCCCATGCGGTAACCTATGCTCCTCCCCCCGCGGGAGCCTTCACGTCGAAGCCAGCGGGTTCACGTCAACCGTTTGCTCCTTACCCCCGCCCCCCGCGAACCCCCGCATCGCGCCCCCCCCCTTCACCCGCCGGGCGCACCTGCTTCACCAGCGCCTCGAGCTCCTTGCGGCCCTGGAGGGCGCGGAGGCCTGCAGGCGATAGGCAGCGTCAGGGTCGGCCGGCTTGACGCCCCACATCGGCCCATGGCACCCTGGCCCACAAAAAGCGAGCAACAGCGATCCGCAGTCTGCCTCTCAGGGCAGGGGTCATGCGACTCGCGCTGCGCCGCGTGAGCGGTACAAGCCCGTGTCCGTCCCAGGTCGCAGCGAACCAAATATTGTGCTCTCGGGCTGGCGCTTGGTTGACCCAACCACCCACCCACGCCGCTCCCAACCCCCTGTCCCGACCACGCTCGCGAGGAGCGCAACGCAGGAGGTCCGTCCCCTTGTACGGAAACCCGGCACACGCCCCTGTCAGCGCACGCTGCCATACAGGTGTGGCGCAGACGCACGTGTGCGCGAGACGGTGCCGTTGCCAGCGATGGCACACCGCATCCGCCCCGACCCGCTGCTGCCGCCCCCTGCGCCCCACCCGGCGTGTTGGGGCTGGACACGTTGACCACCAGGTAGTCCGCGTGCGCGCCCAGCTTGGTGAGGCCGATGCAGTAGTCCTGCGCCGCGTCCTTGCTGCTCTTGTTCTTGCCCAGGTTTACGCCCAACAGGCCTGGGTGCGGGCGGGGACGGGGGATACTCAGCCCCTGGGCAAGTCGTGAACGATGACTGGTGGGGGTGGGGGTGGGTGGGGGATAGGAAGGGGAGCGGGAGGGCAGCGGAAAAAGAGAGAGAGAGAGGCGGTCGCAGAGAGTAAACGGGACAAACTCAAGAGCACCCGGCGTGATGCAGCTGGATTAGGGCGGCTTCCTTCAGCGCTCAGAAAGCCCCACCCAGATGTCAACTCCGCTAAGGACGACCGGTCCGGCCAAGCAAGGTCAGACCCGCAGTAGTTGACAGCAATACACGTGCATCACACGGCTGGAGGCGCTGCCGCCCCCCCCCGCCAACGGACCTCGCTTGATGGAGGGGTCCCGCTCGACGCTCTTCTCGAATGCCGCCAGGTGGTCCTGCACCGCGTCCGCGCCCAGGTTGTTGAAGCCATAGCGGTTGATGGTGGCCCTGACGCGCAGGCGGGGCGGGGCGGCGGGGACATGGGTTGGTACTTAAGAGCCAGTGAGGTAAAGGGGGGCCGTGCTGGACGCGGGCTGCCGGATGCAGCGACGGGGGCAACGGGGTGAGCCACATCGGCCTGAACACCCCCGGACGCAAATCAAAGATGGAAAAGGCAGCGGTTGAGTTGCACGGCCCGGCCGGGCAGCTGCGTCCCGGGCCTTTCGGCAGCCCCGGGGAGCTGCCCCAGAGCCCCGGGAGCCGCGGTAAAGGCGCCTCAGTGCGCGATGACCATGCCAGGCAGCGCCTCCCGGCGCAGCACACTGTCCTCGGGGAGGCGGGCGTGACGCCTGCCCGCACTGTGCCGCACCCGGGCGATGAAGGCGGACGGGCGTTACCCGAGCGTCCGGCGGCGCACCCGAGCGCCCGCAGCACCGCACGCAGTCCCCCTCCCGAGGCCCGACTCTCACTTGAGCTCAGGGATGCGGAACACGCGGGGCGTGGGGTTGCCGGGCTGCGGCCGAGGCGTGATCGAGCCTGGGGGCGCAGGAACGGAACCGAACGGGCGCCGAGCGATTGGCGGGTTGTGGGGCGAGGGACGAGGCGGTCACAAGGCCCGAAGGAAGTTGGCCCCCGGCCTGAAAGGCAGTAACAAGGAACGCTCAGGCTCTGACTCCTGTGCGCCTCCAAACACGGCGCCGCGACACCACTTGCCTACTTCCACGAAGCCAAAGCCCAGTCCCATAAGCCCGGCCACGGCCTCCGCGTTCTTGTCGAAGCCGGCGGCGAGGCCTGCCAACGGGACGACGCGCGGAGGCGTTACAGGTTTGGGGTAATAGTACAGGCGACATAGACCACTTAGTGCCATGCCCCCAAATGGACGACCATGTTTATATGCAAGCATTATATGGCAGCCCAGCTCCTGGAACCACGCGTGGTATCATCGCAGCTCAGCCATCAAAAGCTGCAGCGTGCGGCGGGCACGGCGGCCGCCGTTGCCAGGGGTCTCACCCAAGGGGTTGGAGAAGCTCAACCCAAACACCTTGGTGTGGAGCGAGGGCGGGTCGGGACGCGTGTCGCGCGGCATGAGGCCCCGAGCTGCCGCCTGGGTTCGGGGTGGGGCCAGCAGCGGGTTTCGGTTCTGGGCACAGCACCCGCAAGAGAGGCTGGCGCAGACAGGCTCGGGCAGTTATGGGCGATTGGCGGGTCCACCGCGGTTGAGGGCGAGCCTGCTGGGGCGCCACGTGGGCGAGCTGAGGCGCTGGCGGGTGCGATGGCCAGCCGGCACGGAAACCTCAACTTCCCAGCCCACCTGGATGCCGATGATGTGGCTGGTCTCCGGGTCCAGCATGCGCAGGAGCGGCCCGGTGCTGCTGGCGAGCGCAAACTGGGTGTCGATGTCCGCGGTGAGGTAGAAGGCGGCAGCGCCACCAGCCGCTACCGTGCCCAGCAGGGCGACACGCTAAGGTGGGGAAGGGGGTCACGCCAGAGTTGGGGTTGGGAGGTGGTGGAGCCGCTACGTGCTATCAGGGTTGGCCGAAACCCCCTTTGCGGCGCAAGGAACGACCGAAGCGTTGGAAAGAAAACCTAGCGGCGACATTTCACAGTATATATGTGGCTCGATTTGAGACCTCGATCCATGTATGCCCCCAACGCGCCCTCCAGACACGCGGTAAACATCGCCCTCACCTTGACTAGCTTAAACATGGCGATGGAATACGATAATACCAATCAAAGAGTTTTGTGATTCAATCACACAAGGATTTGCAGCCGTGCTGAATGGCGAAAGCTATTTCGGCACAGGCGCAACATGCCCCGTCGATCCAGAGAGCGGTTTCAGTCAGTAACAAAGCTACGGCAACTCGAGATAAAGTATTTACTAGAGGAAAACGAGCACAACCTACTGCCGTACGGCACATCATGCACGGCCATGTTGTACCGTGTATAGGGATCCGCGGCGGTGTCAGCGGCCTAGAGGTCAGGCCCTCTCACATAAGTAACGATCCAGTCAAAGACACGCTTTTACAGCCACACGCGCGGCCACATGCGCTTCACCTCATCGTCTATACTGTGGCGGAGCGCTGAGCCCAGCCAGACCGATGATTCGGCTGACCTTGCAATATGCTTTTTCAGGCCGGGTCCGTGCCCCATACCTGCTGTTGCTGTGTCAGGGACGGGCCCTCTTGTCCCTGAGGGGCCGGCGTACCGGATCCAGAGCCGCTATTTGCAGTGCAGGTCGGAAATGGGCAGGCTTTCTGGGAGTATCTGGAGGCTTTTCCCAATCCTCCACACGTACCATGCCTTCCACCCTGCCTGGTGCTGAACTTCTACTCTTGTAGACCCACCGACTCCAGCTGACTGCCCAGCCACACGCTCAGTAATGCCCAGCAGCCGAAGTGTTTGAACGTCTGCATCCCCACATAGCGAATGACGCTGCCATCACTCCCCAGATGAGACTGTGCGTCCGACGAGCCAGCAGGTCAAGAGCCCAACGGGCAATGATTACAGGAACAAAATCCAGATGCAATCCCGCGTTCCCGCAGGTCACATACCGCGCTGTACGTGAGCATGACGAAGCTCACTGCACCAACCACCACGCTGCAGATACTGAATCTTCCAGTGCGTGCCGCGTGCCGTACTTGCACCTTGCACAGTGCGCGCTTGCGCTGTGAACCGCTGACGCGGTCCCGAGGATATCGTCGCACAAGAAAGAGCACGTCCAAAACGTCCTGAAATGGTCCTAGCTGAATGTCAGGGTCAAACCTCTGTCTGTCGATATAGTCAAGGCGGAAGTCACACATCAGCGGGCAGACTACGTCGAGCAGCCCGAAACACCTACGAGGGTCAACGTCTCGACTTGCCCAGGAGCAAGCTATGCCGGCAAGCGCGTGTGCCGGGCACATGCATCATAGGCTCCACTCCGGCAATCACGAATGTGCACACGCGAACATACGCCAGCCCGTCAGGGCCCACACGCACTCAGGCCTGCCAAGCTCACACTCTACAGCTGGCGCTGCGCTGCGGGGCTCAGGCGCTTACTCGGCCTCCGACGGCCGCTTGACGCCATCCCAGGTGGCGTTCCACTGCCGGTCGTAGAAGGTGGCCTCGTCAATGAGCCCCTTGTACTTGTCCAGGTCGCTGCTGGTGCGGACCAGCAGGATGCCGAACACGCACACGTGCAGGGCCAGCTTGCCCAGGAACGACTCCTGCTGCTCCAGCAGGCCGGCGCCGGTGAGCGCGTCCACGAACAGGGCCAGCACGTAGCCCATCATGGCGGCGCGGCCGTTCAGCTTCTCAGCCTGCCCGAGACAAAATGCGACGGGGGCGGGGCAGGGTCAACCATGGTGGCAGAAGGACTAGGTGCTGCCTCGTTATGCCACACAACTGGCCTTGCAGCTAGACGAGGGAATGGGACTGCCAATGCTGCGATGCCACCATTTGCGGCGGCAGGGCGGCAGTGCGGACTAGTTATGAGGCGACAGCGCGATATGAAGGCTGGTCCCACGTGCTGTATGGGGGACTGTGTACGTTGGTTCCCTGTTGGGTTGCTGATACTAGCATGCTGGCCGCTGGCCGAAGTGCGGCCGGAGACTGCGAGGACTCCCTTGCCCAAGGCTTCAGCTCATACCGAGGCGCCGCCATGCACATCAGATTCGACCCTCAACCCAAACCAGTTCACCATAACCAATTTACCCAAGCCCGGCGAATTGCGACTGGGCAGATCGGGGCTCGCCGACCTGACCCACCCCATGACAGGGACTCACGACCATGCGTCTGCTTGCCCCTGACATTCCGATCTTGGTTGCTCTTACCTCGGGCAGGTGGAAGCGCTTGACCCAGGCCCACCAGGGGATCTCGCTGGTGTCGAAGTTAACGGGCTCCTCGTTGATCGAGGGGATGGGGTTCTCCTCCAGCAGCTTGCGGCGAGCAACCTCAACGTCGATGACCTACGGCCGCATACGTCGTGGGGCGCTCTCGTCAGTAAGGCGCTTCACCCACACACCCCAGTCACCATCACCCCAGGAACTGGCCCTGGGCACGCTGCCCTCACAATAGGAAGAGAGCCGCCAGCCGTTGCTATGGTGCGCAGCACGAAGTGGGGTATGACTAGGGGTCGAAGGGGACGGTGGACGTAGGACATGCCTTAGGGAAACCATCGTCCCACAAGCTATTGCAATTCTGCACTGCAATCGCATGGGATGCGGCCAATTGCACGCTTATGCTCCTGTCGAGCAAAAAACGGGCAAGTCGCCGATGGCCTTGCCGAAAAACACCAATATCGCGATCTCCTTACCTTATCCCAGTTAACCTCGCCGTTCGAGTCCTTGAACTGGTTCAGGTCCCAGCGACCGCCGATCCAGCGGTCATCGCGGAAGCGGCCGTCCACGATTTGGAGGAAGGTCCCGCTGGGAGCGGCACCCGCAGCCTTGGCGCGAGCCTTCTCACCAGCATCCTATCAAATTGCAATTTGTATGGGCGGGATGGGGCGCGTCAGGGCCAGCATAAAGGTGAGGCACAAGTATGCAAGGAGATGGGACGCCCCTGACCGAGGCAACAGCTCCCCCGGGAACATCATTCGTGAGCACTGCTATTTGGGTTGCCGGTGCATCTACCTTGCCAGCGGCCTCAGCGCCGGAGAGGGTGCCACCGCGCTCCAGAGGGCCGAGGCGACGCTCCTGCGCAAATTGAGAAACTGATTAGCGCTGGGCCCTCAATTGGGTTTAGATCCACGAGTGCAGCTCGGAAATCCTGCTGACCTTCTTCTCCACAACAGCCTCGGCGGTCGCGCGGACGACGACGACGGACCTACGCGCGCGGGTGAGCGAGCTAGATCAAACGGTTGTCTCGGACACAGGATGTGCTATGCAACCGATTGGGCTTACCGGCTGCAGCCGGTGGGGCGGGTCGCCTTGAAGGCGGCACCCCGAGCGCGGTTGAGCAGAGCCGACTGCATTCTTATCGGTCTGCTGAGAAGAGTAGGGGTCCAGACAGTTGGGACAAGCGCTGGGACAAAGCCGGCCGACCTAGTGCGGTTGATCTTTGTTGCCAATGCTCGTCACATTCCGTACGAACGTACGGCAGGCGTTGAGCGAGGTGCTCTGTGTGTGCTTTCGCCTATGCTGCTTGTTTGCGTCTGCGGTGTGTAGGCTCAGAGGACGAGAGTAGACAGCGCCTTGCCCCGTCGCAACAAGGACCTGGGATCTGCTTTGCGCGGGGCGACTTTTGGCCCCTTCGCTGCCCACTGGGCTTTCTTACACTCTTCTTAAGTTCGTTACTGTCGCTGTTTTACGAAAGGCGGTATCGGGAGAGCAGCCCCCAAAGTGAAGCATGGCCCGGAACAGGTGAGAGCGCCTGTCCAAGCATCTAAATATTGGGAGCAGTATGGCTGCTTCCCGGGCTGGTCGGACTGCCGGCTGGCTCCGCACTGTCGCCGGCATGGGGCTCTGCTTTTGCTTGGAAAAGCTGTAGGGTTCTTCGCACAGCTGCAGCAGCTGATATCAGCCAGACGTGCGCTCTTGCGGACAGGGCCCAGGATATGGAGGAGGATGAGGAGGTCAAGTTCGAGACCTCCAAGGGCGTCAAGGTGTATAACACCTTTGATGCCATGGGGCTGAAGGAGGAGCTGCTGAGAGGGCTGTACGCGTACGGCTTCGAGAAGCCGTCAGCTATTCAGCAGCGAGCGGTGCTGCCCATCGTCCAGGGCAGGGACGTCATCGCCCAGGCCCAGTCCGGCACGGGTAAATCTTCCATGATTTCCGTGTCGACCTGCCAGCTGGTCGATGTCACAATGCGCGAGTGAGTATGAGAAGCAGGGCATAAGCGGGGTGGGCATGTGGGGTGCTTGCCAGCAAGGCGGTACGCGGGGTCGTACGCCTGGGAGCCTTGACCGGCCACCGGTGACCGTGCAGTGACTGGTCAGAGGGAGGTGGTGCTACCCCATCCCAGGGATGGCATGGCAGCAGGGCGGTAGCGGGTATGGTATGATGCGGGGATGCGGGTTGGTTACACAACAGGAGTGGGTGCGAACGAGCTGGATGGACCATGTATGAACTATTGCTTCGAGAGGTGTGGGAAGACGCGTGGGGTCGTTTCCGGTATCGGATGGCGCGGACGACTCATTGCCGGGCATCCGGCAAGGGGCGGGCGGGGAGCACGACAGCATGGAACTCCGACTCGAGACCTGGAGGAACCGTCTGTTGTTGCTGTGCGGGTTACATGGTACTCGTGCTATTGGATGCAGGTCGCTGAGTTGTTTGCCCGGTTTCTCAGGTGCCAGGTCCTGATCCTGTCTCCCACGCGTGAGCTGGCGCAGCAGACCGAGAAGGTCATCTTGGCGGTGGGCGACTTCATGAACGTGCAGGCGCACGCATGCATTGGCGGGAAGAGCCTAGGTCAGTCCGCGGGGATGGCCTGCGTGGTGAATGTACGGGGCGGGGTCTGCGCGCAAGCTAACAACTCCTTTCGCCTGCTGGGGGCTGCTCAGCATGCATGCCATTAAATGGCTTCATCAGTCCCTAGCGGCCGCGGCCTCCTGAAACCACCCGCTTACACATGCACATGCGAGGCTGGTTAGGGTTTCCGGCTGCACGGTGTTCTTTCCTACGTCACCTGGCGCTTTTCGTTCACGCGGTTGCCTGGGGCGCGGGGCTCCGGCAGGTGAGGACATCCGCAAGCTGGATAACGGCGTGCACGTGGTGTCGGGCACGCCCGGCCGCGTGTTCGACATGATCCAGCGGCGAAACCTGCGGACGCGCCAGATTAAGACGCTCATCTTGGATGAGGCAGACGAGATGCTGGCGAAGAACTTCAAGGACCAGATCTACGACATCTACCGGTGCGCGAGCAGGGCAGGACAGGGCCACGCGGGACAGGGCCCTGGGCTGCCTCCCATGGCCTGTATGGCAGGCCCCGCGGAGTCCGCTGGATGCGCATACTGGACCTGCCAGCCGGTGCTGGTGCAGTGACGTGTTCCGCGGCGGGACGTTGGACTTCATTCGCACGCTCGCTCCCGGGGTACTGCCTTGCGGTGCAGTACGCCTTGACCTGGGTATGGCAGCTCCCGGCACTGTCAGGCGGCAGCCCCGTGCTCAGCGCCGATCCCGTCCCTTCCGGCCTCAGGTACCTGCCCCCTGAGACCCAGGTGGTGCTGGTGAGCGCCACACTGCCCGCCGAGGTGCTGGAGATGACCAACAAGTTCATGACGGACCCCATCCGCGTGCTCGTGAAGCGTGATGAGCTTACGCTCGAGGTGAGGCGGACATGGCGCCTGGTGCCGCGCAGGCGTAGGCTGTACGGGCAGTTGCGACATGTCGGTTGCCCAAGCTGTGCGGCATGTCATGTGTGTGCGCCACCTGGCCGCCTAAATACCCGTTTCGCCAGTTGAACCTGGCCGCTCCGTTGCGCGAGAACGGGCTCCTGACTTGGGCTTCTGTACGGGTACCCGCAGGGCATCAAGCAGTTTTTCGTGGCGGTGGAGCGCGAGGAGTGGAAGTTCGACACCCTGTGCGACCTGTACGACACGCTCACGATCACGCAGGTGGGCATGGGGGCGCTGCTGCTCCGGCGATGCGGTTGCTGGAGCGTGGGCGACTGGGCTGTGGTCTAATCTTGTGCTCTGCAGGGTTTTTACGTTTTTGAGACCTGCAGCTCGTGGCATCGGCGTGATCACACGCACTTACCTGGTTTACTGCAGTGGGGTTCGCCACGATCGCAGCAGGGCCCAGTGCAGGGGCCAGGGCGGTCCCTGGCTGAAACTCAAATTGGGGGGGGGGGCATGCGAAGACGGCCAACTGTGTAAACGCGGGTTGCAATGTGTGAGGTCCTTGAGTAGCGGGCGAATGTGGCGCTGCGATGCGCGCAAGCATGCAGCCTCATCCTATTGTGAGGCCTATCCTCCACTGCCCCTGGTACACCCCAGGCGGTCATTTTCTGCAACACCAAGCGCAAGGTGGACTGGCTGACGGAGAAGATGCGGCAGAACAACTTCACCGTGGCCTCCATGCACGGAGACATGGTGCAGAAGGAGCGCGAGGCCATCATGGGCGAGTTCCGCTCGGGCGCGGCGCGCGTGCTGATCACCACGGACGTGTGGGCGCGCGGCCTGGACGTGCAGCAGGTGCGGTGCAGCCGTTGCGACACCGCTGCCGGCGCTTAATGCTTTCGGGGCAAAGAGACGATTTGAACCTCCTTTGTTGCCCCACCGGTGGAGCATCGGTGGTGGTCCTCGCGGCTTTGATGGAACGGGCCCGGGATAGGGCTGTGCTTCTCTTGACCAGACCGGCCCTCTGCCGGGCCTGTGCTTTCGAGCCCCGTCACGATGGCTATTCGCCAACGGCCGGGCCGCCTATGCGCCCAACTTCCCGCAGGTGTCGCTTGTCATCAACTACGACCTGCCCAACAACCGTGAGCTGTACATTCACCGTATCGGCCGCTCGGGCCGCTTCGGGCGCAAGGGTGTGGCCATCAACTTTGTGCGCAACGACGACATCCGCATCCTGCGCGACATTGAGCAGTACTACTCGACGCAGATTGACGAGATGCCCATGAACGTGGCCGAGCTGATCTAGCGGCCTGGGCGCCCTGCGCTCGGGTGTTATCGTACACAGAACATGTTGACCATACCTGACTGGCCGATGCGCGCACCCGCACGGTTTCTGAGAGAGCTGGCTGCCAGCTCGTCCTTCGGCGTTGGGCAAAGGTGACGGCACGGGGCGCTGCGGGCACAGCGCTGCGCTCCCGGACGCCAGACTCCCACGATGGTGTGTTTTCGGAGTGTTTTCGGACTAAGCTAGGCCGACCGTACGTTGTTTGTGAAGGCGTGCCTGTACATTTCTCCTGCACGCCTGAGCGTGCGCTCTGTGGTGTGGGCAAGGAGCTGTTCGCCCACCCCGCCCCGGGGGCTGGCCTGGCATCCAGATGAAAGTTTCTGGTTGAAGACTGGGACAGAGCTGCCTGTCGCATCTCCGAGCCATGCGAGCATGCTGGGCTTCCCGCCGTGCCGAATTCACGGCGTCCGTTGCGGCGGGGACGTAGACGGTCGGGTCCTGGCCCTCCGAAGTTGCTTGGATGCAGAGACGGGGCGGTGTAGATCGCTATGCCTAGACTCCCTTGCTGAAGAGGCGTCGGGCATACCGGCGGGCCTTACCCCGCGATGCTAGAGCCCTGGGATGAGGGCAGCACCCCCGTTAACAAGGTGCCATGTTTCACCTGAGGTCCATGGCAGATGGCTGTAACTGTCTATCGGCGTTCTATGCCGTACAGAATTCACTGCGCCCAGGCTCGCGACGCATTCGCTAGATTCTTCTGTTACAGCAGATGGTCTTTGTTTTCAGGACGAATCGCCCGTTGCCTCTGCAGCACGTCTGGCGAAACCCCAAGCACGAACGGGCTCCATAAGCCCACTTCCAACGCGCACTTGCCCAATCCTGCGCACAGCGTTTCTAGGCGCCGTATCTCCATCCATGCGCCACGAACTGCCACGCCAGCCTGCACCGCTGTCCCCACCCCCTAGGTCCGCCTGGACCCGACACCCCATCCCCACCAACATCGCACCCTACGCCACTCCAGCGAAACCGAATGCGGCATTCCCCAAAAACAGTCCCGGCGATTGGGCCTCCCGCGCCCCATGCTTCTCTAGTGAGAATGCTTGCACCTCTTAATCCCCCAACCACCACCACACTCTGCGCGGTGAGGCACGCCGCACAACAAAGCCCCCAATCAGCCGCAAGCGCAAATGCGACCACGACCCACTGTAGGTCTTGCCCGCCGGCACTCACTAGCACCCGCTAGTGCATGTCGGGGTACTGCCACGGGCAGAAGCCCTTGCCGTTGATGTCGGCTGCCTGGCCCACCTCAGCCTGCGGGCGCTGGATGTAGTCCCCCGTGAACTCCCAGAACGGCACCTTGGTCAGCTCCAGCTCTCCTGCAGGGGCAGCGGGGGGGAGGGCAGGTTGGCGCCCGAGCACAATGCAAACGCTCAAGCAGCCACGTGCGATGAGGATCAATGAGCTGTCACCGTGTACTCGCCCGTCTGAGCGCACAGAGGCGACGAAAGGCTCGCGCGTCCCGGGAGGTCAGTTGGCAGCCGTGTACGGAAACGTGTGGCGCTGCCAGATCTGCGCCAAATCCTGCCCGTGGCCCGCTGACTAGACGTCCGCCCCGTGCCGCCCTCCCTTACAAGCCCCCACCGGTCCCCGGCACTCTGTCCCTTCTCCCCCCCTCCCCACGGGGGCCTCACGGGTCTCACCCTCGTACAGCTTGGCGTCGTCCACCTTGCGGAACCAGCGAGGCAGCCAGCTGTCCGAGCGCTTGTCCCGCTCCCGCCGCTCCGCGCGCTGCATCTCCTCCAGCCGCACCTTCTCGCTGCCCGCGGCGACCATCTCGCCGGCGGCCAGCTTGGCGCGGTCGGGGCGGCGCCTGACGGAGTGGGAGGGGCCCGGGCGAGCTCAAGTGACAAGACGCATGAAGCACGTTGCAGATCCGGGTCGGTTCGGGTCTGCAGTCGCCCCGGCAGAGCAGGAAGGCTCCACTTAAGGTCGGCCCAGCAACCGCCTCCCCATGCATCAGCGCACTCGGAGGCTCTGCGCCAACTGAGCATCATCCGTCGAATGCAGACCGCTTGCCCAACATGTCTCTCCAGCGGAAGTGAACATTAATAGAACGGGCCCGTGTTCCGCCCTTCCCTTTCCCTCCCCTATCCTGCCCCCCATCGCCCCCATCCCATCCCCCCCTTCCAACCTGCTGTCGCTGGGCAGGGGCGTGCGGATGCCCTCGCTGCTGTTGAGCCGGTGCGCGAAAGCGGTGAACGAGTAGTAGTCGCCCACGGGCTTGGGCGTGCACGTCCACAGCCGCTTCACGGGCGCGTCAGGCAGCGGGGCGCCCTCGGGGTCGCAGCGCACCGCGTCCACGTACTGGTTCCACTTGCCGCTCAGCTTGACGCGCTTGGTGTCGTCTGCGGCAGGGGTGGGGGCAGGGGGTGAGACGAGGGCTGGGGACGCTGACAGGCCGGGGGGCGGGCATAGCAACGGCGCCCCTCCCGTCCTGCAAGAGCCCGGATGCGCCCGCTGTCTCAGTATTAATGCTTGGTTCGCTGCTGCTTCAGGCCCACAAGAAGTGGGACCCGTCTTGCCGGCCCCCGTGCGCGGCGAGCCTGCACTCACCCTTGTCGTACACGAAGCCCTCGAACTCGTACCGCCCGTACCCGAACCAGCCGCAGGGCTTGAAGTCCAGGCGGACCCGCGCGCCCGTGGTGATGCAGGCAATGTTCATGGGCCCGTAGGCGTCCACCCAGGTGCGGCCGATCACGATGTTGTGCACCATGGCGTTGGGCGGCACCAGCGTGAATACCTCGCCGCTGCGGACCAGCGTGATGCGCGTGCGGCCTTTGGGGATGGGGGCAGGGGCGGAAAGTGGCGGGGAGGGGCGGGGAGCAGGGGCCGCGCGGGGGAGAGGGCAGAGCGTCAGAAGCAGGGGACTTTGCTGGACAGCGGGCGCGCTGTCCTACCCACCCACCCACCCACCCACCTACCTCGCACACACAATACCGAATGACGAGGGGCGCACTGCGCAGCCGAGTCAGCGCGGGGCTGTGCCGACGCCATCCCTCGCAGTGGGCCACCCCCACGCTCGCTGCAACCTGCCACCTGTTCCCGACCCCGCACCGGTCCCCGCCCGGCCGCACCGTAGGGGTACACCTCGAGGCTGTTGCCCAGGAAGCGGGTGGTGGGCGCCGACACCAGGTCGTACCGGAAGTGGGAGTTCTCGGCGTGCGCGGCGCAGATGGGCGGGTGGTGCGACACCTGCTCCGCCAGGTAGCGCACGCCGTTGCCCACCTCTAGCTCAAACGTCTCGCCCAGGATGGGGTTGAACGGCTTCCACGCGCGCTCCGCGGCGCCAAAAGGCGACACGCAGTACGCGGCCACTAGCGCAAAGCTGGGCG
>LSYV01000065.1:554251-569714 GCA_001584585.1 Gonium pectorale
GTGGGCGTGGGCGTGGGCCCCGATGGGCGCCATGTAGCGCGGCACGGGCTGGCCCTGCGCGTTCAGCCACACGGCGCTGCCCTGGGGGCCTAGCCCGCCACCCCACGCCGCCGGGGGCCGAGTTGGAGCGGGCCGCGCCGGTGGCGGCCGAGGCGGACTTTGACCGCGGCACCGGCCCGCGCCCGGCGGCCGCCCCCAGGATCGGCTGGACCAGGGACCCAGGCCGCGACCTCTGCGGCGGCGCGCTCGCCGGGCCTGCCGTCGTCTGCAGCGGCACCGCCGTCATGGGCCGCTGCAGCGGCGTTGGCTGCAGCGGCGTCGGCTGCAGCGCCGCCGGGCCAGAGCGCGCGGTGCCCTGGCGGCTTAGCGCCCGCGCAACCCCACCGCCGCCGCCGCCAGCATGCCCCTCCGGCCGCCCTCCGATTGGCTGCTGCTGCTGCTGCGCGGCGAGGAGTGCCGCCACCGCTGCCGCTGCGCCACCGCCGCCGAGCGGCGCCACCGGCGCCATACCAAAGCCCGACGCGGGCGGCCGCATGCTCCGCTGCAGGTCCTCCAGCGCAGCGCCCGTCAGCTGGCCCGCCGCCTCGGCACTGACGGGCGCGGTGCGGTACAGGAAGCTGGGCTGGCTGCGCACGCGCAGGTACCACTCGCGCGTGAGACTGGGGTTGGCGCGGCGGATGGCCAGCGGTATGGCGTCCATGGCCCGCAGGCGGTCGCCCTCGTTGGACAGCTGGCTGGCCAGGCTGAACCAGTGCTGCAGCAGCTGCTTGTACGTCACGTCGCAGCGCTGCGAGGGCGGGTACATCTCGCCAGTCAGCACGCACAGGAAGCGGCCGCTGGGGCCGGCGCCCGAGCCGTCGCCGTCCGCCGCATCGCCCAGCGCGGCTTTAGACGCGGAGAAGGCGGGCGACGGCTCCGGCAGCTCCAGGCCCGGCCCCGCCCCCGGCCCCGCCTCCAGCCCCATGGTCCGCTCCAGGTACATCGGCCCGCCCGCGCCGCCGCCCGGCACGTGCAGCCGCAGCGCCGCCGCCAGCGACATGCCCTGCGCGAAGCGCTGCCGCAGGTGTGGGTGCAGCGCCGGGTTGGCGCCGCCGCCGCCGCTCAGCGCCGCCGCCAGGGCCATCTCTTTGGGCCGCTGCGTCTTAAGCGTGCCGCAGTGCGTCAGCCAGATGCGGTTGGCGTCGTCGACGGAAAAGTACAGCACCATGCGCACCGCGCGGATGGCGCCGCCGCTGACGTCTGCCAGGTGGGCCGCCACGTTGTCGCACAAGCGGCACACGGTGCCCGTCAGCACGCTGCCCGTGATGAGCGTGTGCTCGGTCAGCCAGATGGGGCCGTCCCAGGCGACCAGCCGGTCCTGCAGCGGCACGCGCGGGTCGTTGAGCTTGGCCTTGCTGGTGCGCCGCTCCACCACGCACGACTGCGGCCAGGCGCGAGGGAGGGGGGAGAGGGGCGGGGAGAGATGCAGGGAAGGGAGAGGCGTGGGTATGAGGGGAATAGTAACTGGAGGGAGGCCGGGGCGTGCGGTGGCGAGTCCTGGGAACGGCGTCCCGACTCATGAGGAGGGGGGCAATGCACCGAGCCAGGTGGTGGGTGGGTGGGTGGGTGGGATGGGATGGGCATCCAGTGAGCCACACCATGTCCGCTTGCGCACAGGCCGAGCGGCCGAGTGCAGGCGGCCGATCAGGTGGCTCCCGGGGACGTCCCCGGCTGGCCCTCCCCCCGGCCCCCTCCACCGCGAGGCCTCCTCACGTTGGGCGACCAGGTGGCCCGGATGGAGAAGTGGTGCTGCCCGCGCGGCTGCACGAAGCGCTGCAGCACTCCCTCGTGCAGCGCCGCCACGCCGTGCACCACCACGTGGTTAGGCGGCAGCACCTCGTGAAGCGCCTCGCGCGTGAACCACTCCACCGACTCGTCCTGCAGCTCCAGCTGGGCCTGAGGTGAGGGGCGGCGGTCGGGGCGGGGGGAGGGGGCAGTCGGGGCGTGAGGTGGGGCGCTGGGCGGTTGGCCACAAAACCCATGACCGCGCGTGAGGCGGTGGCAGCGGACGGTGCGGCAGAGCTGAACCGTGGGTTGGGGTAAAGATTCTCGCTGGAATCTCTGGATTCCGACGGAGCCGAGCAAGCTCCCCGGCATGAAACGGTGCGGCAGCGCACCTTCTTCCGCCGGCCGGAAGAGGTGGTCCTGGCCCCGCCCGCGCCCCCGCCGGCGCCCGTGTGCGGCAGCGTCATGGAGCCCTGGAAGCGCGCCACCACGCCGTGATGCGGCCAGGGGCCCAGCGTGGTGCCCGTGCTGCTGCCGTCCAGCGGCCGGGCGCCGGCAGCGTCGGACCCCGCGCCCATGCGCGGGTGACTGGGCGCCGGTGGCTGCGGCGGGTGTGACACTGCCAGGCGGCCCGGAGCGGGGCCGGGCGGGGGCAGCGCACCCGCCGGCGGCTCATCGGCGCCCTTGGGCGCCGGCGCGAGCGCGTCCGTGATGGTGGCATTGCTGATGTTGGCTCGGTGCTTGCGCTTTATGCAGCGCTCCTTGGCGCTGGTGAAGTACCACACGCTGGGCCGCCCATTCGTGAACACGATCTGCGGGGTTGGGGGTGGGGAGGGGCCGACGGGCCTGTAGGACCGGACGCGTGCCATTCGCGTTCGCAATAGAGCCGCAAGGACCTGAGCCGAGTTGGCTCTGTTTTAGCCGCCGTCCGTGCATTGTGCCGGCTGCGCACAACCCCACACCCCCCGGCACGACCTGAGCGGCACCACTTGCCGTATGGGGAATGTTTACTTCCGGGCACGGCCGCCCCTTGCCATCCTTCATCCACAGGTAGTGGTACATCCCCACTGCGATCCCATCCTCCACGTCCACCAGCAGCTCGCTCTGCGCCGGGGGGGGGGGGGGGCGCACAGGTCGGAGGGGAGACGCCGACTGTAAACCATGCTCCCTCCAATGCGGTTCGCATTCGTCGGCCGCAATCCGACGCTGACCGGTCTGGCTTGCATGCGGACCGTGTGGAGTGCCACCGCACACATGCGAATGCCATGCCCAAGAATCAAGGGATACAGGGAGGCCCACACTCACGTAAGGTATCTCCTCGTCCATGCTCCTCTCCAATAAGCGGTTGCGCAGTGGGCGCACACCTAGTCCGTCGTGGACAACAGACGGTAGTTCGGCTTTAGTAGATTTGCAACACCACCGTATGTAACAATCATACTAGCGCGACCCGTCTGGGCTGACGTTCCTCGGCAGAAGCGCCGCTCCAACCTGGCCTTCGCCCGCACAGGCAGATGTTATATAACAGTTTAATCCTTGATTTACACTCGCTGCTGGAGCAGGTTGCAGGTCCCGCTCTGTTTCCCGTGTTCCACCTTCGAACATCGTACGGTTTCGCATTTACATGGCTGCGTCTGTGGCTAGGCTATAATAAACATCAAGCTTCAAGAGGCAAAGTATTGCTGGAAAACGTCACCCTCGGAGAGGGCACCCGAAAGTCCCTCGGGTCGGGAGCGTGCTGGGTCGCTGCACATGCAGAGTGAAACATCTTCAGTAGCAGTCGGCACATGCGCATCTGCAAATGAGCCGCTTCCGTATCCTGGTGATAAGCGTTGTTGGACAAGGTGCGATGGCTCACTGCTGCGTGTTTGCACAGGTTTGCATGCCAGCGGTCTTAGTCAGAGAGACTTCTATCGCTTTCAAGATGCCGGCCCAGCTGGCAAGACAGGGCCTCGCTGCCCCCATAATCGTAATAACGACAGACCCCTCACCGAGCGGCCCCTACCGATCCAATATGCGGGAACTTCTGCCCGTTTCCTCCGTAACACCCAAACACTAACCATGTTGGTCAACGTCAGTACACCCGTATTGCCATAGGCACCGAGCCCATACAGAGCACTTCCGTGACCGGCACCGCTGGCTGTACAAGCAGCGCAAATGCCCACGACCAGCATCGTGCCCTCCCGCGTTGAAGGCGGGGGCCCGTTGCAGCCGTCGTAATCCATCCGCGCTTGCGAGCCCACCAGGCTCTTGGTACGGGGTCGTGCAAAAGCTGACCTGCTCCCCAGCCTTCCATGCTACTGAGGTGCGGGTTCAGCCGCAGACAGCCTGCGCGCCTATGCCGCACTGTCAACACGCGCCGCTGCATTGCACATCCTGCGACCTCCTTTGGATCAAAGCCGATACGAACCCAATACCGCAGATAGCGGCGTCCATGTGGGACAGCCAGAGGCGCTATAGCTCATTCAACTCACGTCAGATCCTACCTAAGCTTCGCCCCATGCACGTCAAATAGGGGGCCCGCGTGGACACCGTGGGGCCCCGCCAAGGCGTACGACGGGTTCCGCAGCACCGGCATGCGGTGCGGGCATGCGTAGCGGTCTCCCTCTGCATTGGCAGCCAAGGCTCCCCAACCCCAAGCCCCAAAAGCCGAACACTCGCTCTCCTCCAGCCGCTGATTGCCAGCAGCCGCCCGCACAGCCAGGCGAGCCTGCCTGGGCAAGGCCATGCGCCCGAAGCCGCTCCGTAGCTCCACAGCGAGCCTTGGACACAGCGTTACTGCAAGGCAAGCCATGGGTTGCGAGTGCGGAGGGGGGTTGGGACAGCTGGCAGGCAGCAAGGTGGGCGCAAAGCGACGGAGGCGCCCGCCGGCTCGCACGCGGCGGTACTTGGCAAATACAGGGTGGGACTATTGGCTTCGGGCGACGCGCACGGTATACTCCCCTTGGGTCCGTCGAGCCCCGAGCACCGGGGCAGGGCGCCCAACTCGCGCACCGCCGGTCACGGCCAACCGACAAACTCACCAAGAAGTAGTCAGGCGTCGCGCCTCCGGGCCGGAAGGCCGTCTGCGTAGCAGGGAACCGGGCAGAAGTGTGCACTGAGCCGCAAGTACTGGTGCAGCGCAATCGTGCTTTCAGCTGCAACGCGGCAGGCGCATCATCACAGTGCAGCTCACGACGCCCCGCCCTGATCGGTGTGGTGCACTGCGCCGGCGGAAGGGGCGGTGCTGAGTGCTGAACCACGCGTGCAATGGCAGTGGGGGTACTCCTACCGCAGGCCTCCTCCAGCGACCGATGGGCCCCCCACATCCGCAACGGGTGCAACGCACCTCGGGCTCCCCGCGCCGCGGCGCCGGCTCAAACTTCTGGAAGGTCCGCGACATGTCGTCGCTGACCTCCATGATCGCCGCCAGGTTGCCTGCGAGCAGCCAGGTTGGGCCCCGTCAGGTTGGGGCGGGAATCAATACAAATGGCAAGCAACCCAGCGGTATGCAACGGGCGGCTGCGCACGTTGTGTAGAGTGGACCTGAACCAAACCAAACCGGCCAGCTTCCACCGGTGCCGGGTTCGATAGGATCTCAATGGCCGTCACCCAAGGCCCCGCCGGTCCCTTTCGGCCCCCGCCCCTCGGCACACCGCATCGGTAGCAGTAGTTTGGCGCGGAGAAGATGGTGACGACCGCCTGCTCGTGCGACCAGTTGTAGCCCTCCATGACCAGCTGGTGCGCCCGCGAGATGAGGTCCAGGCCGTTGGCGTGGTTGAACGAGGCGCTGATGTCGGCGCCGAACGTGTAGCCCGCGCCGCGCGGGGAAATGCCCCAGCCGCCGCGGTCGTCGGGGTCGGACCAGAGCAGGTCGCACATGGGCCCCTCGTGCGGCACCTGCGGGTCGGGTCGGGCGGGTGAGGGGCGGCGAGGTGCCGATGGGCTGAGACCGCGGCCCGATGATGTTCGGGACTGAGGTCCTGGAAGGAGCACGAGGATGCCGGTGCGAGGACAGAGGGCGGGAGCCAGGGACCAGAACACGACATGAGCCCAAGAACACACAGCAGCGTGCACCTGATCCAATTGGTTATGGGCATCACCGTCGCAGTCAACTTGTTTGGCTTTGCAAGACGAAGCGGTGCCCCCCTGCCATCCAATGCCGACCGTCACGCCGCCAGCCGGTAATGATCTGGTGCCGCCCGGCATTGGAGCCTGCCCGCTCGGTGGCTGCTCACCTCCTGGATGCGGTCCAGCGCCCGGATGTGGTCGAGTGCCTCCATGGTCGGGGAGAGGCCCCCATGCAAGCAGAAGATCTGAGAGCGGCGGGCGGGCGGCAGGGAACACCACACGTCTTGACTTAAATGAACCACACCTGATGCGCTTGACTAGAACTCTTTGGGACGTACGCCTGCCTTCAAGCCGCACACTGTGAGCCACCGGCATGCTTGCATGTGCTCGTTTCGCTCGTGCGCTGGCAGCAGCTCCCGCAACGCTCCTCGAACACCCCGAACCCTGCCATCCCGAAACACCTCAATGGTTTCCTCCATTACATAAGGGCACCTCGCAGTGCACCCCCCACCCCTATCCCTTGCCCCAAACGGGTGCCTCCCCTTCGCACAGCACCCGGCCGCAGACCAACCCCGCCGACCTTGCCCTCCACCAGCCCCGTGAGCGGCAGGTAATCGAACAGGTCCGTGAACGCCTTCCACACGTCCGCCGAGCCGTACTTGCGCAAGCACTCGTCATAGAAGCCGTATCTGCACCGGGGGCGCGTGCACCAAGGAATCGGAGGATGCTCCCTTTCCTGTGCTTGCGCAGAGCATTGCGGGCCGGCGGGCTGGAGCCACCTCGGTAGCTCTGCCCAGCTATGTGGCACGGTGCCACACCAGCAAGCAGCCTGGAGGACTGCTGGTGCTGGCTGTGCCAGGCCGCCAATGCCAGAAGCAGTCTAGAGGACTTGCAGTTTGTCGGTTGGCTGGCTCGTCAACTTGAGGGGCCTGCTAGTGTTGTGAGGGTCCTCGCCCTCCCCTCTCCACACCAGGGTCCAGCTGTCAGCGTGTCAGGCATCCCCTCCCCGCCCCAGTACCCTGCAATCCAGCACCCCGCATTACCCCTTTCCCGACCTACACTTGCGTAATCTGCCGGCTTTCGTGGTTTCCGCGCAAGATGGTTATCCTGTCCCGAAAGCGCACTTTAAGCGCCACCAGCAAGGAGACCGTTTCAACGCTGTGGTACCCTGCAAGCCAGCCGCAGCCACGTCAATGCACGCTCGTCGCGCCAAAACGCCGCCCCGCAGGGCTGCCGACGCCCTACCTCGGTCCACGTAGTCGCCCATGAACAGATAGTTCTGTTTTGATGAATGATGGGAACACGTTAATGCGCAAGAGCGAGGACAGGGCTATGTCAGGGACCGGGCCGGGCGGGAAGTGGCAACTTGCAGCAGAGGCACCCACCGTGTTGGGGCTATCACCACCGATCCGGAACAGCTCCAACAGGTCGTTGAACTGCCCATGGATGTCTCCACCTGCGCGGAGGCACACATGCGATCGGCGCTGCGTTTCGCCCGCCACGTTCTGGCTCAGGCACGGAAAGCTGGACATCGTTGTAGACGAGCTGAGGACTACTTGTCACTTGGCCCGGCTGGGCCCCTTGGCCACTCCCCGCGCGACCTACAGACTGTTACTGGGCACCGGACTGGCTGCACGTTCGACTCCTCTGCTAGGATCTCCTTGGCCTTCTCGCAAAGGGCCTTGACATCGGCCTCCGGCAACGGCTCGCACTTCAGGAGCTTCTGAATGTGGCTGTCTAAGTCGGCAAACGGGTTTTCGGGCGGCCCGGCGGACGCCATGGCACTGCCACTAGCGGCCGCAACGGGCCGGGAACGCTAACCGGGGCTTCCTTTGCGATGGAGTCGCTCGACAAAGAAGTGAAGTCGGGTTTGTCGTTCCCCTGCGTGTTTGCGTACTCTTCTCAATGTTGGATTGCAGTGTGGCGACAGCGGCCTGCGCGCGAACAGGGATGGCCACATGGGCAAGGGCCGTACGCGTACGCACTCTATGCACGCTCGTTGCACTATTGGCCTCTAGGTGCAAACATATGTGTTGGGGGCCAATTCAACATCCCGGCGTTGTGGTGCCTGCTCCTGACTGCAGCGACGTTCTGTACCTGCTCTAGCGGCAAATGCTCCAAGCTAACGACACTTTGGGCCGGCGCAGTGCTCAAAATGAGCTCTAGCTAGGCGGTGTCCCAGGTGGCGCCACAGAGCCGGCGGCTCCTTTCCACCTCGTGCGGTCCGGACCCCGGCAGTCTGTACGTTTTAGTGCGTCGCTTAGAGATTTGTCTTCTTAGACGCCAATCCAGCAGGCGGCCCTGCCCACCTTCGGGTTTGTGCCCAGGCGGCAGCACCCAATGCACGCCCTGGATGGCCGAGCCTTGCGGGGCTCCGAAGCCAGCAGCCTGCGCAGCCCACGGCTAGCCGATTCGCTGCGTTCCCCGCGCTCCCCGCGCCCGCTGGCACCGGCGCGCTGCCGCGGCGCGCCCTCGTGCGCGCTGTGCTGGCTACACGGCCTGGAGGCCTCCGTCCCCCGGCCCCGGCGCTTCGGCCTTGACACCGTGGCAGCGTCACACAGCTACGGCGTTGCCGGGCAAGGGGCCGCGCCGTCCACCAGTGGGGTGACTGAGGCTACGGTGCTGACGGCAGCCTTTCGCCAGCCCCGCTGGACAGCGTCTCAGCGCGCGGCCGTGCTTGCGGCGTCCAAGCTGGACTCCCCGTCAGCGGCGTCGGATATGGGTCTCATCAGCAGGCCAGCGGTGCCCGGCGGCGCGAGAGCGCAGCCCGGGGGGAATCCGCGCTCGGCACAACCTCCTCTGAGCCCAGAGGCCAAGCTCGTGCCCCAACCGGAGCGGCCCCAGGCCCGGAGTGACGACCGCAACTCGGGGCCCCCGTTGCCCCGTCCTGCCAGCAGCCAGCGGCCAGTGCCGCCCATCTACTCCCCGGGGCCCAGCCAGGCGGCCTCGGCCTCAACCGCTCCCGGCAGCAGCAACCGCAGCAGCAGTGGTGTGGGCGAGCAGGGCCCGAGCGGGGCAGCCGAGCGTGCCACCTCGGCCCCGGCCCTGCAGGGCTCGCCAAGCAAGCGGGCGCAGCCGCAGGCGACCGCGCCGGCCAGCCGCAAGCCGCTGGTGCGGCCCTCCCGGCCAGTGCCGGCCCCCAGGCGGGCCGCGCCGGTCTTCAATGACAATGACCCGCGGGTCGCCGCCGCGTACGGCGACATGCCCATCAGCATCGGCGGCCGCGAGCCGCCGCCCCCGCTGGCATCGTTCAACGAGCTGGTGGGGCGGCAGGGCGGCGCGGCGGCGCGTTGGGGCGTGAACAAGCTGCTGATGTGCAACGTGGCGGGCGCGTACCGGCTTGGGCGGCCCACGCCCGTGCAGAGCCACGTCATACCCGCCATCATGGAGGGTGCGGGCGGGCGGGCAGGCGGGGGCCGGGGGGCTTACCGCATCCCCAGGGATGGGAGGGAGAAGGGGCATTGTGGCTGCTGCTTCGTGAGTGTGCGGCAGCGTAACGGGCATGCGGTGTGCGCCTGCTTCGGGCGGTCGGGTCGGTGCGCTGGCTGCCTCCCATGCCCACGTGCACGGGCGTGAACCGGGGGCTGGACCGAACCGGACCGGGGGTGCCCTGCGCGGCGGTCGAGAGCCCTCCGCTGTGAAAACCACTCCCTTTCACCGGCGTTGTGGTCCACAGTCAAGGCGGAGACGGGAAATGTGCAGCCCGCCATGCGCCCTTTGCCGCCCGCAGCATGCCGTGCTGCCACCCGCCCCCCCGGACTGGGTAAACCCCTCACCCCCCTCCCGCCTCCGTCCCCACCCACCTCCACCCCTCTCCAGGCCGCGACGTGCTGGCCATGTCCTGCACCGGCAGCGGCAAGACGCTGGCGTACCTGCTGCCGGTGCTGGCGCAGCTGTTCCGGCGGCCGCACGTGGGCACCCGCAACACCGCCTGGCCCGAGGCGCTGGTGCTGGTGCCCACCCGCGAGCTGGCGGACCAGGCAAGCGCGCGGGCGGGCTGGGGCGGAGGTTTGGGGGTTGAAGCGTCGGATGGGTGCTCGGAGCTGGGGCCGCCAGGCGGGTGGCTGCTCCCAGGGGTGGGGCGGTACGTGCGGTCGGGGCGAGGCGATCTGCGCCCAGCCGGAGCGCTCCGGTCGCAGGACGAGTCAGGCCCCGGTCGGATAGCCCACGGGCTGAGAAAGCCCCCATCCATCCGTCACCCCAGGTGTACTCGGAGGCCCGGCTGCTGCTGCGCGGCTCGCACCTCAGGGCGCTGCTGGCGACTGGGGGCGTCAGCGTGGCGGAGCAGGCGCTGGCCATACGCAGCAAGTGAGGCGGGGTAGGGGGTAATAAAGAAGGGGAAACGGGTCGCGTCGCGGACACCGAATCGCATACTCAATAGTAGGAGTAACGGCGGTCTTGGTGGAGTTGTAGGCGACCTGAAAAGCTTCGACGTCAGCGACGAGCGAACAGCGCTGTGGCGTACGGGGTAGGGGGGGCGGTGGCGGGCGGGCGGGCGAGGCGGCCGGCGATTGGGACGGTTTCCACTCCCCCGCGTGTGGCTTGGCGGGAGCTCCCGGCTCTCACATACTGCAGGCCGCTTGACTGAGGACGGCCTCCAATGCTCCGACCACGGTCCGCAGGCGGCCCCAGTCTGGCGGCGGCGCCGACCTGGTGGTGGCCACCCCGGGCCGCCTGCTGCAGCTGGTGGAGGAGCGCAAGTGCGTGCGGCTGGGGCGACTGGGCTGCGTGGTAGTGGACGAGGCGGACCGCATGGTGGAGCTGGGCATGTGGCCCGAGCTGAGGAGGCTGGTGCGCAGGGGCGGAGGAGGGCATGGGCCAGGGCGGGTGCAGGGGGGTAAACAGTCCGAGGGCGTTGCGTTGTGGACTGGGGAAAGCGTCCGGTGTGCCGGCGAAACGCCAGCGTCCGAGGCGAGGTGGCGAGGTTGAGGTCGGAGCGGCGGCGACGGTCTTGGGGCGGGCTTGTCGTTGTTGTGGACAGTAGTCAGTACGTAGTCTATTGCTCTGAAAGTCAGGGGGGTGCAGGGGGGCAGGGCGTCTTGCAGGTTGTGGCGGGACGGTGCACGTACAGTACAGGCTGCCGGGCAGGCAGGGAGGGTGGTTCGCAAAGAGGCAGGTGCGGGCTTGCCAGCTAGAGAGGTCGTGTTGCGGCTTGTGCGAGGCACGAGAGTGGCACGTTTCCGTCCTTGCGCACTGCTGGTAGTTACCTTGACGTAGCCCAACTAAGGTTCCATGGACTGGAGGAAGAGCCACGGCGGCGAGGGCAGGAAGTCGACGCAGAAGGAGCCCGGCCTGCGTCGCCCCTGCGCCAAATAACTGTGCCCCCTCCTCCTTCCCGGCCCCTCCACCCCCCCCCCCCGGCCTCGCGGCTGTGCAGCTGGCGCACCCCTCGCTGCCCACCGCGCGCCAGACGGTGCTGGTCAGCTCCTCGCTGCCCTCCCCGGAGCTGCGCGCCCAGGCGGAGGCGCTGCTGCGAGACCGGCTGGCGGTGGAGGCGGGGGACGGCAGCGGGACCAGCAGGGTGGTGCGGCAGGTGGGACAGAAGAGTGGAGAGGGGAGGGGAGGGGAGGGAATGAGGGCAATACATGGGAGGGCGAGGGGTGGGGGTGGGACAGAGTCGAAACAGACAGTATGGGCAACTCAGTATCGGCCTTTACTGAGCCGCGTGGGAACAGGAGGCGGGCGCTGCAGGAGGAACTCTGCGGGGTCAAGGGCGGAGTGCCGCCCTCCGCACGCACACACTTCAGGTCACAAATCCGCCAGGCCGGGCTCAGGGCGACCCGATTCACTGTCCGAAGCCTTCTTTATGCAGCGTGGTGCTCACTGTTCCGCTCGAAGCCTGCCCCTCTCGGACGGCCATAGTATCCGGGCACGGCCTCCCTGCCCTATGCTGCCGCCGAGCCGACTGCCTCCTTACTCAAATCCTATCCCGCGTCGCCACCCGCCACCCCCCGACCTTCTCTCCGCCTGCCAACCCGCCGCAGCGCGTCGAGAAGCTGCGCGAGGAGGAGAAGCTGCCCCGGCTGCTGGAGCTGCTGCAGCCCCGGGGGGCCGCCATGGATGGCGTCGCGGGCGGGGCGGCCTCTCCCTCCCCACCTCCCACCTCCGCCGCCGCCGCTGCCGCCGCTGCAGCCAGCGCGGCCGCCGACGACCTGGCCGGCGTGGGCGAGGGCCCGGCGGTGGTGTTCACGGCCAACCTGGCGCGCGCCGAGGCGGTGGCCCGGCAGCTGGCAGCCCGCGGTATGGGCGTGGCGCTGCTGCACCGCGAGCTGAGCCAGGCGCAGCGTGACGAGGCGATGCAGTGCTTCCGCTTCGGGGTGACGTCGGTGCTGGTGACCACCAGCCTGGCTGCGCGGGGGCTCAACTTCCCCGACGTGGCGCACGTGGTCAACTACGACGTGCCACGATCGGTGAGCGGGGGGGGCGCGAGGGGAGTGGGGGCAACCATCGGGAAGGGCGCAGCGAAGAAGGGAAACAGATTGGAACGCGTGACGCCGATTCCGCCGGGTAGTGGGAGGTGGGGGGCCGAGGAGGGCCCCCCTCATTGAGACGCTTGAGATGGGCCGGTGTTGCGAGGCACCGGACGGGGCGTGAACCCTGGGTCGTAGGGGGAAGCTGGGTGCAGGACCACAGGGGCCGGCACTTCGTTGTTGCCCGATGGCAGAACGAGGCGGGACCTGCATGGCCGCCACGTTGCGTGGTCGCCCTCTCGCGGCGCACGCAACGTCGACACCCACATTGCCTAGGTGAACCCCGTGCCTTTCCTGCTCTCCGCCTGGATCCCGCCCTCCGCCCACCGCCGCCAGCTTGCTGTACCAAGCGTATGCTGCTTACCCCAACCTTGACTCCATGCACGACAGTCATTGCTCCGCTTGCCCACAGACTGAGTAATCCCTACCGCATCCTCACCCCCCCTGCGCCCTCCGGCCCTCCCCCGCCCCCGCTCCCGCCAGCCAAGCGACTACGTGCACCAGGTGGGCCGCACCGGCCGCGGCGGGCGGCCTGGCCTGGCCACCACGCTCTTCACCCCCAGCCGCTTCTTCCGGCCCGCCGCGCCCTGGCTGCGGGACGCGCTGCGCGCCTCAGGCAGCTGGGTGCCGCCCTGGCTGTGTGCGCTGGCGGGGCAGGTGGAGGCGGAGGCGGAGGCGGGGATGGGGGCGGGGACGCACCCCGACGCGCCCAGGGCCACTCGGCAGCGGGGCGCAGCCGCCGACGGGGCGATTACGGCCGCCGGAGAGGGAGAAGAAGGCGGCGGATCGGCTCTGCCGGATGGCGGTGACGGAGCTGTGGCGACGCCCCGCAGGGGGAGGGGCCGCCGGTCGCAGGGGCGCGTGCCGCAGGTGGCAGACCTCGGCGACCCGGATGCGCCTTCACAGGTGGTGTTCGGCTCCTACCAGCCGGCAGCCGGGCCCGGAGCCGCGGCGGCGGGGTCGGGGTCGCTGCTGGAGGGCCGGCCCAGGGCCTCGGCGGCCGAGCGCGTCGTGCGCGACCGCCGACACGACCCCGACTACTGGCAGAGCGTATTCGACGCGGCGCTGCGGCCGCCACCGCGCGCCAAGGGGCAGCAGCGGGCCGCGGGGCGGGGCGGCAGGGGGCCGGCGTCGATGCAGGGGCCGTCGGACAGCGAGGTGGAGGAGCCAGGCGAGGGCGAGGACGGCGAGGGCGAGGACGGCGAGGGCGCGGAGCGGCTGCAAGGGGCGGGCGCTGCTGCGGAGGGGTCGCAGCGCAGGCTGGTGTACGCGGATGGGCATGCGGCGCTGGAGGCCGGGCCGGCGGGGGGCATCTCGGCGGGAGCGGGGCCGCGGGGGCGGCGGCAGGCCAGGAGCACCTAGGCGAAGTCGAGGTTGGGTTGTCACGGTGGAATGTGGGCGGGATCGTATGTGTTTTGGGGGCGCAGCAGGCGCGTCCCGTATCGTCGTACGGCACGGCAAGCCAGGAGGTACCTAGCGGCGCCCAGCCAGCGGGATCGGTTGAATCTTTCGAGGAGTAGAATCGGAGGAAAAGTACCGGGCACGGAGTCTGGAGGTATTGGATGGAAGCCGGGTATCCTCACTTGCTTGCGCCATCATGTGGATTGGATGAATGGAGTGTGGCCACCTCGGTACTAGGCATTTTGTTTTGGTGTGCAATCATTTGTTGAGGGATTTATACCCTGCAGCAGTGGTGCTGGTTACGGGACAGGAACCGACGGTACCGGTGCCGTTTGTGAGGCCGCTGATGGACGTGTTGGTGGAACGGTAGCAGCAGCTGGTAGGGCAGGCAGGCACCGTTCCTCGGTGTAACCGCATGCAGCAAAAAAAAGAGAAACCTGCATAGAACCTGCAGCCTTATGCGGCGCCAGCAGCAGCATGGAGCGGACCTTATCTGCTCATCCCTAGCCGATCATATGTGCCAAGGCACTTATAACTGTAATCAGCGGCAATACGCAAAGACGGTCCAGGGCACGGGCGGTCCAGGAGCGGCATGCACGGTACGCACCGTCCAGCTGCCTACCGGCCTAACGCGATCCGTCCCGTCTCCCGTGACCGCTGGCCACATTAAGCGCAGATTGCGTCACACTTACGCACGTTCAATTACATTTGGAAGGGAATGAAGTGGACTCTGCCCACATGGCGGGCACAATGGACAAAGGCATGGGCCACGGTTTGATGCAGAGCTATACAAGCTTAATCTACCCACTTCACGTATTGAATCCATTATAATATACTTGCGCTGTCAACGTCGTTGCCGTTCGCCGCTTCATGCACAGCACGTCCTCACGTCCACACATGGGACGGCATACCTAGCATAGAAGTAAATTGAAGTTGCTGAACGCAATAGTATTCATATCTTACCACCTCGCGCACCTCCGCTTCCGCGACTTGTTCAACGGTCTTTTCCTTGCCGACATCATTACAACAGCGGAATTGCGACCTCACAATTAATTACAATGCATGCCTGCTTTCCAGAACGTGCGGGCTGCGTGCTCTCGGGCATGCGCAGCAGCCGCCACCGCGCGAGTGCCTCCAGGCTTAGGACGACCGAGTCTCGACAGGTACCAGAGTATGATGTGCGAGGCCCGGGACCCCGCTCGCGGGGGCCCTCCCGGCCAAAACGTCTTTGTGGTCCACATGTGCAACCTCCCGCCACCTACCCAGGCTGGATTGCTGGTAATCTGCATGGGGCGGAATGATGGTGCCTCTGGCCGTAAACAGCGCAGCAGCAACCGGGGCGGGCCACGCCCGTCCAAAGTCGGGGGGCCGGAGGACGACGACGGGCTGTGGTATGAGCGCGGCCCCGCAGACCCGCCCAGCAGCAGCGGCTCCCCCTCCGCGAGACCTGCTGCGCAGCAGCCGTTCAGTCCACAGGAGCGCGGCGGCGGCGGCAGGCGGGGAGGCCGCAGGGGCCAGCGCGAGGAGGAGGACGAAGAGGACACGCGGGGCTGGTGGGAGCGGCCGGAGGAGCGTTCGTTGCAGGTCAGAGGGCGTGGCCGCTGCCGCTGACCATGCAGCATGGCCCGCATCCGTCAGTGCGCAAATGCTGCCGTGGCTTGGGTTGCCCTGAACTGGAAGCCAGCCGGCAGGCGTGCGGCACCGTTGGCACCGCCAGGTACAGCCACTGGGGCTCCAAGCGCATGTGGCCTCCCCGTCCGCACGCAGGCGTATGCAGCGCC
>LSYV01000065.1:571184-590136 GCA_001584585.1 Gonium pectorale
CGGAGGGAAGCAGGGCACAGAAAAATCGGGGGATACCGTCACTGTCGTGGATAAGGGGATAAACGGCACACAAAATGGTGCTGGTTGCAGGGAGCACGCTCTTCAGACCGTTGCTTCAAATGGAGGGTCTTTCCCTGCTGCAGGGGGCGTTTGGCGAGGACGGCGAGTCGGGTGCGCCGCCTCCGGGCCCCGAGCCCTCCAGCCTGCTCTCGGAGCTCAAGCCCGCCGCCAAGGAGCAGCCGGCGGAGCCCACGGTGCGTTGTGCTGCCGGTGCCCATGCCCGGTTAGCGGCCGTGCTCGCACCCAACGCTGACATGAGCCAGCTGCGGCATATCCAGGGTTCTGGTGTGCGCGCTCCCCTGTGCCTCACCCCAACCCTGTGGCACATCGTGAGCGCCGCACGCCGTACGGCTGATGGCCTTGTGAACCTGAAACCCCTAATCCCTTCATGTAGCCCAGAGGTTGCATAAATCCCAGAACGCTTCACCCGGGACGAAGTGCGTTGTTAGGCAGCCGACCTTGGGCTGCGGCTGGCCCCGTGGCTGCAGGTGGTCAACCTGAGCCGGCGAGAGATGGCGGTGCTGCGCTCCTCGCTGCCCAGCCCCAACAAGCACAAGGGCAAGCAGCTGGCGGAGAAGATGGGCATCAAGTCGGGTGCGGCTCTGGGCGATCCGCTGGGCGGTGCCGTACATGGGCTACGGGGTTGTCGGCACTGATGTCCGCTGCGATCAGGCGTTTATTGTGGAGCAACTCTCAGGCTTCAGTGTTTCTTGCTCCACTCTGTACCCTGGCTCCAGCGTGTGCCGAGGCGTCCTTCCCGGCCCCGGCACCGACCGCAGGCCCAGACACGTCCACGACCCAGATCGGCAACGTGCAGTTTGTGGCCGACGCGGCTCCGGCCGACTCAGCGCAGAAGGTGCGCGCATCGTGGCGCTTCCGCTCCTCCGTGGGGACGCCCACGGGGGCCGGGCGGCGGATACGGCTCCGTGGTCGTCGGGCGGACAAGGGCGATGATGCGTCTGGCTCCGAAGGAGATGAGTGACAGGGCTCTGTGCACATGCGGACTCTCCGCGGCTGTTTGGTCGGGCCCCTGGCCTTGCATATTTCTGAGGTAGCGATGACGTGTCACGTCAGCCACTCGCGCAGAGCCGGCCGATGCCAGGGCTTTGCGGGGCTTGAGTAATGCGTGGCACTCGTGCATCTAGCGGGGCCGAGTGCACGGAGGGCCCGCATCGGAGGTGGGGGGGGGGTGGCGAGCAGCATGGCATGTCCCGGAGGTCACTCCCTGGATGGTTTGCCCCCCGGGCGAACATGGTCGTTGGCTGGTTAGGCGACTACGAAGGCAGGTTGGTTGGGCCTCGCTTTGCCCCAAGTTTGGAATCAGGCGGGGCCCCACAGTACTTGTATAGCCCCCGAGCACTTATATCCCGGGGCCCTTGGACCCGGCTGTGGCAGCCGCCTTCTGCGCAGAGCCTTCCTCACCGTTATGAGGGACGTGAGGGAACGCTATTGGCGCCGGCATGCATCGTTCGTGTATTTTTCAGTTTGCACGGTAACACGCCCCAGATGGCATCATTTGTTATGGCGAGGAGTGCGTTGGGTCCCTCTTGGAGCCTTTACGGGACATGGCGCAGTTACCCTGCACCCGAGCTCTGCTACACGGTATAATACCCTGAACGTGTGTGGAAACCCGGTGGCAACGCCCGGCATGATGGTACCGTATGGCCCACCGGGAATCTAGAACGACAACGGAGGCCTGAGCGCCTTCCCCGGCACATTGCACCGCTGCAACGAGAAGAGCCCATCCTCAGGACACGTCCGCATGCCTCATGTCCTGTCGTCATGCGCAAATTGGGAACGCAGCAGTATCTATTCACTGTTGGGACTTATTACACGTACAAAAGTGTTTGAAACCGACTTGTACGAGCTTGCCGAAGAACGCGGGGCACGAAAGGCGCAGCCCTGGACAATGTGTCCGGCAGCAGCGCGGCACCGCCTGGCGGCCGCGGCTGCACGCAGTGCACGCGCGGGCCCCTGTCGGGTCGGGGGGCCGGAGGTTGGGCAGCGCTCCTTTCCGCACACCCTTACCTTGACAATTCATACGGGTGCTTCGAAGGGCAGCGGCCCACCCCGCGCCGTCACACCCATGCGCCGCCGTGAATGCGGGCCCGCCGCGCTCCGGCAACGCAGGGCGCCACAACCCGCGCCCTCGTCCACGAGCTCCATGCGCCACCATAGGTGGACGCATCGTTTACCGTTGGTTGGCACGAAACAATTCACCAAGAGCCTTGACACACGCGCCCGGCACGCAACACAACACACCGTGCGCAGAACAGACAAGGGTCTTCTTTATTTTATCGCTGCTGGCGGCACTCGAAAACCAAGTTTGTCGTATAAGTATGTCTTTTGTCAAGATGTACGGCATAACGCCGCATCAATACACGCACAACAAGCACAACCAACAACAACGGACACACACACACGCATGCGTGCGGCGGGAGCCTACACACGGCCACGTACCACGCAACGCGTTTAATGTTTATCCTCATTGTACTCTTCTTCTTCGCCCAAGCAAGGCCCACACACCGGTATATCTGCTTCTTCCGCAGCCCCACAGGCTCCCGCAGGTGTTGCCGCTCGCCCTAGTTTCCCTGCGCCGCCCGCTCCCGCTTGCTCTGCTCCCCCGCCACCACCAGCAGCCAGGCCAGGATCGCGTCGTAGGCGGCGAAGGTGATGGCGGCAGACGGCGCGGCCTGCAGCAGGCGTGGAGGAGGGGTGGTGGTGGAGACAGGTCGGAGACTGGTTGGAGAGGGGGGGGGGGGTCGAAAGAAACAGGGTTTGAAAACTGGGGGGAATGGGGATCAGAGCGGAAGGTACGTTGGGCTGCCCGCTGGGTCTTTGCGGGGTCTGCACGAACCGCGACTTGGTGCAAGTTCGCAGTGGCAAAAGCCGAGCGGACATGCCAGCCGGGGTCGGTGGCAGAGTGGCCGCAGCGGCAAACTACCGCACGCCACAGCGCTGCGCCTTGCCGGTCTGCTTGCCGGTCCGAGATGCCGCGCAGGGCGCACACGCCCATGCCTACACCCACGCCTACACCCACGCCCACGCCCTGCTCCGCCCCCGGTGGCTCCGTGCCCCCCCCCCACACACACCTTGATGATGGACGGCACGCTGCCCTTCCACAGCCCCGCCACGCCCTCGCTGCGGTAGATGTGGCCCAGGCTCTGCGCCAGAGAGCGCATAGCGAAGCCCGCCTCTACGCGGGCGCCGTACCTGCAGCCCGGGGCAGTGCGGGGGGGGGGGAGCGGTGGCCGCATGGCCGTGGGCCAGCAGGGGGTTCGGAGCGGCGGGTTGCGTCACGCGGCGCTGGCGGCGCTGGGGACCCCAACATGCGACTCCTGGTGGGGGCCATGCCTATGGGCCGGCCCGCGCAGGTCACTCCATGGCGGGTAACGGGAGGGCCCAGGAGGCCAAGGCTGGTCGGCGGCCCGGCACTCCACCACTAAGTATGTTGCCTCCGCCTCCACCGCCTCCACCACACCGCCCGTTCGTTCAAACCCAAACAGAGGAAGCCCCGCATTGTCGCCCGCCGCGTCCCCACCGCCACTTTTCGACTATACACCAGCGCTTCCGGTCAACGGAGGTACGCTTCCGTGTTGCTCGGTGCGTACGTTGCAGTTTCACAGGTCACAACAACTAAGTCAAGGCTGCCCCGCCCCGCCCCGCCCCGCCCCGCCCCGCCCCGCCCCGCCCCGCCCCGCACCTGAGCGACCTCTTGAGCCCCGCCACCTGGTACCTCTTCTTGGCCACGTCCAGCGGGTGGCTCGCCAGCTTGGCCAGCAGACCCGCCAGCAGGCCGCAGCAAAAGGCCTGCAGCCGGCTGTGCTGCACGCCCGTGCCCCGCCGCCGCTCAGCCTCGCTGCTGGCCTTACCCCCGCTGCCGCCACCGCTTCGCGACTCGAGCATGCGGCGCTGCGCGCCGCTGCCCTCGGCCCCCGCCGCCGCCGCTGCCTCCAGCTCGCGCTCGCGGCTGACCCGCTCGCGCGCAATGTCGGCCAGCGCGTTGAGCGCGTCGTACAGCCCGAACTGCAGCGCCGCGTACGGCACGATCTCCACCAGCGTCACGCCCAGGCCGCTGTAGAGCCCCGCGGGACCGCGAGTCGAAACGATCGACTTGGCCGCGTCCCACATGTTGCGGTACACCTGGCCAGGGGAGGGCGGGGGGCGCGGGGAGCCGGACGGACGGGAAGGGGGGTAGAGGGTTGGAAGGCATTCTCAATAGACAAGCCCTGGGGCGCATTCATCTCCCGACCGTTGAAAACTGGCTGAGCGCTGAGGGTGGAAGGGAGGGGCCAGGGCCCCCGGTGTTCGGGACTCCCGGTTTTTGCCCGATGCCGCACCTTGGACCCATGGACGGAGTGGTGGTGGCGGGCGCGGCGTCGGGAACAAGGCAGGTACGGCTAGGGCGTCAGGCGTGCAGGAGGGGCAGTCGGTCGAGGTGGCAGCCCACGCCGTAAGACACCAGATTGGATCCGTGCCCCGCATGTCCCCATCGGGAGAGGGACCTCTGTTAGGCTCTCCTCCCAACTGAACCGAAGCCCTGACCCTGGAAGATAGCAGGCTTTCTCACCCGGCGCGTGCCTAGCCTTCAGCATAGCGGCGTGACGGCTGGGGCGAAAGTGCGGGGAAACAGCGCTTGGTGCCGCGGGCCTGGACTGCACGCCTCCTCCTCAGCCTCAAGTCCAGGTAGGGGACCAAGCCTGGGTGGGTGGGAACCGCTCTGGCCTGCTGCCCGACCCTAGTCATCCCTCACCTTGGGCTCCCCCTGCGCCGCCAGCGTGGTCCGGAGCAGGTCGAAGGGGTATGACGCCACGGTGGCGGCCGCGCCCGCCAGAGCGCCGCTGGCTAGGGACACCAGCGGCGCGGTGCCGGGGTTGGCTGCACCACCACGTGACGTGACGTGACGTGACGTGCGTGCAGGGGGGGGAGATTGGGGCGTGCAGGGGGGGGAGATTGGGGCGTGCAGGGGGGGGGCCGAAGGCAACAGTATGGAAACGGAGCACGTTAGCATCGACACCTTCAACCCGCTGTGGGCACGATCAAGGTACCGGATGGACGGTTTACAAGGAAGCGCCTTAAAGCCTATCTTGCGCTCTGAGCCACAATCATGCCCGGGGCACGGTGTCCAACCGCACATCGGCAGCGCATGGACGCCGGGCTAACCCGCCTACTGCCTCGACTCGCAGCCTACCCGCCCACGCGTTTGCGCCCCGCCCACCCATCCACCCGCCCGCCAACCTGTCAACCCGTGGTTGGCTGCCACCTGCCGTACTTGCTGCAGCGCCACGAATTGCACGGCTGTGTACGGCACCGTCAAGAGCAGGCCCGGAACTGTCCCGCGCCACAGCCCCTGCGAGAGGCAGGAGCCGCACGCACGCGGCTGATGAGCTGGCAGGGAGAGCACCCGTTTTGAAAAGTGCTTTGCAGGCAACAGGCCGTCGTTACGGTCCTCTGGCACACATACTGAGGGCGGGGGAATTAGGGTATGGCATGAGGTATGTATCCTAGGAGCATCGAAAGTGCACTCCGAAGCCCCTCCCCTCCGTACCTGCACGCCCTCCTCGCGCACAATCGTGGTCAGAGCTTGCCGGAAGCCCGTGTACTTGGACTGGCGGGGGGCCTCTGTGAAGGACCCCACGATGGGCTCTAGCTGCACCTGGAATCGGATCTTTATGACGTCCAGCGGGCCGGTAATGACACGCGCGATGCAGCCCGCGATGGCACCCGCCGTGGCGTCAACCACCACCCGCTTTCTGCCCTTTTCCACATTACCATCTCCACTGGGCACGTGAACCATATTGCAGCCCCGTACACGCTGTCTACCGGTAGCCCGAAGGGAATGTTCGCGTCAAGAACCGGGGCTTCCGGAAAGGCTACTAGATGCCTAAAGGTCAATTCAATTGCAGCACCGGTAGTGTACACGTCTGGCGCGTCGAAACACGGTGAAGGCAGCCGTCAGCCTACTGCCCACCAGGTCAGGCTAGAAGCTACCATTCAGCTATCCTTGTAGTTGTGGTTACCACATTGCAATGTCCATGCAAAGGCAACGCCTCCAGGCAACGCCCTCTGGTTTCGGAAACATAACCGCCTCCGTTGTTGCTGCCTAGCCCTCGCCCTCGCCTTCAGGCATGCCCGCATCGTGTCAATTGGCCCTCTTTCACATCACATGTTTCTTATGATGATGATGATGATGTCTTATCAAGGCACTGCTGCTTATTGAGCTGCTGCTTGCGCGCATGCGACTGGCCTTGCTGCGCTCTTTACACCAAGCTAAAAGTGATTTTTCGATAGGATCTTTCTTGGCGGCTTGTGGCAAACTTGTGGCGCTAAGAGAGCCCGTTTTGACCTCTGCTGCGGGCTACCAGCACTATGTCTTCCGTATTTAGATCGCTGATCAGGGCTGGAGGGGTTTCCGGTGAGTGCCCCTGCCGTGCGAGAGTGCCACACCAGCGGGAGGGTATCAGATAACGGGCGGGGTTAAGCTTGCAGTGTGCGGGCCTACCCAGATAGTGAGCACCATACGCTGGCTACAGCAGGAGCTCGGGTGCAAGACTACACTTCAGAGCCATACCGTAGTCCCACAGCAAAGCGTTCCTTTTGCTGCCCTCAGGATGACGTTCCAATATGCCCCCACACCCCTTGCGTTGAATGCCGCGCAGCTTCAGTGGCGGCCGCCTCTACGCCATGCCCCGGCGCCGCAGCCGCGTGCTCGCAGGCAGCTGCGCTGCGGCCCCAGCGGCCGTTGCCGCTGTCCGCATGTGCGTCTGCGCGCGCCGTTGCCGCGGCGGCATGCTGCGGCCAGGCGAGCAGCAGCGCCGCGGCCCCCTCCCCGGCGGCCCCCATCCCCAGCAGCAGCGGGAGATGCGCCGGTGCACTCAGCGGCCCGCCTGCCTCGCAGAAGCTGAGGCCGGGGTCACGCGTGGGCGGGTGGGCCATGCGCGGTGCTGCGCCGGCGCCCGCACCGGCGCGCTCCACGGGCGGCAACGGTCAGGTGGGCCCTCCGCCGCCGCGCAAGGCGCCGCACGGGCCCGCCCCCCCGGCGGCTGACGAGGCGGTGGAGGAGCTGGAGGAGCTGGACGAGGAGGCGGGGCAGCAGCTGGTGCGCAGCGGGGGCCACCCAGCAGGGCCAGGCGGGAAAGGGGTCATGAAGAAGGAAAACTGGTCGCGTCGCGGACACCGAATCACATACAAACGCAGTTGAGGGCGGTCTCGGCGTTGTTGTTGGCGAGTTGTGAAACTGCGACGTCAGCGACGACGGGGTGGTGCTGCAGGGGCAAGGGGCCTACGGCGTGGGGTGCAGGAGCCGGGGTTACTGCGGCGGCCTCAAGTGCCAGCGTATGACACGAATCATGCGGGATCACAACTTGGACGCCCGGTACTGGGGCTCCGGAGGGCGTCAGAACCGTGCGTTTCGCACGAGTTGGCTGGGCTCGGGGGGCTGCCCATGTTGGCTGCCTCCCCCGTGCAGCGTGGATGCGTGGGGGTCTGCATGAGTTGCTCCAGGGGCGCACCTGTGTGGATCCACGCTGCTTGGTACCGCCTGAACGAGCGCATCTGCGCTGGTCGCCAGCGTGGTTTCTCCCGTGCCCCTCGCCCGGATCCGCCCCCATCACGAGTCCGCGCCTGCATGCCCGGTCGGCGTGCCCGCCCCCCCTGCCCTCCACGGGCATGCGTCGGCCAGTTCCGACGTTGGGAGCCCTCCACCATTCAGCCCACGACGTATGCGCCTCCCGCGTACCCACTGAGAACGCCTTCCAACCCAAGAACCTCGCTCCCCCCTCCCCTCCCGCGCCCCCCCCCGGACAGGCCCCCTACATGGACGCTGTGGTCAAGGTGTATTGCATGCACACGGAGCCCAACTTCAGCCTGCCCTGGCAGCGCAAGCGGCAGTACAGCTCCTCCTCGTCTGGCTTCGTACTGGCGTACGGCGGACGGCGCTGGCTGCTCACCAACGCGCACTCGGTCGACTACCACACCCAGGTGGGTTCACCCCGAGGGGGGCCGGTTGCCGCGGCTGTATGTGCGCTTGCTACGTGGCGTTTACCGCAATGCGGCCGACGACTGGCAACAAGGGTGCCGCATACGTGCCAGCGAGGCGCATGGCAGGGCGGCATCTGGGTCGACCTGAGCATCTAGCACGTTACTGCACGGAACAGCACATTGTGGTCTCGCGCTGTGGTCGCCCTGCCACGCCTGCGGCAAGGTCCACGCGTGAGGTGGCGCTGCAGACAACTGACCCAGGTGCCCCGCCGGACCAAAGTACCGAGCTACGGTGGTTTATGTGCAGGACGTACGCCGCACTGGCAGCGCTGGCGTTGCCGCCAGCCTGCCTCTTACCTGCACATGCCGATGAATGGCCTTCGCCCTCACTGACGCACCGCCCCGTCATCAACTTCCGCCCCCCGTCCCCTCCCTGCCCTGCCGGCACAGGTCAAGGTGAAGCGGCGCGGCGACGATCGCAAGTACCTGGCGCGCGTGCTGTCGGTGGGAGTGGACTGCGACATCGCGGCGCTGGAGGTGGACGACCCCGCCTTCTGGGAGCCGTCGCCCGGCGCCCCGCCGCCGCCCGTGCTGGACCTGGGCCCGCTGCCGCGGCTGCAGGACGGCGTGGCGGTGGTGGGCTACCCGGTGGGCGGCGACACCATCAGCGTCACCGCCGGGGTGGTCAGCCGCATCGAGGTCACCGACTACAGCCACGTGAGACCGCCGCCGCCGCAGCCCCGCGCGCTCGGGTGTCTTGCCGGGCCGGGCCTGCCCCCGCTGCTGGTCTCGGCGCAACTCCTGGGCTGGGGGGAAAGGGAGGCGGGCGCCCGACTGCACTCCGGGGCACTGGGCCTCCCACTTGGCTCACGGCGGCATGCATGTGCTGTGTGCCGGGTAGCTGCGAGCTCGGCCGCCTCCCAAGTGGACTGCCCTTCTTCCCCCGCGCTAGCCCGACATCACCCCCCACTACCCGCGCGCCGCGACCGCGTTGCGCCGCCGTCTCCGCCTCCGCAGGGCTCCACGGACCTGCTGGCCATCCAGATCGACGCTGCCATCAACAGCGGCAACAGCGGGGGGCCCGTGTTCAACCGGGCGTGCCAGTGTGTGGGCATCGCGTTCCAGGTGGGGCGGCCGGACAGAGGGCGGCTGGGGTGGTGGGGCGGCTGCGAAGGTAGCGGCCAGGGCGGGCGGGCAAAGAAACGGTAGGTCTTTGTGCTGTGTTTTCTGGACCTTTCCGAGTGGCCTCTTGTTCGAATCAGAGTGCCGCATCGGGCGCACCACATACTGTACCGTGCTCCTTAGCACTTGACTCGCTCCACCCCCCCCCCCCGACTGCCATGCCTACCCCGCGTGGCGCCCGCCATTCCTACCCGCCCACTCGCCATGCCCCCACCCGCTGCTTCCGCCCGGCCCGCCCGGCCTATCGCAGGCGCTGGTGGGCAGCGACGTTGAGAATGTGGGCTACGTCATCCCCGCGCCCGTTGTGGCGCACTTCCTCACCGACTACATGCGCACCGGCGGCTTCTCGGGCTTCCCCGCGCTGGGCGTGCAGTGGCAGCGGCTGGAGAGCGAGGCGCTGCGGCGCGCGGTGGGCATGGCGGCGGGGCAGAAGGGCGTGCTGGTGCGCGGCGTCAACCCCTCCTCCGCAGTGGCGGGCGTGCTGCGCCCCGACGACGTGCTGTTGTCCTTCGACGGCACGCCCATCTCCAACGACGGCACCGTGCCGTTCCGCACCGGCGAGCGCATCGCGTTCAGCCACCTCATCACCTCCAAGTTCGTGGGCGATGTGGCGCGGCTGGGCGTGCTGCGGGGCGGGCAGGAGCTGGAGCTGAGCGTCACGTGGGTCGGGGGAGGAGGAGGCTCCGGGGGATTATAGAAAGCTTTCAGTGGAAAAGGAGCCGGAGGCGCGCATGTCATTCCTGTCCGCGAAAGACTGGGTTGCGGTTGGGGGTCGGGTGGGCAAGCAGGCGAGCAGCGGGAGCGCACGGGGGGGGGGGCTCCCAGCAGCGCTCGGGAGGAATGGCGGGAGGTTGTGACCCCTCTGGCTGCACCGGGCCGGTCCATAGCTGTTCCTTCCGCCTCCTGTGCATGACCTCAACGGCCGGCTGCCCCACATCGCCAGCAACATGCCGCACCTCTATCTACCCCCGCAGGCTGTCCAAGCCCACATCGCTGGTCCCGCCGCACCTGTCCAACCGCGACCCGCCCTTCCTCATTGTGGGCGGCCTGGTGTTCACCACCGCCTCGGAGCCCTACCTGCAGTCCGAGTACGGCAGCGACTACGGCAGCGACGCCCCCGTCAAGCTTCTGGACCGCCTGTACCACGGCTTTCCCTCCGCGGCGGACGAGGAGGTGGTGGTGCTGTCGCAGGTGGGGGGACGAGGATGCCCCCAACACGCTAGCCGGCGGGCTGCCACGTTGTCCCTTGCCCTTGCCCTCGGCTGAAGACTGTAGAGCGCCGCCAGGCAGCCACCACCACCGAGCCTGTTTCCAAAGGACGGATCTCAACTTCGCCCGTGCTCCCAGCCCAAGCCGTCCAGCAGCAATGCAGCGGACGGGACATGATGCCCCGCTGCTGTTCCGCAAGGTGCTGCGCCGGCCCGCGCTGCGCCCGTTCCCCACCCGTGCTTCCCCTCCGCCCCTTGCGCCCCCCGCCCCTCCGCCCCTTGCGCCCCCCGCCCCTCCGCCCCCCGGGGCCCTCTCTCCCACCCGTGCCTCCTGCAGGTCCTCGCGTGCGACGCCACACTGGGCTACGAGGACGTGTACAACGTGCAGCTGCTGCGGTTCAACGGCGCCCCCGTGCGCAACCTGGTGCAGCTGGCGGGGCTGGTGCGGGCGGCGCTGGCGCAGGCAGAGGCGGGGGCGCAGGCGCAGGAGGCGCAGGACGCGGGGGCGCAGGCGCAGCCGACGGGCACGCAGGCGGGCGGCTTCTTGCGCTTCGACCTCGAGTACAACGAGGTGGTCGTGCTGGAGGTGGCAGGTGTGCAGCGGGAGCGGGAGCGAGGGCGGGTTGAGCGGGGCCGGGAGCGGGAGAGGGAGCTGGGAAGCGCTGCTGACGTGTCGCACGCAGGTGTCCATGCCGAATGTAGAACCGCCCGTGCACATGCCGCTGCGCCAACCTGTCGGGCGAGCAACCCTCCCCGCTTGCATGGTCTGTCGCGGCTCTACTGAAGAAGGCGCCGCACGCCAAGATAATCACGATTGGAGAGCGATTGGAAGCTACCCGCTGCAAGCGGAGCCTGCAAAACACCCCGCATCCCTGCCTGTCCTCCCCGGCGCTGCAGACGTGCTGCGGGCGACTCCGGAGGTCATGCGGTCGCACTCCATCCCTACCGACATGTCGGCCGGCATCCGAGCCGCGCTGCTGGCGCAGGAGCAGGGACAGGGGCAGGGAGCGGCGTCGGGGAAGGCGTGAGCGTGCGCGTGGTTCGTGAGCGGGCGTATGGTTCGGGCGCGCTTGCTGCGTAGCTGCGGCTCTGTTCTTCAGCTGGCTACCTAAAAGGTGGACGTTGGCCTCCAAGGACCTGGCTCAATGTTTACACACGTGCCTTACTTGCACGTATCGCGTATCTCGATCGGGATGCAACATGCGGGCTGAGGTTCTGACCAGAGCACCAGGGGAGACCCCTGCACAGCACCGACTGTCACCAACAAACGTGACCGGCAAGGTGTGGACGGTGTTGGACATGGGAGGGGGCGATGTATGCACCGAAGACGCTCGTCACAGCTTGCCAGTGCTGTGCTGTTCAACCAAGTTTACCTTGTAATCGGAGAGGGGTTTCTCAGCCTGTCGTCCATGGCCCGCCCGGCTAGGCTAACCTGTAACCTTTTCTGGAAACAGCATCCCGCATAATAGACACGTGTGGATGACAGAGGCGTTCAGCAATTGCCTACAGCCGGGTTGGCAGGTGGAGCATACCGCTGTACACTGATCCACAGCCATGGTCATCCGGAGCCGCCGGCCGAGGGTCTACTGGAGACACGCAGCTGTGCGGGGGCGTGGGCGGGGTGGTGCCTGATCGTTGGATTTGGAAACTGTCCACTGCATCATGTGAAGGCAGAGCGGGGCCGTCAATGGTTCATAACTGTTACATTCTTTGTGAGGTCATGCAGCAGACCGATGGCCGCGGCTGATGCCCAGATTTATATGCCGTGCCGTGTGAGCTCAAAAAACACGCTCGCAGAGCGGTGCACGCAGAGCGGTGCGGAAGCATCTCGTAAAGCCCGCGTTGTGCGTGCACAGGCCCTCGCACCATCTCAACCTTGATGTACGGGAACTGGTCATATTTATATTAATTCACGCCGCAGCAGCCACCCACTGCTGCCGCCCTCCAGCCGTCAGTCACCACGAGCCAATGAGGAGACTCACATGATGAATCACATGACAACTGCAAGTGCGGCATGCAACAGTTTGTACTACAGTCGATTGACGTAACGCCTCCTATAGTACAGACTCACATGTTAAAGGACAACCATACGCGCGCCTCTTGCACACGCTCGGCTTACGGGAGAGGAAACAGTAAAGGAAGATCACACCTGGCATTCGGCGGCGACGTGCGGGTGGGCCCTGGCAAATCCCGTCCACGCAAGCCGCACCCCGAAATGCCCAATCAGACGGAGACGAGTGCACGTTTGCGAGTGCGCCTTCACATGTATGCGCACGCCAAGAACCGTACAGCCGTACGGCTAAGTTCACTCCCATTCACGGTCAACATGAATGCGCACTCGTCATGTACGACATGTACGCAGGTCAGGGCGTAATACCCTCCTCCCGCCGCAATACGCCACGCAGGTACCGTGCCATGCCTTCCGTCCATATCCGTACACCGCCCGGACTGCTGCCGTACATCAACATGACATGTGCTTTTTGATGTCATCAAGGCACCAAGTTGCCGCCGTGGGAGCGGGAGTGCTCCCCACCAGGCGCTGCCGCGGGAGCAAGCGAGTCACGCCACTCGCCTTACCAAAGCCATGCATGGATTCGCTCCGTGCTCTCACCCGCCGTGACCCATCAGCGCCATTTCGGCGTGATAGCGTTCCACCAAGTGGCTGACCCCGGGGCCTCTTACTCCACGGCACACCACACCAAACCTCCCCGCCCCCAGCCCGACAATGCACCCCCCTGCGTCAACCCGTATCACACCATGTCGGTGTGATATGATGGCAACGCGCGGCTGCGACGGCGGCGAGAGCGCCCGCCGCGCCGCGGACACAGTTGCGCTCAAGCAATGCAATGGGCCCACCGCCGATCAGCCAACGCCCGCCCACCCAGGAGGGGGCGCTCTGCTCGCATCGCATCGCATGCCAATACTCCCTCTGCTCGCAGTGCTGTCCGTTGAAATGGCACCGATTGGCGTCGGCACGTAGACGCCAAGCAAGTTGACCGCCAGCCCGCCTGCTGCCAAGCAGCTCGCAAGTGGGGCTGGCGCCGGCAGTAGACCCGACCCGGTTTGCGCCCCCCGCCCATCTTCCCCCACCAAGTCCCACTCCCCTGTCACCTCTCCTCTGTGCCCAGTCCCCAGTCCTCACATGATGCTGCACCCGCGGCTGTGGGCGTGTCGGTTGGAACCGGCGTGCTGCGGGCTGATGGATAGCTCGAAGCCCGCGATGACGGGCTTGTGGTCCGAGGTGCGGAGCTCGGGGACCGACATGTAGTAGAGCGGCTTGAGGTCGGCAAAAAGGGGGTCGGCGTTGACCAGGTACAGCACCCGGTCCGTCCAGGCGGGCGTGCGCTTGAGGTCGTACGTGTCAGTGCCCGGCGCGAACTTGAAGGTCGGAGCGAAGGCGATGGGCATCTCCTGGAAGCCCTGGAGTGTGCGTGCGTGCGTGGGGGCGGGAGTGGCGGGTGGGGGAGCAGACGCGGCAGGATGGACGGGCAGTAAGCGACGGTTGCGCCGCGACCGGTCATCCGGCCAACCGACCAGCCAAGCAAACGTACGTAGCCGCATCAACCCCATCACAGCCCGCCGCACCTGCAGCACCTTGCCCTTCTTCTGTTGCAGGTGCAGCTGGTCGTTGGCCCACAGCACCTCCACCATGTTGGCGTCGATGGCGTACTTGACCACCTGAGCGGGCGGCACAGCACAGCGGGGTGTCAGGATGCTCGCGGCACATGGAGGACGTACAGACATACACGGACACGGAGAGAAGTACAAACATGCATGAGGTATGTCGGAGGAGTAGGAAAGGCCATCCAGGCACAGTTGCTTTCTCCTCTATTACGTTTCTCCTCTAGATGTACGTAGAGTCTGTTATGGAGTGTCATACAGTACTACGTTGGAAAGGGAAAGCCATACCATGCCTCGGGTTCGATCGCTACCCAGCATGCCAATCTCGCATTCAGCCATGCATCCCGGAGACCGTCCCCATCCCTCATGGCGCCCGTCCTCCGCTAGGCCTGTTCCGTGCATGTCCAACACCCGCTACAGCAATCTCACCTCCGGGTTACCAGCAATTCGATAGTTCAAGTCGCCCATCCATAGAACGATGTCAAAGTGCGACAAGAGGGCCGTGGATGTTCGCTGGGCGGTCGCGAAGGAGACGCCGCTCCAGAAGGATTGCGTCCGCTTCCCCGCAGCCACGGAGACTGTGCGAGACGGACCGGGCACGGCCTGGGGGCGTTGGTGCGGCGAAAGGCGGTGCGGAGCGGGAGAACGATTACCTCACAGCTGACGGCACTCAGTGCAGTGTCTTCTTTGCCTCGAAGTCACATCGCTTTTACCTGTTTCGCAGAGACAACCCCTCCACTGGGGTGGTGTGTGCTCCCGCTCCGATACCCCCCTGCTGCCCCCTCGACGATGATGGCCCCTCAGGCAAGCGCGCCCAATCCACAAAGACGTCCTGACGACCATGCCGTGCTGCCCTCGTGTTGCCGCAAGCCCACCACCCAAACCTCACTGACCAAACAACTGCCCAACGAACCGACCCACGGGTCACCCACCGACGAAGTACTGATGAACGATGCTGTGCTGCTGTTGCTCAATGTGCGCGTCAGGGCACGGGACGGCGCGCCCCCGTGGGTGCTCACGTCCAGGTCCGTGTCGCCGCCACCGCTGGAGCGCTTGGCCCTGACGCCGAAACGGCTCAGCGTAGGGCCGCCCGTAAAGATGTTGACGCGGCGGCCGGTGGTGCCGCGGCGGACGGAAGGGTCGCCGCCGGTGGAAGCAGAGGTGGTGCCGTCGCTGGCGGCGGCCGAGGTGACGCTGCTGGTTGCGCCGTATGACGGCGACGGCGCGACGGAGCCGTTGGTCGTGGCGCGGGAAGGAGCCGCCGTCGTGCCGGTGGCTGGCGAGGCCGTCGCCGCCGGGGAGTCGGCGGCGGCGGCACCAGCGGCCGCTGCGCCGGACGAGGAGGCGGTTGAGGGCGTGGTGGGAGGCGCAAAGAGGCCGGCGCAGATGCGATGGAAGTCCGCGTTCCGCCGCTCGACGTACGCATCGTGCGCCGCAAAGTGGGCCCCAACGAGCAGCACCTGGAGGGGCAGGGGGGGAGGGGCCGGGCTGGTAAGCATAGGTGATTGGCCCGCTTGTAAGTGATTTACCCGTGCGCCCAGACCCCCCTGAGCAGTCTCATCCTCCCTGCGCGCCCCAAAGCAGTGCTCCTGAACTCGTCGCCACCCACTGTCCCAGCTCCACAGGAAGTGTATCCCCTGCCCCCGGCTTTAGCATTCTTTAAAACCGAGCGTAGACCACAATCACCGCTACCACAAACACGTCACAATCCTACAACAACCAGCACACCAACCATCCAGCAATCCAAAGATAGTGCTTCACCAGCCGCTGCCCCAACAGGCCTACCTGCGCCCCCGCGAGGTTGAAGGTCACCGCCACCCCGCCCTTGTTGCCCAGCACGTTGCCCACACCCGTTGCTACGGACGAGGTGCGGACCTGCGGGGTCGGGAGGGTGGGGCCTTTTGAGGGGAAAGGGGAATGAACAACGACGATCTGGGCGCCAGCAGCGTAGGTCCCGTCCGGCGGTCAAGCCGGTCCTTGCCTCGTTTCGCCGGCTCCCGAAGGTGTCGGCGACCCGAAGTGTGGGGTGGTAAACATGATGAGATGCAAACGACGCCGCACAAGGAAAGCAGTATGGCACGATTCCAAAGGAACCCATCGAGCTCTTCCGCTGCGAGCGTTAGTGTGGTGCCCGCCTCGATCCCTCGGTCCGAGTATTTTTGTGCGACGAGCCTCATCCCCTGCACCGCTGGGCGCCCTTCCCCTCCCTGACAGCCCCAACCCACAGTTCTACCTGCTCCGCGCCACCCCTTTTTTCCCGCACTGCACCTACGTCTGCGATGTAAGGCGCCAGGTGCCGCTTGGCGTAGAGGAGGATGTGTATGGACATGAGGGTCTCCGACGCAACGCGGGTGTACCGGCGGCCCAGGTGCGCCGCCAGACCTGCCTCCCACTCCGTCAGAGGGCCGCTTTCCTGCGCAGCAGCAGCAACAGCAGCGCAGCGGGAGCAGTTGTGGCGGCGTCGACACTTCGGGCGGATGCTGCTGCTTGGGCAGTTGGTGGATGGGAGTGTGTGTGTTGGAAATGCGAACAGCGTGCTACCCGCAGTTGCAGCGTGACAAACGAGCAGCGAGCAACCAATCTAGCCGACAGCCCACTAGTGAGTGTGTATGTGATTTGGGAATCGGGATTGATCAGGCGGCTCTGTTAAGTGCTTCGATTGAGGCGGTTGGTGACGTGGGCGAGGTGGTGACCATGCACGTCAAAAGGAGATATGGGCCGCGGAGCGCCAAGACCAACTGGCCTTTGCCTCAGCCCAGCGCACCTGCGACGAGACGACGTAGATATCAGGCGCATCGGCGGCCGAGTCCGGTGACAGATAGGACCCGCTGAAGAGCGACTCGGGCAACGCCGCAGGGGGTGGCGCCACGCCCCCCATGTTAAACGTCAGGCAGTGGATCCGCACGTCCACGCTCTCCGCCGTGGACAGATCCTGCGGGAGCCCGCCGGCGCCGCCGATACCTGCGGCGCCGCCGTCGGCGTCAGCGATGGCACCGACCGAGTTCGTTGCGAGGGAGCCGATGCCAAGGCCTTGACGCAGGCCGCCGTTGAGGTCGGCGTGGGCAGATGGGGCGTCGCCGGCGCCGCCGCCATGGCCTCCGAGCCCCAGGTACGCTCCGGTCGAGGAGTTGGTAAAGTGCCCGCTGCCCTGATGCGTGGGAGCTGCCGCCGCTGACTGCTGCTGGGACTGCAGCTGCAGGGATCGGCGGCTGGTTCCGGCGACCAGGCCGGGCGGCGGGCCCTGCTGCACGAACGCATGGTCCCCGCTGGGGACGGTGCTGGGCGGTGGGCTGCTGCCGCGGCTGGTGTCCGTCGCCGTCGCGGGTGCTGCGCTCAAGCCGCCGCCACCACCGGCTCCCGAGGCTGCCACAACGGCAGGGATCTTGAGTGCGCTCCGCAGACTGCGGCCGCCTCGGATGCCCACGGGTCGCGCCGCCAGGCGCGGAGACCCGGGCGCGGAGGAGAACGCCAGCTGCGGGTCCGTTGCCGGCGGCAGTGGCGGCATCGCCTCGTCCGCCGTCGCCGTTGACCCGTGGATCTGCGCTGCTGTCGCCTGCTGCCGCCGGGTTGCCGCCTCCGTCGCCACGATCCGCGCATAGCCAAAGTCCGGCTCCGGCAGCAGCGACCCCGCAGCCAACGCCGCAACGTTGGCGAGGGCGGCGCGCGCCAGCGCGTCCCTACAGCACCGCGGGAAGGGGCGGGAAAAGAGAGGTTTGGGGTCGGAAGGGAAGGCGGCGGTTCTCCGAGCGAGGCAAGGTCGGATGGGAGGACTGGAGTCGGGCAGCCACACCGCCATCGCATCCCTAACCCACATATCAGAATTTGGGCGGCGCGTCAGCGTCATGCAAGCAGTAGCTACTGGCGTAGGCGGCTGGCGTTTGCCATGATGTGGAGGGCGTCCGTACGGGGGGGTAATAAAGATGGGAAACGGGGTCCCCACTGGGGCTTCGATGGCCCCAGATGCACCGACAGGTCCGCATCCCCCCTCCCGCCCCGCCGCACACATTACAATTCATACAATTTAAGTCCTGCTCGGACATCCAGGTCACGCCCTAGCCATGTCGTACCTGACCCGTGGTTCGCCGGCCCCTAACGGCTGCATGCCGCCGCCGCCGGGCGCCGATGCAACCGTGAGGGGCGACAGCTCCACAGCCCGGCGAATGTGCAGAGGTGCGGACGCCGCCGCGCCCGGGGGCAGAGGCGAAGGAGGCCCGCCGCCACCACCTCCCTGGTGGTGATGGTGATGGGGGTGTGGGTGGTGGGGGTGCCCGCGCCCGTTGCCCCCCGCTGTCGGCGCTGCAGAGTTCTGCGCCCTGGGGACCATCGCGCCCTCCAACGTGCCGGTAGAGCTCTGAGGCGAGAGAGTGCGACCTCCGGTCGCCATCACACCAGAATCGGACCCCGCCAGCGCCTGCCCCCCCGCCGCTGCCGCATGACCCCGCACCGGCGGGATATCGGCAGGCACGGACTCCGGCCCTTGCTTCCCCGCCGACCTGGCCACCGCTGCGGACATGTCCTTGCTGCCAGTGCGAGCTGGCATGAGCCTCGCGCCGACGCCGCTTCCGCTGCCGCCGTTGTGCAGCGCCGGATTCCGTGGCAGTGCGCCGGCTGCAAGCGCCGGCGCACCATCGCTGGCGCGTCGGTTTAGGGGAGGCAACGGGCCACCGCCGGCGCCGGAGTGCCCCGCCGTCGCCGCGCCCATCGGGCCGCTCCCGGCGGCGGGACTGGATGGCCCTCCCGACGACAGAAGCGCATCGGCATCATCGGAGAAGAACCGCACGGCACGGCTAGCTGCCACCGCCGCCGGCGGAGAGCCCTGTTGGTGGTGATGGTGCGCCGGGGCCCCAGTCGCCGCAGGCATGTGTGGCTGGGTTTGCCAGCTGACGGCGCGAACGGCCGGC
>LSYV01000065.1:590703-610833 GCA_001584585.1 Gonium pectorale
GTGCGGTTGCGCTGCGACGATTGCGCAGCTCCGGCAGCTACGCCGCCGCCTTCCGGCGCCGCGGCTGCTGTCGCAGCGGTGTCCGCGTCGCCTCCTGTGGACGTCGACAGCGGCCGCGCACGCCCCGCGTATTCCGACTCCACAACGCCGTTGGGCATGGCGCCGTGTCCGTGCGCCGCCCCATGCCCGTGCGCCCCATGCCCGTGCGCCCCATGCCCGTGCGCGTGAATGACGACATGCCCCCCGCCGCCACCGAAGGCGGGCAGCGACGATGTGTCACTAGCGTTGCTGCTGTGGCTGCTGCGCTTGAGCGCCGGCCGCCGCGGTGCCGCCACATGTGGTGGCGGCGACGCAGCGGACGGCGGCGCCGCTACCACCATAGCCGCTGGCGAAGGCCGCGACGGGGAAGCAGCTGGTGCCGCGGGCGTCAGGGCTGCAGTGTTGACAGCGTTGTATGAGCCGGAGCGCCCTATGCGGCCGCCTCCCTCCTCTCCGCCCCCACTGGCTGGAAGGCCCTTCACAGGGGAGTTGGTGGCAGTGGCGGCAGGGGTTGAATGCGCACTGGAGCGGTTTGCGGGAAGGGAGCTAGGGACGGTGAGGGCCGTGGCGCCGCCGCTGTCAGTGGTTGCGTCGCCACTAGGCCGCGGGGACCGGCCCCCGACCGCGGCCGCAGGTAAAATGGCCGCTGTTGACACAGTTGCCGTGCCCGCCGTGCCCGGTGGGGGGGTGGGCGGTGGAGAACTGACAGGGAACACTCCAGGTGGTGGGGCAGTCGGGGGCCGCGACGCAGCGGTGCCGCCACCAGGAACGCTCTCGCGCCGCGTCGCTGCCATCACTGCCGCTGCAGCCGCTGCTGTGGCAGCTGCCGTTTCGGCCGAGGCGGTGGTGGTGGAACAGCGCGGGTCTAGGAGGCTGAGGAGGAGCTCCTGTGGGGCTCGCAAGGGGCGGAAGTGCGACAGGGGCGATCAGCTCGGGGGAGAGGCCCATCGTGGTGGCCGATGAGGCCGAGGGAACGAGTTGGCTAAAGCGTCACAAGGGGGGCACGACGGGGGACTAGGTCGTGTCCCTCATCGGGCGTACCGAGCCGGGTCGCTTGCCATCACTAGAAACGCACACCCAGCTGCAACCATTACTCACGAAACTCACGGCCGTGGCCAGATGCAGGGGCTAGTGATTGGAGCGCTGGCTTGCGGGGCGTAAGCCGTCCTCGAGTGCGCAGAGCCCCACGACCTTGCGACGAGTCCAAGTGCCATATCGGCCCCCACCCTTGCCCCCTCCTCGCCATGAGGCTATGTCGCCAGGTCCAATACCTCTAGCATCCGTCGCTGGGGCAGTGAGCAAGACAAAACCCAAGGGCCGCGGACCGAGGGACATACAGGATACCGTGCTAATTGGCCTTCACTATAGAATAGAGTACCCAAGTGCCCCCAAATGGTCGTTCGGCTGCCTAGGTGGACCGTGCATGTCAAGGTGTAGACCAACCTGTGTCTCGTCATCCATGACTTCGCCATGTAGTCAGAGCCCTATAATGCGGTAGAAGCTTCCTGGCTGCTCACGTTGGGCGTGTGGGTGAAAGCGCAACGCAGTGTGAAACAACGGAAAACTCAAAGGCGCTATAATTCAGGACACGTAAACTATCATATTGTGAACATCGTAAGCGTCTGTCGTGTCTGCGGGGCTTTTCTTGACAGAATGTAGGTCCTGCAACGCTGCACAGTCTAGCATTCGGTTTCATGAAAGCTACAGTCTTCTACTGTGACCCAATTCCATGCGGAAAGCCGAAAATGCTCGGTCGTACGGGACGAGCAAGCCTGCTTGAGGAGCCTACTTATTTGCGGCGGCGGACTATCTGACCACTCACGTCCTGGTTTATGCTGCCGCTGGCCAGCGCGCAATTTTCTGTGTTTGCCTTTTGGCGTCGGTCCGTTCCGACTTTCTCGTGCCTCTCGTGCCGGCTCTCAAGCACTAGGCAGCTGAGCCGCGGCACCATGGCCGCGACTCTTTCCTTTTGGGATCGCAGCCCACCCTTTGCGGCCCTTGCGGTGGCTCGACTCGGCGATGTGGCGGTGGCGGCGTCACCCGACCCCAAGGCCACAAAGGAAACTGTACCCACCCTCGTCGTCGCCGGGTAAGGATTCAAGGCACTGCTCTGTGTATAGCCGCTGCCGCTGGCGTCGGCGGTCGGGAGCCGATCCGATGTCCTGGATCCACCACTTACACAGCCTTGCTTCAATGCGTCCTCCCTACCGTCAGGGAGACGTTCACGGGTTCCATGATACTAAAATACCTGGCACGTGCGAGCGCTAAGAAAGACGAGCTTTACGGCGCCGACGCGCTGCAGGCGTGCCAGGTGGGAAACCGGTCCCCGTCAGAGGGAGCTTGGGTTGGTGGAGAAGTCATCGGAGTGTGAGCTGTGCATGTGCCCCTGGCCCGCTCAGGGAAGGGGCTCGTGGGAAGGGCGAATCCAGTGACCCCGCCGTCCGTGGGCACGACGACCCAATCTCTGAAATGCCGTTCTGAGCTCAGCACTGCGAAGCATAGCACCCTCTCGCACCCCCACCGATCTGGACGCTCTGGGCCAGCCAGCAGTCTATTCCTCGTCGCCAGTATAGCCGACCTCTCTTTACGAGTCCAAGCCGCCAACATCGATCCAACCACAGGTTGACCAGTGGCTGGAGACCGCTGCCGGTATCGTGTCGGGCGCAGGCCTTGAGGCGCAGTGCTCTGCCCTCAATGACTACCTGACCCTGCGCACCTTCCTCGTGGGCTACAGCCTCACCGTCGCGGACCTGGCCGTATGGGGCCAGCTGCAGGGTCAGTGGGTGTGTGGTTCCGGAATAGCGGTGGCTGTTCTTTCCTTAGCTTAGGTTGGGCTTGCTAGGCCCCTGCTTACGAACTCCCCGCTGAGCCCTCGGGCGCTGAGGCGGGCGATGTCTTCCGCAGGCACATCAATGGACTGGCTTGGGTGAGCGCTGCGACTAACCCAGGGGCGGCAGCTCAAAAGCAGTGTGACAGTCCGAATGTTGAATAACCTAGACCTGGGACAGGCGGGCGCCGGGTGCAGGTCCGCCGTCCCTCGCCTTGACTATTCCCACTGCGCATCGCTCATCAGGCCCGCTTGATTTGTGTGGTCTTCATGGCTCACCTCTGAAGCGCTCGTGTTTCTCTCGCCCTCTCGCTGGACCTCTCGCTGGTTCCTGCAGGATCCCCCCTTTGGAAGAAGATCCGCACGGGCGGAAAGGTGCCGCACCTCGCCCGCTGGTTCACCTTCTGCTCTGAGCTGCCCCAGGTGCGCTCAGCCGTCAATGAGCTCGAGGCGCTTGGGAAGAAGGGAGGGCCTGCCGCGGCTGCGGCGGCCGCCGCGGACGGCGGAAAGAAGGGCGCTGCAGGGGCTGCTGGAGCCGGCGCCGCGAACGGTAGCGGCGCCACCGGCGCCGGTGCAACAGACGGTGGCGGCTCCTTCGACATTGGGCTGCCAGGCGCTGAGGAGGGCAAGGTGGTTACGCGGTTCCCGCCGGAGCCCAGCGGCTACCTGCACATCGGTGGGTGCGCGGTTGGGATACGGTTGGGGCACGATTGCGTATCTTAGGAGATGCTTGGGCTCGAAACCCGCTGTTGCCTGAAATGTGTGGGGCTTGAATGCAGTGGAATGTGGCATTGGGCTTGCGCCGGAGTTCAACTGGCTAGGGATTTCTGACGTGCGGCTGAGGTGGTGCGAGGCGCCCCGTCGAAACGCCGTTTCATGTTGCAGACTTGGGGTTGGGTTGACCTTGGCACGGGTACTGTGTACGCTGCCAACGGGTTTTGTTTACCTGCTCATTGCTCATTGGCCCAAATACTCCGCCTCGACAGGCCACGCCAAGGCGGCCCTGCTGAACCAGTACTTTGCCGACATGTACAAGGGCAAGCTGCTTGTGCGCTTTGACGATACCAACCCCTCTAAGGAGAAGGACGAGTTTGTCGAGAACATCATGAAGGTACGCACACGCACATGCGCGTCGCGGCGTCCGTACTCCCCCGCTCTTCCCCTTCTTTGCTACCCCGCCCTTGGGACGCGGAGCCCTTAGTCTCCTACTCCCCGTGGGCCAGCCCACCATTACAGCCCACTTGGCGCCTCACACTTGAGTTTGCGCACCTGAACCCGCTTCCCCTGACAGGATATTGCGGACCTGGGCCTGCGGTACGACCGCCTCACGTACACGTCGGATTACTTTCCGCAGGTTCGGCGCACTCGATAGCCGCGTCTTGTGTTGAGGCTCACTGTATTGTGCGGGGTGAAAGGCCGGTTAGTGTTCGTGGACTTGGATTAGGCGGTTTGCCTAAACATGTTCATGACACCCCGTGTGTTACGTCATGCGAATGTGCGTGCTTGCTTGTGGACATGCTGCAAACAGACTAGGCGAGGTAGGCGAGCGAGGCGAGGCAACCAGTCGAGCAGTCTGGCATTCTAGCCGACACCCCGTGTATGTTGATCCCCGCACTTGAGCAAGAAACGCATGTTTACACGGGCTCCAAATGCGCATCGGACGCGCCGTTCACACATATTTAGCAATACATTCGTAAACTCTGTGATTATGTCCGACCTGCCCGCCTACCCCTGTGTGTTGCTCCCTGCCTTCCTGTGCCGCGCAGCTCCTGGAGCTGGGCGAGAAGCTCATTCGCTCGGGCGTCATGTACGCGGACGACACGCCCGTGGAGGCGATGCGCGACCAGCGCATGAAGGGTATCGAGAGCGCCTGCCGGGGCCGGACGGTGGAGGAGAACCTGGCCATCTGGGAGGAGATGAAGGCAGGCTCGGAGGTCGGCCTCGCAAACGCGATGCGCTTCAAGATCGACATGAAGGTGCGGTTGCCTTGGCTTTGTGGGTGTGGGGACTTGATGTGTTTGGTGCGTTCGCCGGGGCCCCTGCATTCGAACTCCCCGCTGAGTCCTCGGGCGCTGAGGCGGGCGATGTCTTCCGCAGGCACATCAATGGACTGGCTTGGGTGAGCGCTGCGACTAACCCAGGGGCGGCAGCTCAAAAGCAGTGCTACATGTTTAGCTTTAATGCCTCGCTACTCTTTGCTCATATGTACTCGTCAATCCTCACCCATCGTGCTGCACTGATACTTCATTTCGCCAACAATCCCAGCAGTTCCTTTGAAACGTGCCGCAATCGCATTCCCACATCCTCTACCTGCAGTCCGTCAACGGCACGATGCGCGACCCGGTGGCCTTCCGCTGCAACCTGACGCACCACTGGCGCACCGGCACCAAGTACAAGGTGCGGCGCCTTGGGAGCGGCATGATACCTGGTGCTTCGGAGTACGCGGGGCGCCGAAGTTCCGCTTCGGCCTGTCTCAGGGTCACCGGTAGTCATGCTGTAGGAAGGATGAGGACCACAGTAGACTCAGAATTAGACCCAAGCCTGGCAAAAAGCAGAGGCGGCCTAGCTCAATGCCCTGATGCCACCTCTCGTCACGCCTAAGGCATAGCACGCCCGTCCGGGTGGGACCAACTGGGTAGGCTCGGAAGAGGCTTCCCGCCCGAAATGGGGGAGGTCGACGATCCGAAGCTCAATCTGCGGCCCTGCATTACACTACCGATTCACTCTCAGAACGTGCTGCACCGCACCCGGCCCCCTATCCACGCCAAGTGAGTTCAATACATGTTTTCGACCTGTCAAGGGGTGGCCATGCGCCCATGCGTTGAACTGTGTGGGAACAATGCGGACTCTAATGGACTCGAGCCTGGCAAAAAGCAGAGGCGGCCTAGCTCAATGCCCTGATGCCGCCTCTCGTCACGCCTAAGGCATAGCACGCCCGTCCGGGTGGGACCAACTGGGTAGGCTCGGAAGAGGCTTCCCGCCCGAAATGGGGGAGGTCGACGATCCGAAGCTCAATCTGCGGCCCTGCATTCCCTTCCGCCCTCGGTCCACTAAGAACGTGCTGCACCGCACCCCGACCCCCCACCTACGCTTTTTGCGCCAAGTACATTGCATCGTAATGTTGGTGTTTGATTTCGATTGTAGATCGTACTGATGCACATCTCCGCCGTACACACTCACGGCCAGCTTCATTAACCTGTTCCATACCCTGCCGTGCAGGTCTACCCGACGTACGACTGCGCGTGCCCGTTTGTTGACGCGATTGAGGGCGTGACACACGCCCTGCGCACCAGCGAGTACCGCGACCGCGAGGAGCAGTACTACTGGATCCTGTCGGCATACCACAAGGTCTGGCCCGGCCTGCCGCACGTGCACATCTGGGACTACAGCAGGTGAGGGACTACAGCAGGGACCTTGTGCTCGCCCCTGGCGGCGATGTCGGAGTGGCCCCTGGGTTTGGGAAAGGGGGGCAGCTTTTCCGCCCTGTTTGGCAGTGAGGAAACATCTCTCTGAGTTCTCTCTCTGATGAGAAGTATCACCTCCTACTCATTCTGAGCCAACGGCGGAAGCATGTTCGGGTGGTGCGGAGCAGTGTGCTCATGGGTCTTGGGGCTGCGATGTGAGACAGGGACTTGGCGGGCCCTGAATGAGCATCGCTGAGCTCGCTCCTGCTGTACGGCATAAGTGCGCCCCATATGCTCTGGCAGTGAGGATACATCTGTCTGATCTTCATGACGAGAATAATCAACCTCCTACTCATTCTGAGCCAGAGAGAAAAATGGGTCAGCGAGCGCATGCCGTACTGGCGAGGACGAGACCTGCACATGGGACGGGGATTGCGCGGCGTTGGCGTACGTGGGGCGAGGGGCACGTGCACAACACCCTAATCACGAGCATGCAGCCTGTCGGTGAGGGGCAATGAGGATACCTCTGTCCGATCGCTCAAGACCTGACGAGACCAACAACCTCCTACTCATTCTGAGCCCAAAGTGTTGTTTCACCAACAGTATGGTGAACGACAGCAATATGTTGCACCTCATGCGGGAAACCAACGTGATCGTCGTGTCGCCCTTGCTATGTCTCCCCAGGCTCAACTTCGTGAACACGGTCCTCTCGAAGCGCAAGCTGACCTGGTTTGTGGACACGGGCCGTGTGGACGGCTGGAACGACCCGCGCATGCCCACCGTGCAGGTACGAGGTTGCGCGTACATTTGCCGGTCACTACTGCCGGTCACTTGGCGTTGACTGCAGGCTTTCGCGCATAGGGCGCCAGTTCTGACCTTCCTCTTGCAACGCCCACCTGCATGATGGCCTTCACCGAACCCGAACGTGTGGGGGCGTCGCAGGGCATCCTCCGCCGTGGTCTCCGCATTGAGGCGCTCAAGGAGTTCATTCTGAGCCAGGGAGCCAGCAAGAACATCACCTTTCAGGTGCGGGGGCTCGGTCCGTTGGCCGTTGAGACCGGGTTTTGGGGTCGGGACGGCGCCCGAGTGTGAACAGAAAATTGTTTGCGACCCGTGTCACGTAGACACCGCACACCACGTGCAAATATGCGCTCGTACACGGCCCCTGACTGGAGCGGTGCGGTGGTACCGGTTGCGGTCCGCCCAGCACCACGAGTCTGCTTGCTGCTACCAATCACACCGTGCCGCTATCCCCGGTCGCGTCTTTGCTGAACACGGCAGGAGTGGGACAAGATCTGGACCATCAACAAGAAGCTCATTGACCCCGTCTGCCCGCGCCACACGGCGGTGGAGGAGGAGGGCAGGGTGCTGCTCACGCTGGAGGACGGCCCCGCGGAGCCCGAGGTGGTCGTGGTGGCCCGCCACAAGAAGCACCCACCAGCCGGTGAGCGAATACGGGTGGCCGTTTGGAGGTGCCCCCCAGGATCCCAAGACTCCGCAGTCCGCAGTAAGGATGTGTGTGCGCGTGTTGGATTTCCGGTTCGTGAGGTCCACACGCCGGCTTTCGTGCTGTGGCGGCACACGCTTCCATCCCACCAGGCAAGAAGGCCGTTACCCGCGCCCGTCAGCTGTGGATCGATCAGGCGGACGCAACGACGCTGAGCGAGGGCGAGGAGGTTACGCTGATGGAGTGGGGCAATGCCGTCGTCAAGGTACGTTCCCTGGCGGCATCCATCATGACCTAATGTGGTACGGGTCTGTCGTTTGCGGAAAGCTTTGGTGTCGGCCCCCTTAGCCCGACCCCACCCACATGCTGTTGCGGAAACCGATCCTGTCTTCAAGCAACCCGCCAAGTAACGCCGCTCCTTGCTGCCCACGGCCCCCAACAGACCATCACGCGCGATCCCACCACGGGTGCCGTCACCGCCCTGGGCGGCGTGCTGAACCTGTCGGGTGACGTTAAGAAGACGCGCCTCAAGCTGACGTGGCTGGCCGCCGACCCGTCGTGCGAGCTGGTCACCCTGAAGCTTGTCGACTTCGACTACCTGATTACTAAGAAGAAGGTGGGACCTTGTGACGCGTTTTGGGGCGGTTAGGCGCTGATTGGGAATATCCGTAGCGAAGGCGACTGGTGGCCGGCCGAACTTTCGTCCCATCTTGATGTGCCCAATATTTGACCGGGGCCCGTGAGGCGCGCGAAACCCTAAAACCCTAGCGACCCTAGCTCAAACACAACCGCGCATCTCCCCCGCTCCCTCTTCGCCCCCTTCGACCCTCAGGTCGAGGAGGACGACAACTTCATGGACCTGGTCAACCCGACCACCAAGTTTGAGAAGACGGCCCTGGGCGACCCCAACATGCGCACCCTGCAGAAGGGCGAGGTGCTGCAGCTGGAGCGCAAGGGGTACTACATCGTCGACGAGCCGCACCGCGGTGCCGGTGCTCCGATTGTGCTGTTCAACATCCCGGACGGCCGCGCCAAGAGCACGGCGACCAAGGGGACGACCGCCTGAGTTTTAGGGTCACCCGACTCTCTCGCCGCGGCTATTGCAACTGTGGCGGTGCTGCAGTGTGCGGCCGTCAGCGAGCCGCAGGTCGCCACGGGAGTAGTGCACGTTCGTTGATCCGCGATGTAATTTGCGGCGAGACTGGACACTGTAGCTTGGCGCAGCACCTTGCCGCTCACGAGGTCATGGGGATTCTGGTGGCGGTGGCGGGTCAGTGATGGCGCGCGGGTTTCAGGCGCTTCAAGGGTATTGCACGATTTGAACACGGATGGCGCGATTGCGACAGCCGTTCAAAGGCACTTACTTCACTAACCTAACAAATGAATCTTGGGGTCCTTTATGTCCCTACACGGCTTCATGTGCTGCCCTATTTGACGCGCCCCAGCGAAACGCATGCTTCTGTGAGACACTGTGGGACGGCAGCCCCTCCCCCTCTCGCTGTTTCATGGGTAAGATGTTGGGGTCGGTGCTACCGTGTCTGCGGTCGTTTGCATATGTATCAAAGTAAAGCGCAGGATGAATCTTGTTTGCATTGGACACCTGTCCAGAGAGGTTGTCGAGTCTGTACTGTGTAGGGAAAGACGCACTGTAGTCTTGGCCGAGAGTGGTATGGTATGTCGTTGGCCAACAGGTGTAGCAGCGCTTTCGTTCCTTCATCAACGGATCCATCAGGTCCGTGCGTATTAAACTGCATGTCCCTCGGGTGCGTGTCTGTGCGTATGCTGTATAGAGGTTGCTGACGTACAGCGCCGTACCCTTTGTATGTCGTGTCTCGTGAATGCGCCTGCCAATGAACATGTGCTGCATGCAACGGTGCCATGTAACTGATTGAAGGGGCGATCGTCGTGCAACTTTGCCACTGCAGGTGGGGCTGCCGTGTGCTTTGGGGAATCGGGGTTTAGGAAGCGAACCCAGCGACTGGCAGATTGGCGTACAGCAACCATCACGCACCACGCAGGTTTCTCTTTTCACCACGCACGCAGCGTTCCAAGCTATCGCAGTGGGCAGCTCTCCGCCACTCACCGCAAGTCTTCACCCTCGCCACGAACGCGACTTTGATAACGCTGGGCTCCAAAGCCTTGAGTCACACAAGCGAGTACGGGGCTAAACGTCTGCCAGCCAGAAGAGGTAGCACCGTGACCTGGTGCTGCAACAATGCAGACCGTCTAGCCTTATTCCCGTCTCATTCGATTCACCTTCGGCATCGGACTCGCACATTGACGAGCACCATAACAGCCATTCCCGACCCCGTACCCGTATCCGTGCCCGTGCGTAGGCTCAGAGGCCCCACCTCTCGGGTTACCGCTGCTTCTTCGCAACCCCCTCCTTGCCCTTTGGCCCCGACGTCGAGGGCGCAGCCCCCTTGCCCACCGCCCTTGCCGCCGGTGCAGACCCCGCCGCCGTCTCCCCCTTCTTGGCCCCCGCCGCTGCGCCCGCCGGCTGCCCCGCTCCGCCCCCATCGGCCATCATGTTGCCCACCACCAGGTCCATCATCTCGCGCGCCTCCGCCACCCGGCCCGCCTCGATGCACATGACCGCCCGCAGGGGCACCAGGTCTCCCTTGGCCACGGGCCGGCCCTCGATCGGAAACGTGAAGCTCCACGAGCACACCTGCCGGGCGGAAGGGGGCCAGTGGGTTGGAAGGCGCTCTCATGTGAGGAGCCTGCGGTGCATGCCCTCCCTTATCACTCGGACACGGAGAAGGCGTCGACATGCGAGCCTTCAGCCCCCCGCGCGCAGGGTGAGGGAGGGTGGGCATGCAACGCTTAGCCATAGGGCGTACAGAAGACGGGTCTGGACGGAAGTGTGCAGTGTGAGGAGGGCCCGTGGTGCTGCGCAAATACTGCAAAGGACGCCCTACTACCAAGGCAGCAAGTGGTTTGGAGAACGACGGAACCATGTGATTGCCCGTTTCCGTTGGTTTTCACCCGCTCACCTGGTGGAGGTACTCGTCTTCCGGCCGTACATACACGATTAGCGGCTGGGTGGGAGCGGGAGGGGACGAGGGGTGTATACACGTGCTTGCGCGTGGGAAAGTGGCAGGCGCGCAGGACCCCTCGCATGGGCGCATGCAGCGGCCAGACGGGCCTGCTCAACCCAGGGTACGGCTTGCGGGCCCGACCATCGCCAGGAGGCGCGCCTTATGTCCGCCACGCGCAAGATCACCCACCTTGTCGCTCTTGCCGCTGTTCCGCCTGGAGCCCGGCGGTGCTGACGTGCTGGGGCCGGCCCCCGCATCCTCGACGTCCTCCTGAGTGCACATGGGGATGGGAAGGGCCGCGGCCGAAACATATCCGCATCAACTTCAGATGTGCATGGAGAGGAAAAAGGGAGCATCCGGCACCCGCTGCCAGCAGCCCATCACGCACCATAACCATTGCGTGCGACAACCCGCCGCCGCCCCTCCAGCGCCGCCCCTGTTGCCACCTGGCCACCTCGCCGTCATGGTGGCGGGTGGTCCCCATATGCGCACCTCCGCAGGGCCTGGGTCGGTGTACACGCGGGTGAAGTGCAGGTAGCGCTTGAACGTGAACTCGTCGCGCTCCTCCTGGACATGGGAGGCAGCAGCGCTGTCAGCACGCGCACAACACGGGATGGCACTTGCTGATGCCATTCCCGACGGAACGTACAGGGCTGTGCACTCGAGCCGTTTTGAAGAGACGGGCAGCCCCTCAGCTGCAATACCTATTGTCAAACGTCGGCGACGCATTCAAGTTTTCCCGACGGTATTGCGCCCATCTAGCTTGTAGCTTGAACTGCCCATTCCACGCTTTCGGCTACTGCACGGGACAGCCCCCCCACCCCGCGGATGGTGCCAGTGCCAGTTGCCGGTCACACGCTGCACGCACCTTGGGGTAGTCCTCATCCGTCGCGGCTCCCTCGATCTCCTGCGACGCCAAGGGGGAACCACAATACAGTACCGCTTGAGGGCTGGTGGGAAGCCATGTAATGTAAGCACCTTCACCAGCATACGATGTTGAGCCGAAGATTACGGTCTTCACCAGATGCCGCCGCCGCCACCCGGCAGACAAGTGCAGCCTCGCCATTCTGCCTGCCCTGCCGTACCCGCCGGTCCCGCCCTGCCGCACCTCCATGAGCATCTGCATGAGGGGCGGTGCAAGCTGCGGCGGGCAGTTGATTAGGCGCTCCGACACCAGGAGGCCCGTCCCGGGGCCAGCAAACGCCTGCATGAAGTCCACGGGACGAGCGCTTGTTAAATGCCAAGCCTTTGCAACTTCGCGAGAAGTCCACGTACGGAAAGCTTGGCACCGGAAGGACATGAGTGCCGGTGTGCTGCGCCCACTTCGCAGCACTTGCACACGCCTAGCAGGTACTAAGGAAGCGGTGCCGCCGTTGGTCCCGCCCCAGCCCCGTCCAGGCACCTTGAGCAGCTTGGCCTTAGTGTCCGCATCGGGGCAGCGGGCAGCGATGTACTCGAGCACCTGCTTGAGCCACGCCTCTTTGGCGGCCGCCCCAGCCGAGGTGTTGAATACCGTCATGAGCGCAAAGGGGTCGTCGTCCTCCGAGCTCTTGACAACGGTGCCCACAGCTGTCTGGGCAGGGGAAACAGACCAGGGACGCACCCTGGTGTGGTGGGATACGGCGACCGTGTGCCGTACGAGTAGCAAGGCAGCAGCTCATTGGGCTCTGCCAGAGACCCGCTTGCTTTCAGGACAAAGGGCGGGGGTGGCGGTACAGCTACAGCACTGGACTTCATCGCCACCCAATGCCCGCATGCCCTGTTGTGTGCTGCCCCCCGAGGGCACCTGGCGGATGACGGCCTCCACCAGGCCGCTGCTGTCGTACACGTTGCCGTCCACGTATGTGTTCAGCAGTGCCTTCAGGCCATGGAAGTCCCGCTCGGTGGGGTCGAAGAACTCAAAGGCACACTCAACCTGAGAAGCGGCAGGGGCCGAACAACCCGAGCGGATGAAGCACACATGAAGCACACCACCGAAAAGAGGCCACATTGCCAGGCCGTACAAACGATTCATGCCCAGGATGCCTGTCCAACACCACAAGGTGTGAACACCAAATGGCGCCAAGCCAACGGCCTACCCACCCATTCTCCCACGAGCTGCGGATGTGGATCACACCCTGCCGCCCGCCCCCGCGAACGCGGCATGTGCTGACTCGCTCGCTCAGGGCACGTGGACCAGGGCACGACGAGCCAGTCCACACGCACGCAAGCGCGGTGTGATCGTGTGTGTGTGCAGAGGGCAAAAGAAGTGCTGTGGCATTGGAAGGGCCCGGAGCTTGTCTGCCACTGGGGAAGACAATGGACACCTAAAGGGCGTCTATATCCGCTGTGACCGACCTGCTTGTAGGCCTCGCCCTCATCATCATCTTCAGACTCCTCCCCGCTGGATGACGCTTCCGGAAACGAGTCCTCGCTGTCGCCCTCGCTCTCCCCCTCCTCCCCCTCGCTGTTCCCGCTCTCGCCTTCATCTTCACTCTCGTCCTCGCTGCTGCCAGGCTGCTCCTCCTGCTCGTCATCCTCCTCCTCAGGCTCCTCGTCACTACGCTTGGCCTCCACTTCTGCCTTCCGCTTGGGCATTTGAGTATACGCTTCGGTCCACTAGAGGGTACACGGGCAATAGGCGAGGTGTGATGATGCGAGGAGAACGGTGGCGGCGGCCTAAGTTGCCGATAATGATTATAACAGTGCTGCCGTGCTGGAGCTTCTAAGCAAGGAAGTGTGCTCCAACGCAAGCGTCGTGCAAGCAGCCAACGGTCAACCGTCGTTAAAAAATAGCTCTGCTAACGTTTTCGTTTTCTCCCCGTGATCAGCCACATTGTAGCACTGTTGCACTGGCTATCATTTCTATACTTGGAAGACGACAAGGTGTTTACCGGCACACCTACCTGCAAAAAAGCGAGCAGCAGTGCCTCTATGGGCAAAATAGCTGAACGTTTTGCGGGTCTCCTATTCATCCTGCCATTCTTCTTCTATGCAAGCGGGGATGCCTGGATGGCTTCGTTGCGGAGCGGTCCCGACTTCCTGTCAAAGCTGCCGGGAAACGGGGGGCCCTTGATGAATGCCGGACTGCTTTTATTGGCTAACTCAATCGACATTGTGGTGCTTGCGGTACTCCTGTACCCCGTCCTGGCGCGCACGAGTACTCGGGTGGCGCTGGCGTACACGTCCACGCGGCTTGCCGAAGCGTTCATCCTGGTATGCGGCTTGCTGGCGCTCCTCCTACAAGCGCCGATCGCGGAGGAAGCCTCAAAGCTGGAAGGCGCCGAGCTCCCCACTGTCGGGCTGGCCCTGTATGCGGGGCTTGCACGGCTGGTGGTGCGCGCCAACTTTTATGCCTTCCAGATTGCCATGCTCGTGCTAGGCCTTGGAAGCCTTCCGATGTGCCTGCTTTTGGGGCGTAGCAAGCTGCTGCCACGTTGGATGGCCGCGTGGGGCGTTTTGGGCTACACAGTGTTGGCGGCCGGTTCCGTGTTTGAACTGTACGGCGTGCCAGTGGGCGTGCACCTTGCAGTGCCAGGAGGGCTATGGGAGCTCGCTGTGGGGCTGCGGCTTATTTGGAAGGGCTTCTCGGCAGCTGAGCCGAAGGAGGACTGAACTCCACACAAGTGCCTACCACAGGGATGACCTATAAAGAACGGCTCATGCAGTACCACTTGGTGTGTATCCCAGTGGCGTTGTCACAAACCAAAATTAAGACTGGCGCATGGAGCGGCGGGCGTTGATATTCTGTGTCATCAAAAATGGCTTTGGCAGGCGTGCTTGCAGGTAATGAGCATGGGCAGATAGTCAAGGTATTGGCATGATGACCCTATGGGCCGGTCAAGTTATACGCCGCCATGCCACGGCTGCCTGTGCTTTTGGAAGGTGCCCGCCAGTCATGACGCATAAAGCACAAGGGCACGACTTTGTCGTGCTGTGCGTCGTACATGTCCCGTCAGTGAACGGCACAACACGGTGCGGCAATGGCTGTGCTCATGTGTGTATATACAGAGGGGTGTACTTACCCTGCCAAGTCGGTACTGTACATGGAACTTGGTAGCTTGCATGGCTCCCGCGCTTTTCATTTTATATTTCATCAGTTGTGTATGCTGTTCATGCATTTTGGACAAAATACAACTTTACAGGTATGGTTGGCATTGCGTCGCTTCAGTGTGTACGTGCGCTGTCCGCACGCATCTGTATGCCAATCTGGTTTGTGTACACGGCTTCAAGTGTGCCTTTGGCATATGGGCAATTGATTACCCGTTTCGAATAATGCGAAGGAAGGGTGAGAGGCGTGCTCAGCCTGGAGTGTAATGTACGTCTGTTTTGGCAGGACGCGCCAGCAGCTTGCTTGTAGCGGACCGCATCTGGGTCCCTGCGGCAACTGCGGTCATGCAGTGGCCCTAAGCGCCCGCAATCATTACATGCTGCACGGCCAAGAACGGCTCCTGCGTGGCAAGGGAAACAGATGGAGGCAGCCAGAGTCTTCCAGTCCAGCCTGTTGGGAGTCGCGCAAGTTTTCGTGCATCTCAGCAGACGGGGCTTGCAACAGGGACTGGAAGGGGTATAAATACATGGTAACAGCGTCATAAGGGATTCGCTAATACGTTGTATCGGTAACAGTTCATAGGCTGCACGTTGCTGTTCCTGGTATTCGTCACACCCATCCAGCTCCGCCAGTGCCGTCGTTGGATGTCGCCAGTCACCTCCCTGCCTCCACGGTAATGATGGCGATACGGGCCAGTAACACCTCGGCCTGGCTGTTGGCGATGGTGATGGAATGCATGGCGCCGCTCTCCAGTGCCTCAGTGAAGTGTGCCGATACGTTCGGCATCCACTCCGTCACAGGTTACAGGTTACACGTCCGTCAAAGCCTGGGGGGGGGGGCATGGACGAATTGCGAATATTGGGGTGGGGAAGCGGGTTATGGTCCTCGTCTCTACCCCGCTTCAGCGCCTGACGCCGAAGTATGGCGTGCCTAGTATCCCAGACAGCCTGTAGGTAGGCTCCCACCGCAGCTGGCGGGGCCTCCTTCATAATAGTAATCATGTTACGATGCCTAAAGCCGAAAGCAGCCTCGAATTGGTCTCGGAGTTGCTCGTAGCATGCGCAGTCACAGAACACATGTAGTTCATCCTCTGCGGTCGCGGCGTCACCACAGGCCTTGCACGTTCGCTCAGCCCGGGCTCGCCCATTAGGCCGGTTCACCTCCGTCTCCCAACATCCTAGCCTGAAACACATCAACGTTTGATGCAAGCTGGGTGCCATCACAGTCGCCGTGTGCAAAGGGCCCCCCATCCAGCTGGCATACCGGCACACCTTAACTCCCGTCTCGCCGCTCGGGAAGTCGCGGGATGCTCCAGTCACATGGGGCAGCCGCCACCGAGCATCAAGTCTGTCAGCAAAGCTATCCAATACTTTACCAATGGATATGAGCAACGACGCAAAGTGCGTTACCCGCGCGCTACCCTTAAGTCCCTCGGGGGCCCGGATACCCGCGTCAGCAAGGAAGCGCAGTGACTCTGCTGCTGACCAGCAATCAGTCACCCCATCGACAAGCGCTAGCCTCAGGTCTACCACGAAGGCCTGGTGGCACAGCGTATCGGGGCGCTCTACCATTCCATTCCAGAACCGTAAAACGAGCTTAGCCCAGTGGTATTGGAGCGGCCTCTGCGCCAACTCGCGGTAGCGCAGTGCTTGGGTAGGGGCGCGTGCTCCCACCACCGTTCGCATATAGGCCCTCTGCTCCTCAACCATTTCAAAAGACACATTGATGGAGTCGGGGCCCCACACCTGAGCCCCATATGAGAAAACCGGCGCTACTAATGTCCAAAACAAAACCATACGCAATTCAGGCACGTGAATCTTATTCTCCCGACACAAGGCAATGAGGTAATGCATGGCTCGCCTCCCAGACTTGAGGAGCTCTCCCGTACACCCGGTGAAGCGCCGTCCTGGCCCGTACGTCAACCCCAGGTACTCAGCGGTCTTACCTTCGTTCAGGGTCCTGAGCCGCTGGCCACACAAAATGTACGGGGCGCTGCGGAGGCGCTTTCTTTCCTGGACACTCCCCCCCAAAACCAGCACCTCGCACTTGGAGGTGTTGCAAGTCATCCCCGTCGCACCACAGAAGCCCGCTAGCAAGCGCAGTAGGACGGCAGGATTTCCGTGGTTCTCGTCGCTTGAGGGCTACCTGTCCCTCCCGTTATCTGCGCCCTTTCTCGCCTCTCCGCCTGTCACCTTTCCACACACAAAACACCCCTTCAATCATTCACCTTCTGCTGTGCTGAAGTATACGCTTCCACGCATCTTTCCCGCACAGCTGCTACAGTACACTGTCCTCGAGGAACGGCTTTTGCCCAAGCCCCCATGTCCTACTGCTTCAATGTCCGTAACATACAGCTGCCAACGACGGTGCCTGATTCCATGACTCCGCCTCTCCTACTTGCAGGTCTGCTTGCCGGTGCTAGGCGCTCCCTTTGCGTGGGCTGGGCGCACGGGCCAGGTCTGGTAACCGCTGTCCGCATATGGCAACGTTGGTAATGCCGCCGCAGAGCACGCCCGCACAGTTCGATCCAGGTAAGTGCAGCGACACTGTGATAAGATGAAGCCTCCGGGATGTGACACGCTTGCACTGTCTGCTTTGATTTGTGTTGTACCCATACATTGGCACGCCATACTGGAAACGCCGCGCCTTGCTTCAGGCGTACGACCGTAGAGGGTGCGTGGCCCGTTCTTTGTTACTTGCAGTTTCCCGTTGTTCGTAAACATACACATCACTGCGGCGGCAGTGTGGTGCCGCCCACGGCTGAGGCAGCAGGTGCGGCGGCGGCTGGAACTCCGCCTTCCCCGGGGATGCAGCGTGCAGGAGTCAGGCAAGGCGGCTGGCAAGGCGGCGGCTTCTCGAAGCGCGAGTGCTTGGCCGCGGCTCGCGGCAGCAGGCCACATGACGGGCGTCACAGCCCCTCCAGCAAACCGTGACCCCGCCGAAGATCGCTGCTACAGCTGCAGATTTGACGTAGGCAGCGGTTCCACAGTGGGCCGTGCAGTTACAGACCCAAGCCCAGGCGCGCGCAGGCACCTGTGGACAGCTGCAGGCGCCAGCATGGTGCATGCAGGCGGCACCGCTGGCAGCGCCGGTACAGCAGTCGTAGTACCCAGTGGGCAAACGGACGCGCCAACGGCTGAAAGTGACCAACAGGTGGAGTGACGGTTGTCGTAACGGGTTTGGCACGGAGCACCACCTATTCACATTACGGCACTTGATTGCCAAGCACTCTAAGCCGGGTGAGAGCCCTCTCATTGTTATTCAAATCGACTTTGCTAAGGCCTTTGATTCCGTAGACCAGGAGACGCTATGGACGGTGGTTGAGCTGTACGACATCCACGGGCAGACCCTTGACGCGTTGCGGGCCAGCTATGAGGAGTGCGCATGCGGGGAAAGGTGAATGGCAAGCTTGTTCAGGAGTTTTCCGTGGGACAGGGCGTGAAACAAGGATGCCCGTTGTCTGTTGTGTTGTTTGGCCTGTTCATTGAGGTCCTAGCCCATTACATTGACGCTCATGACGCTGATTGCAAGCTGCGCCTACCGGACCAGTGGCGGTTGTTTGAGGCACAGAGCGCAGCCCTTGACGAGTGCACCTTAACCAACCTACTCTTTGTGGACGATGCCTCCCTGGTGGCCACGGGGTACGAGCGCACAAGCCAAGCCCAAACACCGGCGGCGCACACAAGAAGCGAAGGAGCCCTGCACAAGAAGCGAAGGAGCCCTGAAGAACAGGAGGGGTGAAATAGGGGCTAATCCACCCAATCCAGGGGGTGGGGGTCGGTCACCATCTCACCAATCCAAATGGGGTTGGCTAATCCAGCCGTTTCTAATCCGGCAATCCAGCAATCCAACCCTTCCCCGTAATCCCCAATCCACCAATCCAAAACCCCGACCCCATCTGCAATCCACCAATCCCCACCCCGTGGATAAGACCGTTTTGTAATCCCCGTGACCGACCCCCAACCCTATCCTAATCTATTTCACCCCTCCGGAAGAACATAGAATAGGAAGGCGAGACGACGAAACAAAGGAAAGGAGGAGATGAACTGTGTGTGAAAGCTGCCTCGCTCACGGGGAAGGGAAGGGGGCACAAAGGCCTTATAGGGTGGAACAGAACCCCTCCAGCAATGCTGCGGGATTCTGGGCCAAAAGTGCGGTGTGGCCGTCCAGGTTGGGGCAAAACCGTCGGGAAGCCAGGCTACGTCGGGGCAACAGGAGGGGTGAAATAGGGGCTAATCCACCCAATCCAGGGGGTGGGGGTCGGTCACCAATCCAAATGAGGTTGGCTAATCCAGCCGTTTCCAATCCGGCAATCCAGCAATCCCCCAGGCGGTGTCCCATCCTAATCCCTAATCCAGGGTCGGCCAGGCAATCCCAATCCACCCATCCAGGCTGTCCTCCTTACTCCAATGCCGCATCCTTCACCCACCCCCGCAACTCTTAACCCCGTCCCCTAGGCAAGTATTGACCCCCAGGCTGCACAGCGGCGAGGGTTTACACGGGACGGGACTGCAGCTGCACAACTTGTGCTATTATAGCTAAATGCAACAGTTAATTATATAATGCAAGCAGCACCTCTACGGCAGCCCGTACAAGTTCTGCGTCCCATGAAGTGCGATTCTTTGCCGCCGCAGCCATTCTGCAACTAGTACAGACAGGACACAGCGGGTAGTAGGCTGCCGAACGAATGTGCTGGAACTCTGCTCCGTCTTGCCGTCGACCGAGCGCCACGCGGCTGGAGACAAGATAATAGGATGCTGTGAGCTTTGAAGGCATAAAGGATGTTTTGAACTCTCCATTATATCGGGCTTGGGCAGTGGTGACCAGTGGCGATCCATGGATCGCCAAACACTTGGCCCCTCCTAACGACTCCCAGCATTCTTCATTATGGGAGATGTCTTTTATTATTTGCTTCCGTCTTCGCCTTTGCGTCTCGACTCGCCTTTGCGCCTCGACTGACGATATAATATAGTGCCAAGTTAAGAATCGTGAAGCACTGTGCAAAGTCTGCAAACTCGAGCGTTCGATCAGCTTAAGCATTCTTCTGGACTTCTGCATTTCGGGACTTCTGGCTCGGCCTGTCGCCGTACATCCCCGTCCGTGCGCTCACACACGCACAACAAACCAGGAGCGAAGGGAAGCAACTTTGAGTTAGGCTTGACAAGTTGCGCATTGCTCAACCAACGTGTCCAGGACCAAACTGTATCGACAACCTGGCAGCGCCCTCCTATCGCTAATCGCTAATCCATGCACCTTAGGACGCTCCCACATGTCCCATCCCGCATCTTCCAGCCGCTCCGTGTCCCCAATCCAGCAACCCGGCTCTTCCCCGTAATCCCCAA
>LSYV01000066.1:15408-31660 GCA_001584585.1 Gonium pectorale
CCTCCCACGACTTCGTATAACTTCGTATAATGTATGCTATACGAAGTTATTACGTACACACTACACCACATCCGGGCAGGGCCCCTGACCCAGCACGGGGCCTGCCAAGGAAGGAGTCCGAGAGCACGGCCCCCCCCCCCCCGCCCCGGGGCCGACATGGGGCCCACACGCAAGGCCTGCGCGACGAAGCATATGTAAGAACCACGCAGCTCCGGCATGGTTTGTGCCGGACGCGAGGCTGGTAGCCGCACAGACCCTCGAGGTCCGCACCCACAACCGCCTCCTGCCCCGGCGGCCCCCAGCCCCTCCACCCCATCCTCACCGCACAGGCACGGGGATCTTCTTGACGATGTACTCACACACCACGTCCACGTTGTACTTGAGCTGCGCCGAGATGGGCACCACGGGCGCGCCGTCGGCGATGGTGCCCTGGATGAACTTCTTGATCGAGTCGTGCTGGTTGATGGCGTTGGGCTCGTTGATCAGGTCGATCTTGTTCTGCGGGTCCGAAGAATCAGAGCAGCATAGGTCGCGTTGCAGCAGGAACAGCAGGGTCGAGGTCAGCACCCACATCGTGAGCTAGGGGGCATGGCCGCGTGGGCAGTCGGGCTTGAGAGTGAGGGTGAGGGCAGCGGCGTGGGTGAGCCGTTTGGGGCAAGTCTCGAGGGGGATTATTCAGTCCATGGGCAAAAGGGGGAGGAGCGGGGTTTGATTGGGGTCGGGCTGCAGCCGGCGGCATTCGGCCCGTCGAGCCGTGGGGGGGGGCGGGGGGGGGAGAGGGTTGGAAGGCATTCTCAGTAGAGAAGCCCTGGGGGGGGGGGAGGGGAGGGCGGGGGCGCCGGTGGGGAGGGATGCCCGCGCCCGCGGGCGAGGAATGCACACGAAGGCCCTACGCAGGCCCCACGGCCCGCGACGCGATGAGAGGCGGTCGCGGGAGCGGCGCACGGATCGGCGAGGGGCCGGGGAGGGACGTGCGGCCCCCGCACGCACAGCGCGACAGGGTACTGGGGGACGGAGTCCTGGAAGCGTTCGAGGGGCGTCCGGAAGGCGTCCGGGAGATATGCCCCAAGCGGCGGGCGGCGAATACGTGCTGACTTTGCGCCGGCTGCGTATGCGGTTCATGAAACGCGGCGGAGCAGGCCAATTGGAGAACGGCGATTGGTGCTAGATGGGACCGGCACCGCGGCACCCTTGCGGCCGGCCGCTGTGCGCTGCACTGCGCCCCGAGGCCGTCCGGGCTGGACGCCATACCAGCAGCACGGTGCAGACGCAAAAACAGGCCCCGAAAGGCCCTCCAATAAATAACCATGTGCCGGCACGGGCGGTCGCCCAGACCGGCCAATCCCGTGGTGGGGAGCGGGGTACTGGGGGGTGGCAGCACCCGGGCATGGGCCGTACCCAGGAAAGGGCTGGCGGGAGAGGGGTGTGCGGCGCTCCGCGACCGCGGCGCGGTCGCGTGCGCTGCGACCCTGGGGGGAGGGTGGGCACTCCACGACCGCACAGCACGCCGTATGCCGGATGCAACACCACGCCAGCCCGCCCCTACCCTGATCCCCCCGGCCCTGCGCGTCCCCATTCCGCGCCGCCCTCTCTCCCGCGCCCCCCTCCCTAACAACCCCCGCGCGTCCCCGCCCCCGGCCCCCCCCAAACCACCCCACCGCCAACAGCCCCACCGCCAGCCGGCCTCCCCCCGTACCTGCAGGATGATGATGTCCTTTAGCCGCATGATCTCCACCGCCGCCAGGTGCTCGCTGGTCTGCGGCTGCGGGCACGTCTCGTTGGCGGCGATGAGCAGCAGCGCGCCGTCCATGACGGCGGCGCCGTTGAGCATGGTGGCCATCAGAATATCGTGGCCGGGGCAGTCCACGAACGACACGTGGCGGACCAGGTCCATGGGCGAGCCGCACAGGTCGCAGGGCGGGTTGTCCTGCGGATGGGGGTGGGTGGGGTGAGAGGTGATGGGGAGGGGGCGTGGGCGGGCAGGGGGGTGGGGCGCGTTAGGGAGGCATGGGGGTGTGAGGCGGCGGTGGCGGTGTGAGCGTCAGAGGGGCTGGCTCGGAGGGCGCTGCGTCGCAGCGGCGTGGGCACGGCGACAGTGGCGCCCGCGGCAGCAGCCACGGCGCCTGCGGTCAGGCGGGATGGCCTGATTCCCTCCGGACATACCGCCGGCCCGGCGGGCCTAAGGCGGCGTCGAGCTCGCAAGGCGCTGGCCATCTGCCATCCGCGCCCCACACACCCGCCCCCCCGCCCACACACACACCCCGCCCCAACATCCCCCCCGCCCGCCCCAGCCTCCGTGCACGGAACGCCGCACGGAACCCCGCCACATCCCGCATTGCACTCCGCGCGCCGCGCCCCTCCTCACCTCCTTGGCTGACCCGTAGGCCCGGTAGCACGATGGCCGCTCGCAGCCCGCGTTGCTGCACTTGTAGATCTTGGCGTTGGCATAGCCCAGCTTGATGGTAATGTTGCGCTCGAGCTCGTTCTTGAAGCGCACCGTCTGGACGCCCGAGATGGCCTTGACCACGGTCGACTTACCGTGGGCCACGTGGCCGATGGTGCCTGGGGGGGGAGCGCAGGGGCGGAGGCGGGGGGTGGCGGCGTAACTCAGTCCGTGGGCAAGCTGACCGGTGGGAGTGGTGGGGTGGAAGGAGGGGTGGGTAGCGGCGGCGAGGAGCGCGGCCACGCAGCGAAGAGGTTGGGGAATCGGGATGGAGGGAGGGCCAGGAGGAATGGATTGGCGGATGCGGGGCGGATGCGGGGAGTTAAATGGAAAGGAGAACGAACAACGACGGATGCGGGGAAGGGGTTGAAAGCTCCGGGAGCTCGGGGTTGGCTGGGGACCGACCCAGGGCTGCGCATGGGTGCGGCATGGTGTGCGTGATATGGGTGGCTTCGGCGCTCTTGTGCAGACAAGGCAGCATAAGGGCCGGGCCGAGGAGCCGCGCAGGAGGGCGAGCACTGTGTGCGCCGCCGCGAGGCACAGGAGGCACCTGAACGCCGGACAACGGACGAGGGGCTCCCATACGGCTGTTCTTCTGCTGCTGCACCCCCCACCGCCCCCAAACCTCCAGTGGGGCCGCCAAGCCACGAGCAACGCGCCATCCAAATGGAAGCGATGTGCGCGTGTTGCGGACAGCGCCCCCACCCCGATAGCCTCTGCTGGCCCCTCTTCTGCAGCCCTCTGCGGGCCCCTGGAACCTTTCAGCTCCTGAGCAACCCGCCGTGGCGTTGCCCGATTCGTGCCCAGCCAGAGGCCGTGCCAGCCCGCGCGCCACGCAGCGCCTACGCGCTGGCAGGCAGCCGCGCCCACCGAAGGCCCAGCCCGCCGGGGCGGCTGCTGTCCCCCCAGCGGTCCCTCAGCGGCCGTGCCGCCAGCTTCTCCTCCGTTCAGAGGGTGAGGGTCGGTAGCGCAGCCGCTGCTGCTGCTGCTGCTGCTGCTGCGCAGCGCGCACTGTCCGCGGCTCCGAGCTGAAAGCCGCCCCCACCGTCCATATGCCGCCGTAGGTGCGCGCGCATCCCGCAGCGCCTTGTAGGTGCTGGTCTACCCACATACCCATTTTGCATGCGCCAGAGCGCTCTTCCGCAGCGGCCGGTGAGGCCAGCGGCGTGGCGGGTATGCCCACCCCCTGCTCCCGCCCGGCACCCCGTGCACCCCCGTCGCCAGCGTGCGGCAGCGTGCGGCAGCTCCCCGCCGGCCCCCACAACATGGCATGGGAAAGGAAGCTCGAAGGTGTTGTGAAAGCCTGTACGCCGCCCCCGCGAAATGAAACGTGCCCAACGGCGCTCACCGATGTTGATAGTCGCTTGCCGGCTGATGACCTCCGGCGACAACGGCGTCAGCTTACTCGCATCTAGCGTCTCTAGGTTCTGCGGAATTAGGGCAGGTTGTCGGCGCTGGGCTGGAAGCGCCAATTCTGCGAGAAGCCGCCGAGCGCTGCCCTGTCCCCACCTGCTCGCGCAGCTGCGGCTTAGATTTTGACATTCTACCGTCTTGAAGGGAAGATCGTGGGCACAAGCAGAGGTCGGTTGTCGCGGAGATCGGCCGAACTTTGGCGGCTAGTAAAGAAGTTCGTCCTAAGGCGCGTTTCCACCGGCCGTTAACCAAGTGCTCGACTTATCTATACAAGCGTTCGCAGCGTTTTTTCCAGCGTGTACCGTACGGGTGCTCGCTGTGTGCTCGTGTGCCTGAGCTCGCTCGTCTGTGACTTAGTTACAGAAGTATCATTCAGATCCGCGGAGCCGATGAGTGGGCAGGCAGGGCAGCAACCCCGACCCGGGGGCCACCCCCGCGCTTATTCAGCACGCAAACGTGTCCCGGCCTTCCCAGTCCCTGCCAATGGACGCCAACAGGCATAGTTGCAAGAGCACCCTCGTCACTACTGGTGTGCTCTCACGACCACGCAGCGCATAGGAGCCCTTCGCGATCCCGCCACTGTTTGATGGCTTGGCTTAGCAAGTCAATTGTGGTTGGAGGGTGGATCGTTGCGTGCGTTGTTTGTCCACGGGGCGCTGGAGTGGGGTGCCCCTCCCCCCGCCCCCTCACATACACACACGGACCGGATGGGTACATGTTACATGAATTGTGGCGAGGCACCTACATCAGCTCGCAGCAATGCATACGGTAGCAATCACTGGGGAGTGCAAGCGAAACGAGGTATCAAAACTTGTTCGGTAACGAAAACACGTACACACCTTCCACGATCGCTCCCTGCCATACAGTACACGAGCGTCGTAGCGATAAACGCTGCAGCGCCAAGCTGCGTTAATTTGTGTGCTGCAGCTGGGAGCAAGTGCCACTGCAACAACCATGGCGCCCCTCACCGTGCGCACTGGCGTCGGTGTAATTCCCTGCCGACGCTATCAGGCACGACTGCTGAGTGTTCAGAAGTTTCCTGCTAGGCTTGCAGTGCCCGTCAAGGGGTCCACCGTCAGCGAGGTCGCGGTGCTTGCCGATGCCACAGTCTCGGACCTCGCCAGCGCTTTCACCGCCGTAACTTCCTCGCCCGAAATCCGCGAAGCCGGCTCCTTCCTGCTGGAGCACCCCGTCGCCAGCTTCGCCATCAGCGTGGGCGCGGTCCTCCTCATACCCAAACTCATCGAGGTGCGTCCGGCTGTTCGGGGGGCGGGCGCAGGTGGAGCAGGGTAGCGCGAGGGCACGGGCGCTTCCTCGGGGCCAGTGCGCGCCGGATCTGGGAAAGCCGGGCGGGCAGCCGGGCGAGGGCTACTACGCTGGCGGGGTCACAAACCTGATGCTGCAGCTGCTGCTGCTGCGGGGGGCGTTCCCCGGGCGCTGTGCTCGCCTGCCGCTGCCCCGCAGGCGTTCGTGCGATACCTCGCGGCTCCCGTGGCGATTGCGCTCGTCGCCTTCTACACGATCGAGAATCCCGAGGTGGGGCGTGAGGGGCGAGTGCACGCCGCGGTGCATGGAGGGACGGGCTAGAGCGCGCTGGGTCCCACACACCGCCAGGACGTGCTGCATGCAGCACGCGCTGCCTCGTGGGGTGCAGTGCATAAGGACTGGGCACGGGTGGATGGAGGCGCCGCATTCGTACACACGCCAGACCCTGCGTCCTGGAGTTTCCGTGCTGGACACCTCCTTGCGTCCGGGTGCTGGTTGGCTGGCTGACGTGCTCCAGCTGTAGCGGCATGCCAGCGGCACCATCGGCTGCGCGGACGCACCACACAAGGCGCAGGGAGCTGCTGAGACCGCGGTTGAGGAACAGCGTCTGTCAAAAGATGCGAACGGCGTGCTCAAAACAGAGGCAGAGCGCGCGTGCATGTGCCTGTATTTGCTTGAGTGGGGGCAGGTGAGAGCAGCCGTGAAAACAAACCTTTGTGTTTGGCTCCGCTGCACCATTAGCCGGGGATGTAAGACAGCCGACCGTTGAGCGGCCCCAACCGGGCAGCCTTCCAAAGACCGCAGGCGCTGTAAGGGGGGAGGCGCTCTGGTCTCTCTTGCGACAGGCCCCCATGCCGACGCCTGCTCACGCTTGTGGGCGCAGAAGCCGTCCCTCCCGCGCTACCGTGCCCACGCGCACCCGCGCCCCTCCCAACGAACGTCGCTGCTCCGCCCCCAGGAGTCCGCAACCATGGTCACGACCGTGCTGGAGTGGATCAACGCCCACCCGGAGCTGACCTCGCTGCTGGCGCTGGGGCTGGCGCTGTTCGGCCTGGCGCCGGCGCTCCTGACGGCGTTTGGCGCCACGGCGCTCATCTACGGCCTGCTGTCCATCTCGTTCGGGACGCAGCTGCCCGAGGTCCGCGAGATGCAGGTGAGAGGGGCGGGGGGCAGCGAGCCGGGACCACGGGTACGGACGGTGGCGGGGAAGGGGTGCGAGCAGGCGTATGTCGGCGCTAGCGCTAATGTGCAGCGTGCGCGTACAGCTGGCGCCGTCCCGTGGGTTGCCGTTGTAGCAGTCCACCGCCTCCTTGCCCGGACCCTCGACCCGCCAGCCATGGCGCTTCGCGCGTTGCCCGCGTTGCCGACAAGCGGTGGCTGGGCAAGCGTGTCCGGAAGAATGTCCGGGCCTCTCCCTCCCAGTAGTGCCACGCGCCCGAGAGGTCTGCGGCCTGCGGCCTCGCCGCGCGTCCCGCGCTGCCCCCACGCAGGGCGAGTTCAAGGAGACCGTCTCGCGGGTGCAGCTGCTCACCAGCGTCGCGGGATTGCGCTTCCAGCAGCTGCAGCAGCTGCTAAAGTGATCGCAGCGGGTGCGCTGCGCAGCGTTGGCGGTTGCACTGCGGAGGTGTTGGAGGGGTGCGTTGCGAGGCGCATCAGGGCTGCGGAAAGGTACGGTACTCCTCGGGTACTATGGCTTGAAGGCCGCGGACAGGCTTCCTTGCACGTGGGTCCAGGCCGACGCGCTGTGGCCCCCATATACTAGGCCCAACTGGTGGAGGTGCAAGAGGTCTTACTCGGCTCTGTACCCCGGCCTTCGTTGTACATGCCGTTGAACGGGTGTTGGGAAGGCGAAGGAAATAGGTAAGACAGCTCGTAGGTCGGCGAGAGGTGTATGCCCAAATTTTTGGCGTTGGGCAGAGGGGTGGTTCTGCTCGAATGGTTGTTTGCAAGTTGTATGTGGGAGTCCTAGGATCAGATTAGTACGGCCGTTTATTTCATGCGTTTGCATGCCCGTGTGTGCACTGGCTGCGGGCAGTCGGGCGGCCCAGGTGCGTCTTTCGGGGTATGGAGTATCAGTCTAGGCGGAAGGCTGTACTCACTTGTTGGATGGCGGGAAGCTTGCCTGCGTGGCAGCGCGGCGGCATGTCATGCTGACCGGCAGTGTTGAAAGGAAATACGCGTACGACGACCGGCAGTGTATACGTATGGATTGTCTGAAGACCCACTCGCCCGAACGTTTCCTTGCTACTGGGCGCCAACGAGTTGCTCATGTAACCCGTGTACCCAGGTGCAGGCTTGGTGCAGGCATCCAGACGGGATCTTGAGCGGCAGTCCGACAGTATGCAGTTTCGTGCCTCGTACGGGGACATCTGGGTGCGTTTGCGTGGTCTGCTGCCACGTGCCATCGCCCAGGCGTATGCGGCAGCAGGCAACCACACGCCGTCAGCGTTGCCACGGCGGTGCTCCTCAGCGATCTGGCAGACATTGACGTCTCTGCTGACAGTGGTAGTCCTCCTTTGGACGGGAACAGTGTCCTATGTGCTTGAAGGAGGAATTCGCAACGACTGCATGCATTGCGAAGATGTGGTGCCGGGGCAATAAATGCGGACAACCGGCAAGGACCAGACTGACGGGGTATGACGGACGACTGACGGGAAATGCTGGTGGGTGCAGGCACGCGCGACACACAATGGTCTTTCCCAGGCCTTCCCCCGAGAGGAATCTCAGTTAGGAGACCTTGGGGTACGCCACACGCATCGCAACGCGAAACCCCACAAGTGAGCGTGCACCAGCTCATTCAGAATGACAGAGGTCACAGTTGTATTACAGAGCCCAGGAGGCTTCTCAGCGCGCTTACAGCCCGGAGGTCTTACTACTTTCCGTGGATTGCTTTTGGATCCGTGCCTAACCATGAACCCGTTGCCCTAACGCGATTCATGAAGAAACAAAGACAGGAGGCTGATCCACGACGTTGCCAAATGGGGCTCGGCTGTCAGCGACAGACCTAGAACGCTTAGCCTCTCTCCCGCAGAGCATTCAACGAGCAGGGCGGTACAATAGACTGAATATCATCATCTGTTAGACAATGAGTCGCAGACAAACACTCGCGAACCTAAGTCCATCGCAGCTGAACAAGTCTGGGGCGCCCGGCCGAGCCGCGAAGGATGGCCCTCCCCTGCCGGCCAAGGGCAGGAAGTCCATTGCTGTGGGCCTGGTCGCGGAGCGTCCGTCCGGCGTGCCGCTGGGTTTGGACCGGCGCTCCAGCGCCTTCGGCACCAAGCCCAGCGGCCCCAAGCAGGACCCCCGGCCGCTGAGCAGTAAAGACTACCAGGCCAATTGCATCCGCACCGTCATCACCTACCTGTCCACGCACAACTTTCCCGCGGCCGTGTCGCCAAAGACGCTGGCCAGCCCAACCGGCAAGGACTTCTCCACCATCGTCACGTTCCTGTTCCAGCAGGTCGACCCGACCTTCCGGATACAGGGCAAGGTAGAAGACGAGGTCCCCGTGTTCTTCAAGCGCCTCAGCTACCCCTTCCAGATCAGCAAGAGCGCGCTCTTCGCTGTGGGCAGCCCGCACTCCTGGCCGGCGGTCCTGGCCGCGCTGACATGGCTGGTGGAGCTGCTGACCTACACGGAGAACGCGGGCGAGAGCTCCGGGACCACCTTCGAGCGGGAAAACAAGGTAGCTCGCAAGGAGGGGGGTGGCGACGCGACCATACGCGTTTGGGGCGTCAGAGCACTGGATCCCCCGGCCTGGGCTCGCAGTCTCCGCACACCGCGGTGTGTTGGTTGCTCAGGGCCCCTGACAGTGGGACAAGGCTGCGCGGGACGCTGGGATGCGGCCGGCGATGCCAGACTACCGCACGGCTAGGCGGGTGCGGCGCTGCGCGGCGACACGCACCCACCGGTCTTGCATTTTCGCTCCTGACGTTGGCGTCACGCGACGTGAACCTGGGCGTTCCCGCAGGTGGAGCAGGAGTTCCTGGACTACCTGGCGGCCGGCTACAGCGCCTTCATGAGCGGCAACGACGAGCGCTGCCAGCAGCTGGACGACGAGCTGGCGGTCAAGTTCACGGCGCGCGAGGGTGACCTGGACGCCCGCTGCGACAAGCTCAAAAAGGTGCGCGCACGCTCCCGGGCACGGGCGGAGGAGGTGTTGTGGCGGTGGCGCAGGGAGCGGCGCCCGCACGTTGCCCCAGGCGCCATGAGCCCATGACATGGCACGAGAGCAGGTTCCGGAGGTGGCGCACAGGGCAAGCCAGAAAAAGCAGGACCGTTATCCCTGCCACGCCCCAAACGCGCGTTCCTGCCCTCATCCCCACCCCAGCTCCCATATTCCGGCCCACCTCCCCGGTCTCTCCCACTTCTTGTCCGGCGACGGCAAGGCATGCGCCACAAAGCTTGCCTCGAGCGCCCCAGGTCTCTCCCCTCCGCTTCCCGCCCTAACGCTCTGCGGTAACTACCCCCGCCCCACAGGCCAACACGGACGTGCTGGCGGAGCTGGAGCGGCTGCGCTCGATGCCCGACCCGGTGCTGGTGGCCCAGCAGCAGCGTCAGGAGCAGATGCTGGACCAGCAGAAGTTTGAGCAGCTGGTGCAGGGGCTGCAGGCAGGTGCAGGGCAGGGGCGGGGGGGGGGAGGGGCGTGATCATTTGATTGGGTCAGGCGGTGCGCTACCTGCCTAAAGGTAGGCGTTGAGGAGGCGCCTGCCGGTCCATGCCTTGGGCGTGGTTTGGCTCTGTGCAAACGGTGAAGTGTGGGACCGGACTAGGGGGCGCGAGGGTACGGGGTTCGGCACCCTGGACGCGCTACACGCCTAGGGCGCTGCGCGGCCAAAGGTCAAGGGGTGCCGCCGTGCCGGGAGGGTGGGGGATAAAGGGTGCCGTATCGTGGGGCCAACGCTTTGTCGCCTCACACGCCGCTGGTCATCGCAACAGACAAGCTGCGCCCCGGGGGCACGTATCAAACCCCCAAATCCCCCGCTCGCGCCCTGCACCCTTGTCCCACCCCTCCGCAGGCCCAAAAGCAGACCCTGATCCGCAAGCTGGCGGAGCGGAAGGCCGACCTGCAGGCGTACCAGGAGCAGTGTGCGGCCATGCAGGCCGAGGTGGACCAGCTGCGGCAGCGCGTGGCGGGGCAGACCGTCAACAAGCAGGACGTGGCGCGCATGACCATGGAGCGGCAAGTCGGCAAGGACCCCGGGGGGGAGAGGGCGGGGGAGGGGGCGGGGGCCTGTCCGCCAGGGCCGTCTCTGCACCTGTACTTCGCGTGTGAGGTGCACACACTGCGGTACCGTGGGTCGGTGAGTGGGTCCACTGGCGCGGGGGGCCTGACGTAGAAAAGAGAGAACCAGAAACGGGGAAGGCAGCCTCTACGGACATACACACCCGAGTGCGTGATGTTTCCAGCAGGCGGCGGAGTGCGCACGCAGCGCTCTGCCGCCCATCCTCGCCGGGAGCTTGACGGCGGGAAGTTTGTGTGTACAGTGTGGCACACAAGGGCAGTCGCACCGTGCACGCCTGGAGGACGCGGCACGCAGTTTGCAAGCAGCGCGTGCGTCGCCGGTGCTGCCCGCGGGCGCGCTGCGCCGACCGACCCGCCCCCACCCCGCACCCCGGCCCCCGCCCCCTCCCCCCACCCCGCAGGCACAAGCAGCAGGAGATGCTGGACAGCGAGCAGGCCAAAGTGCAGCAGATGGAGCGCAAGGTGCATGAGCAGGAGGTGCAGGTGCGCTAGAGGCCGCCACAAACACCACCCAAGAAATCCTGAAGCTCTCACTGCTTCACCAGTGAGCAGCCTCACCACCATCACCTGAGAGCCACGTCTCGACCCTGTACCACTGTCGGCTGTCCGCAGATGGTGCACGTGCTGACGGGCCTGGAGGCCACCGCGGAGCGCTACAACAAGCTGGCCCACCGGCTTAAGCTGGTGCCCGCCACCTCCAAGCGCGCAGACGGCACCAACTACGAGCTCCGCATGAACCGCGACGCCTCCTCCCTGGCAAGTCTGCCGCGATGGCCGCCGGCAGTCCCCACCGCGTGGGCGGCACAGCCGCACGGAGGGGAGCCCGCGCCCGTGTGCCCTGACTGCCTGGCGCGTTGCAAACTGGACAACGGGCGCTGACCACGGGTTGCGTGTGACCCGTGGTCAGCGCCCGTTGTTAAGTTTGCGCGCATGTCTTGCCTGATGAACAAGCCGAGGGTGGGCACAGCTATGTTGCTGTTTGCAAACAGCAACACCCGGGGGGGGGGGCGCCCTTTCGGGCATGCAACATACCTTACTGGTGCTCCGCCCGCCGGTTGCCGCCAGCTCCGTACGGTGGCGCCCCTGCCACCTGCGCCCTGACCCACGTCCTCCACGGCTCATCAAGGCACGGTGGCCCCCCCACCTCCACCCCGTCCGTTTCGGTCGCCCCTTCGACGCGCCCAATCCTCCCAGATCGACTTTGCCAACCTGGACCTCAAGGCGGTTGTGAAGCCCGGCCTGGAGCGGCTGTGCGAGGCGTACCGCACGCGCGCCAGCGAGCTGGGGCAGGACCTGCTCAGCCTCAAGGAGGCCTGCGTGGCCCGCGCGGAGCGCAACGCGGAGAAGCAGGATGAGAACGCGGCGCTGGAGGTGGAGGTGAGCCGCGGGGCGGCAGCGCGAGGGCCACCTCGGTCGGGCGCAGGAGCCGGCGGCCGTCCGGGGTCTTGCCGCTAGTGCCGTCACCCGGCATGCCGCTCGGGGCAACAGGCAGCGTCCTGGCAGCGGCAGGGTCGATCGGGCGTGGTACGCCCAACGAGGTACAGCAGCCCTGGCCGGGCCCGTCTCCGGACGACAGCGTTTAAGGGCAAAACGCACGACGGCAAAGGCCCCGGAACTGGTCGCGCCGCGGTTTGTGCGCGCGAGCTGGCTGTGTGTTGCCGTGGCCGGCGCCGGTGCGTGGCGCGGCAGCTGCGTGCCGAGGGGGGACCCGCCGGGTGACTTCCGCACGCGGGCCGCCGCCCCCGCCCCTCCCTCTCCCGCCGCGCAGATCGCCAAGCTGGACGCGCAGCTGCAGGCAGCCAAGGACGCGCATGAGGAGAAGTGCCGACGGCTGGTGGCACAGGTGAGCTCCTGGAGAGGGACGGAGAGGCAGAGCAGCGGAGCGGCATGACCGCCGGAGGAAGGAACAAGCATGGCCCCTGGATAGCTGGGCGGAGCAAACTTGACACCCGGCCAGATTCTGCGAGTCTGCGGAGTTTGAGCTCGTGGGTACCGCCCCCCCCCCCCCCGCCTGCCTGCTTGGCCTCACAGGCGGAGGGCATCAAGGCGCAGGTGGACGAGTTCCGCAGCGCCGCGTCCAACCGCACGGAGCACATGGAGGAACGGCTGGCAAAGGCGCAGGCCGCGTATGAGCAAGCCAAGCGGTGAGGCCCCGCTACAGGACACTGGCGCCTGCAGCTCGGAGTGCCGTCCTGCTCCCCGCTGTGTAGATTCGCACCACCCACCCGCCCGCCCGCCCTGTCGTGCCGTGTCGTGTCTCTCCGCCGCTCGCAGGGACAGCGAGGCGGAGCTGGCCCGGCTGGAGGCGGACCTCAAGACGGCGGTGCAGATGCTCATCACGCACAAGGAGGCCGTTAGCGGCGCCATCGCGCAGGCCGCGGGCGCCGTGCGGCAGATCAAGGCAGAGCTGCTCGGGGGCCATGGGGCAGGAGGCGGCGCGGCCCGGCTGGCCCAGGCCGGTGCCGCGTGAAGGGCTGGTGCGTGGTGCCACGCCTGACTGCGGGAGCGTTGAATGGCAGCGCCAGTGGCGCCTCGCAGCAGGGACAGGATCAGCGCCCCGGATGCGGCGCAGCGTTGGCCTGCGCCTACATCGCATGCGAACGCGTTGTAAGAATCGTCGCGAGAGTCTGGTCGGCGGAAGACACGGGTCGCCAACGTGCTATCGCACTCAGATCTGGTCAGGGATCTGATGCACCGCGTGTCGTATCTTAAACTCAACTTACGTTTTGACAGCGTGTGCAGTTACTGGTGTGTCTTGGGAAAACTGCTGCCATGCATATATACCGGCAATCGGGTGGGGTCACTGCGCTGCGCTGCACACGGTCACGCAGCTGTGCAGAGGGGAGGTAATGCGTGCGCATGGAGCGTTCCATGAACGGCCTCCGGCGCTGTGTACCGTAAAGCTAATGGGAATTGGGGCTGATAGGATGCATTCCACTGCACCCGCTCGTCTTGATACCGTGTCGTTGTCGGTCAGTGAGGCTGGTGGGGCAAGACGAGCGTTCGGCTGTGTGCATGAGGAGAGCAAAGGGGTTCCCACGGCTCGGGACAGTCTAGCTGCACCGTAACGAAGGTGCCTCTGCGCCACTCGACCCCATTTCGCCACATGACCCGCCCCAAAGGGTAGGCCGCACACGCCCGTCTTGTGCGGTCGCAACCGCAACGGCAAACGGCAAGCAACAGCACTGGTGCCTCCACTCACGCGTGACTGCCCCCCTCTACCACCGCTCCCCAACGGCAATCTACACACCACATGGGCAACACCGGGCGTTGGCGCGTCGGGCGCCGCACGAGAGGCGGCCCTTGCAGCCGCTCCACCCCGCCTGATCTACTACTTCCACGAGGCGAACGCAGCCTGGGGTCCCGCAGTTGAGCCACCGTCACGCATTGCTGCGGGTCTCAGGTTCTTCATGCTCATTACCGCTGCCTATCCCGCGCGGCCTGACCGCACAATCGCCGCAAAACTCAGGCGCCGCCGGGTCCACTGATACGCTGCACAAGAAATAAACCGCAACCGACTCATGCAAGCGCGTTGCATACAAAACCGGGTCGTTCGTTCAGCGCCGTCGGTTCTTGCCTGAAGACCGTGGAGACACAACCGCCGTCGCAGTCCCGCCAGCCTCGCCGCATTTTGACTGCATGACCGAAAAGAAACGCCGGCCCCTATCGCGCAACGCCCTCAACACACCAACCAGCGGACCTGCGCCCGGGTTTTCGAGCTCGAGAGCCGTCCAAAGCAGGACGTGCAGCCTTCAGCCTACAATGCAGCGCTCCGTTTCACGAGCCCGCACTGCACCGCGCAAAACTGTACGGCTCCTCCAACACCCTGATTGGGGCAGGCCACCCCACACTCCTTCCCCAACCGCCTCCACCGCCGCCACCGCCGGCGCTCGCCGCCCTGGCCGTCCGTGCTCAGATGGTGGTGCCGCCGGGCGTGCGCGCGTTGGTGGCCGCCGCGCTCTTGGCCTTCTTGGTCATCTCCACGATGTTGTCCTTGATGGACTTGCGGTCCTCGGCGGGGTGCGGGAAGGGCAGGCGCACCTGCGTAGGGTAAGGGGGGCCGGGCAATGCAGGGAGAGGTGGGGCGGGGGTGGGGCAATGGGAGTACGGGAGTAGCGCCGCTTCGCGGTCCGATTGGGGCGCGCGGCCCTCGAGGGAGAGGAGCGAGCGCGGCACACGACGGGCGCTCGCCCCCGGGGACAGGGACCCCGGGGAACTGCGCAGGTGGGCGGGTGAAGGGAAGGAGCGGGCTCCAGTGCTGCCCTCATGCCCCAGGCATCGCGCCGGCCGCCACGCAGTGGCCACACTCCTGCGTGGCAGCTCGTCCCCCCGTGCCCCGCTGCGCGTGGGAACGCGGGGCGACCCGCCGATGTGCGCGCTGCCCCCGCCCCCGGCCCCGCCTCTGCCCCTGCATGACCCTAGCTGTGCCGGCGCCGGTGCCCGCGCCGCACCTTGAAGGTCTGCCCGTTGCGCTTGACGGAGCAGTTGACGCCCAGGCGGTCCAGGTCCAGCAGCGTGACGGCGTCCACGGTGAGGCCGGCGTAGAACTTGACCATGGCCTTGTTGTCCTGTGGGGGCGAGGAGGCGGGTGGGTGGGTGGGGGGCCTGGTCGCAGGCAGGTGGACGCGGCGAATGAGGAAGGACGTGAGGAGAGTACTGGCGAGCGGAGCGGAGCGGAAGTGGGAGCGCGTCAGGGGTGAGGCAGCTCATGTGCACGTGGGTGGGTAGTCGGCGCGCTAGCGGGTCCGCAGGAGGCCGCGGAGGGCGTACGCGCCCCACCCGCACTCCGCCTCGTCCCGCTTCTGCGACGAGCCCCACAGGTCGCCCACGCCAATCCCCAAACCCCCGCCCCGCCCATATTCAGCGACGAGATCAAACCTCGACCGCCGCCCTGGCCCGGCGTCCCCTTCCCCAAAACCACACAAACACACACAACCGCCTCTCACGACCGCCCCCTCACTGTCACGCATAGATCTTCTAGATCATGTAGTACATGCCCCGCCCCCTCACCGCGTCGTGGTCCGCGTTCATGTGGCCGCACACGGGGGCGGAGAAGGGGTACACGGGGTCGGGCCGGGCGGCCAGGTACTCCGCGACCGTCAGCTGCGGGGGGGGGGGGGAATACGGACCGGGGGGGGGGGCAGGAAAGGGGGTAAGGTGAGCTGGGGGGCGGGGGAGCGGGCCCCTGTGTGGATGGCGGTGAGCTGGCAGCGGTGGCGGGGTGCGGCGGGGAGGGCAGGGGAGGCACCGAGGACAAGCCGACGAGCGCCCCGCACAAAGGCGGAGGCAGGAAGCGAGACGGGAGGCACTTGATACGCAGGGCTCCTTCCATCCGGAGGGCACGGGCCGGTTGACGGCGTAAACTGTGTCACACAACTCCCCCCAACACACACACACACACACCCCTTCGACTACCTCGGGAGCTGGGTCCTACAACGACATCATCATTTTCGCGCTTACGCTCGTCGTATGCGTTGTTCCTTTCCAACACACGCTCGTCGTGTGCGTTGTTCCTTTCCAACACACACTCCGCCTGCCTATGCAATTGGCCGAGGGGGAACGGAGGCACAAAGCTGCCGGCGACACCCTTTCCCACCCTGGTGCCCCGCCCGCCCGCCCGCCCGCCCGCAGCCATGGCAGCTGCTGCCACCAGCCCCAGACAGACCGCCGCTGCAGGTGTGGCCGCCCCCCCCCCCCGCCCGCGCAGCCATCAGCCACAGACCGGCACACGGGAGCGGCCGCGGCCTTGGATCGGTGCCGCGTGCCGCCGGGTGCACAAGCCCGCGCCCCGGTGCGCCTGACCCGGCCTTCATCGCTGCTTGCGCCTCCTCCCCTCCCTACTCCAACCCCACGGGGTTAGGGTGCAAGCACGCGGCGTGCGCTC
>LSYV01000066.1:46237-56932 GCA_001584585.1 Gonium pectorale
ACCCTACCACCACACACACACACACACACACACACACACACACACACACACACACACACACACACACACACACATACACACACACACACGCACACACACGCACCGCACGGGAAGAGCATCATGGGCGCGTGGTGTGGCGGCACCATGACCTCGTAGCAGACGGGGCAGGTGTTCTGGCTCTCCAGCTCGCGGACAAGGAAGGTGTCCAGGGCGCCCTGCTGTGCGGCCAGGCTCTCGCTCTCGCGCTGGGACCGGGGGGGGGGCAGGATAGGGGGGTGTTTGCTACTCAGCCCGGGGGCAAGCTGGATGATAGCCGACGAGCAGGGTGCCGCTAGGCACGTTAATAATGCCACAGCAGCATGACTTGGCTTGTTTGTATGTGTGGGGGTGGGGGGGAGGGCGAGGGGGGCCGGTGTTGCGACCACAAGGCCGGAAACTTCATGTGCGAGGTGCGCAGCCTGGGAGGCAAGCAGCTGGCGGCTGCAGGCTGCGTGCTGGGCCGCAGGTGCATGTTGTGGCAGGTACCACAGCGGCAGGCTTCGAGACCGGTGCGGCCAAGCGCCCGAGGCCATAGGGTGTGGCAGCGCGACAGGGAGGAGCACCCTGTTAGACACTGCGCTCCGGCCCTCAGCCCCACCCCAGCCCTCTTCACCGCCACAGGCCCCCCCCCAAACACTGCAGCACTCTGTCAAGACCGGCGCGCGCATCCGCAACGCCCTCCCTCCCGAATCAGCATCCTCGCCCGCCCGCAGCCGGCCACCCGCCTCCTGCCCTGGCGCCCGCAGCTCTCCCTCAGCCCATACCCCACCCCCCCTCTCCTTCCCAAAGGAAAGCTTGCATGCCAACGCCGGGAAGCAGTCTCCTCCCAGTGTCCGATGGGTGGGGATGGCATGCGCTTCCCTCCGGCTCCTGTAGTGAGGACGCCTCCCAACCCGATGGCACCCCTCAGCCCCCCACCCCCCAGGGGGAACTCGGACTGCTTGTTCCCCCACCCCCCAGGCCCCCACCCCCCACCCTGCGCCTGCACCCGTGTCCCGTCTTCACTGCCCCACCCCGCCACGCACCTGCAGCTCCACTTTGAGCTCGTTGCGCAGCCGGTCCGTGATCCGCTCCGTCAGGCGGTCGATGACCTCCTCCGGCTTCACGCCGCCAACGCCCCCCAGGGTGGAGGGGAGCACGCCGCCCACCCCCAGGGCGGCCACGGAGGTGGCGGCCACAGAGGAAGCAAGCGAGGAGCCGGGGCCGCCGGCCGTGGGGGCTGTCAGCGGCGGCAGCACGACGCCCGCGGTGGGGGCAGCCGCTGCGGCGGGCGCAGAGCCGTGGGGGCCTTACAGAGGCGGGGTGATGGAAAGAAGGGCGGCGGGTGGGGGTGGGGGTGAGGGATGAGGGCGGCGAGGGGCAGGGGGCAAGGAGTGAGGTGGGTGGTGCGGGGCGGGGTGGGATGGGATGGGGGGGGCAGAGGGCACTTGTGCGGTGGATGGAGGGGATCGAGGGAGGGCGAAGAGAGCGTGTGTGACCCAATGGTGTGCTATGTGTGCGAATAATGTGCGGTGGAGACGCTTCCCCATACTGGGCGCCGCTACCGCACCTCTCCGCATCTGGGTCGGCGGCGGACTGGCCCCATGGCCTCCAGACGTGCCGTGCTGCTGCTGCAGCTCCGCGACCACGCACTGCCGATCCAGCTCGGCCTGCCGCTCGCGCAGCCAGCGAGTCTGGCTGGGAGTTTGGTCAAAGCCAGAAGGCAGGGTGGAGGGACATTATTGGGCACGGGAGAGGTACGTTATGGTAATATTTCAGCGTTGTGGGTTGGTCGCAAGTGTTGGGGACGGGGCAGCGGGTAGAGCTGTCCTATTGACGTCGGCATGGGCCCGGCGGGTCACCAGGCCATGCCCTCTAAGGCGGGACAACCAAGTGGCACTCGAACCAATGTTCCGGCACCATGACAAGTTTGGCCTCACCGGTCACGGATTTCCTGCAACTTTGCCGCGCGGTCCATCCTCGCTGGCCAGTCGTCCTCACGGATTGGCCGCAGAGCTTTGTATCAAAGCTTCATCCGACTACATCGGCTATGCCGTGTGGGCAATGCGTAGGGTTCCGAGAGGGTGTGCACCCGTCACCTAGCAATGAGAGATACTTATATGCATTAAAGTATAAAACCCATTGCAGGCATAAGCAAACGTGTAGCAGAGCATACAATCAGCGCAAGTTTCTCGAAAGGCCGCCCCGAGACCGTACGGGGGTTGCACTATGAGGCTTAATCGCCCGACGGCCGTCAAACGCTGCGCGAGATAGATCATGCCCCTGACTTCAGTTACACACCTACAACCCTGGCCCACCACTAGCGGTCGCGCCAGGCCGGGCGCAGGAGGCTCTATCCTTGCATCCTGCAGCGCGGGCCGGGCACGGCATGTGCCGCTTCGCAGCGCACATATCCTCAGCAGTGGTCTCTGCCGGTCAGCCGTGGCGACGTCTGCTACCCCTGCCCCCAGGGGCCGCAACACAGGCCCCCTTTACCTTGGGCTGGACTTTGGCACATCCGGTGCACGTGCAGCTGTCATTGATGGTGCGTCTGGGGCCCTCGGACTGGTCGGGCTGAATTTCATCATGTGCAAGGGAGTGAGGAGGGGGTGGGGGCTGGGTGACTACTGCAGAGCTATGCAATCTATTTGGGCTGCTGGTAATCCCACACAGTTCCTTACTCCATATGTTGATCCATCCATTCCCGTGCTGCCCTCCAAACAGATGATGGCCTGCTGGTGCAGGATGTCAAGCAGGGCTACGTGGAGGCAGCAGAGAAGGACTGGGCAAGTGCATGGCAACGGTATGTAACATGTGGTTCGCTCTTTTTACAGTTTTGCAGAATCTTTGTAGTAAGAGCAAGCACAAATTGGAAAAGCCATGAAGCAGATTTAGCTTGCCTGCTAGGAACAGCAGCACACAGCATATCAAAGCATCATAAAAATTAATTTAGTGCATGATTTTGTGCTATGTGGTTCATTGTGTGAAGCTATACATGCCATGAATGTAGTTAGGAGAATGTCATGTCATGCAAGGATACATGGAATGCCTGGCAAGTAAGGCAGTGCCAAGCAGTGCTATGCTGTGTGGAGTCATGCTGAGATTTTTTTACTGTGCTGAGTCACCCTGTGCCATGCCATGTCATGCTGAGCATGTTGTGGCATATGCATGGGGGTGTGCTGTGTACGCTGTGCTGTGGTATGCTATGCAGTAGGGGGTGCTGAGTCATGCCATGCCTTGCCTGAAGTCATGCTGTGCTGTGATTGATCATGCTGGGCCACGCTGTGTGCTGTGCTGTGGCATGCTGGGCAATGTGCGCTGTGCTTGTGGAGAGCGCTGTGCTGTGCCATGCAATGTAAGTAAGGCTGCACTCTGCTTGGCTGCATGCATGCTATGAAGTTCTTAGACACACTGAGATCTAGATCTGAATAGTTAATGTTACAAGTAATACAGTTGTAATGCAGCCCCAAAAAAGTTTTCTTTAATGGTAAATTAGGTGAAACGTATCAACTGTTATAGCCTTTGACATAGGTTACATTGAAGCACCCCATCCATGATTAGCCAATCAAAACTCGGGCCAAACTTATATGGCTGAATGCATACAAATTTGAGGGTTTTGGGGACACAAGAGGTGCAACTGAAAGTGACATAATAATCCCGTGAGGTGTTATGTTTGTCTAAAGACGTTTCAGCCCGCTAGCACTGCTGATGGTTCAGATGAACCTCAGTCAAAAGTGCACAAGATCTTTCTTAAGGATGGCAGGACTCTTGATTACGATCCTAGTGGCAGTCCACACGGGAATGATAATGAGACGTTCAACATGGGCTTTGCTCAAGAGAATCTTCAGGCATCTGAGTTTCGCAATCACCCACCGCTGACATCGAGACTGTGGTTGTGTATCAGAGCCCTGAACACTGTGCAGGGCACTAATGCAGCTGCTCGAGCCCATACACCATCATACGATATCGTGATGAGACGTAAACTTCAATTTACAAGGCAACAAGCAGCATAATGAAGAAGTTCAAGGTGACCGTTAGCCTTACTAAGGCAGCGAACCAGTCGACCCTCTGGGTTCACTGTACGATTGCGCCCTGTTGCCTCCATGGGAGAGATGTGAATATCTGAATTGATACACAAGCAGAGGTGACAAACGACTCCTTGGAGTGATTGTAAGTTGCTGTGTAGGATCATGCTACCGTGCAAACATAAATATGTGGCATGACTTTGACAAGATTTGGGTGCTTTGAGCAGTAGCCAGGTGAAAGTGCAGGCAAACCTGGTGAAGGGGGAAGGGGCACCCTCCCCCCCCTCTCCCAAACAGTGATGATGGCAGGGTGTGATGAGGCTGGCTCTGGAGTGGTGCAATACATACAGTACACTGCACACAGCAGTGCATACAGCCACTGCTGCACTGTTGATTGGTGCAGGGGCTAAATCTTGTCAAGTATAATATGGTATTGCCTATGGAACAGTCCACCAAACAACCCTAGGGGGGCCAGCAGTGGGCCCCCCTAGGCCCCCAAGCCCCAAGGCAGAGGCACCCAAGCCAGCTGCTGACATGCACTCTCCCTGTCCTACCCTGCCAGGGCCCTGTTTGAGCTGATCCAGAGCCTGGACCCAGAAGTACGAGCTGGTGTGGCTGGTGTGGCCTTTGATGGCACATCTGCCACAGCATTGCTGGTAGACCCTCGTGATGGCTCCCCTCTGGCACCACCCAAGCTGTACAATGAGGCACAGAGCAAGGAAGTTGTTGCGGCAGCAAAGGTAAGGGCTGTTTGGGTGCCATGCCAGGGGTTGTGAGTTGTACTGTCTGTCCGTCCAGGGGCATCCTGGCTGGGGCTGTACCATAGATCCTTCTGACCACACCCTTCGTTCTGGAGGCTATGAACAATGGCATGTATGTGCTTGTCCTATGGGTGCCAGCATATGACCATTGAAGGTCAGGGTTGCATCACAAGGTGTTGGACCAGATTGTGCAAGTAGTGCAAGGCAGGCCCTTAGCCATGCCTACCTCATTCCCTTCAACTTCCATTGTTAGGTGTTCACCTGCTGCCCTTACGTCATCTCACCCCATCCACTAGTGCAGGCCATGGCTCCGCCTGCCCACACAGCTACAGCACCCACCTCCACACTGTGCAAGCTGCTCACCTGGTGGCTAGAGGATTACCACCAGGCCAACAGCAGTGGCTGGAGGCAGGAGGCTGCAGCCCGTGGACTTGCCACCCTGGGCCCCTCCACCATCAGCAGCAGCAGCTCAGCCCCTGCCTCCACTGCCCTGTCACCCCTGCTGCTGCACCAAGCTGACTGGTTGGCTGCCCTTCTGCAAGGCTCCTTTTCGCTGGGGGTATCCGACTGGAACAATGCGCTGAAGCTGGGCTTTGATCCAGAGCAGGAGCAGTACCCTGACTGGCTTTCATCACAGGTGGGTTCTAGAGGATAGAATACTTCAAAGTCTTGAATAGCGCTATGCCTGGTGGTCTGCCTATCTCACCAGATGCCAACATCACTAGCAGTATGTACAGCAATGCACGTGGTTGAGGGGCATAGAATGTATAGAATGTTGTTTCTTGCACGTTGTGCCTGGCTTGCAAGCAAGCACTCTGTCCAGTCACTTTGTCTATTATGTCCTTTCCCTCTCTATCTGTCCACTCCCTGAATGGACCCCTGCTGGATGGCCATTGCAGCCATTTGCGTCCTGGCTGCCTTCCCATGTGGTGGCACCAGGGGCACCGGTGGGCCCACTGTCTCCCTCGGTGGCGGCCTTGACGGGCCTGCCAGTGGACTGCCTTGTGTGCGGGGGGACTACTGACAGCATTGCGGCCTTTGTGGCGGCTGGAGTGACACAGGTAGGTAGACCCAGTGATCCTGGTCATCAGTTGCAAATAAAGGTGCATGCCAGCGAACACATACATTACAATACCCGGCATAATAGAAGGCAAGCCCCTTCTTCACTCTGTGTCATATGCTTGGCCGTTAGATGATGGCAGAAGCAAGGGTACAGTCTATACAGTCCCAGCTACCTGCTGTCCATGCCTGTTTATTTACTAGATGTATGGTGCACTCTTGTTTCTCTTGTCCCTGGCCCTGAAACCCCAGCCAGGCCAAGCAGTGACCAGCCTGGGGAGCACGCTGGCGGTCAAACTGCTCAGTACGACACGTGTGGATGATGCAGCATACGGCATCTACAGCCACCGGCTGGGTGAGTGAAAACTTAGTGTATGTTGGCCTAGTCCGCCAGGGCCATAGGCCCCAGTGAATGAAACGATAACTATCATATCAGCGGTGCTGCAAACGGAGGACTGAACTAGAGGGGCCCATTGATTCGTGGGCTGGTAGCTGCCCTGGGGGGATATAGAGCGCGTGGTTCTGCAATCGATGGTGTGAGGGGTTGGATGGGTGTCAGTAGGCCGGGTTGGCCAAGATGTGGGTGTGTGATGAGGCTCCATCGGGTGTATGTACAAATGAGGCACCTCATCCGGACCTAGCTACCAATCAAGGGCAGTGGGCTCTCTACTGTGCTACTGCGTGCACGAAAGCGACGCATGGGCAGTGGCAAGTCGGGCACTGCATGGCGCCCTGCTTGCAAGTACGTGGAGCATCCATGCGTTCCAGTCTTGCATACTCTTCCTCTGTTCTGGTCCCGTGCACTGCCACACCCGTCTCTTCCCACGCACCGGACCCTACCTGCTGCAGGAGATGTGTGGCTGGTGGGTGGTGCCAGCAACACGGGCGGCGCAGTGCTGCGGCGCTTCTTCAGCGATGTGCAGCTGCGGGAGCTGACACAGGCGCTGGAGCCCGAGCGACCCACGGGTCTCGACTACTACCCACTGCTGTCACCGGGCGAGCGCTTCCCGGTGGCGGACCCCGACCTGCAGCCACGCATGAGCCCGCGGCCGGAGGACGACGCTGTGTTCCTGCAGGGTGGGTGGCAGGCAGGGCTTCAGGGCTAGCTGCGGACAGGCAGGGTGGCTTCACGTGGGCGTGCGTGCGTGGCTAGCTGCAGGCTACAGGGCTGTTGGAAGGGTCCCAGGGCGGTGCCGAGGGCAACGGGTGGACGGGTTGCGTGTGCACGGCTGTGGGAAGCGTGCGGCGGTCGGGCAACTGGGTGAGGGCGTTGGGCGAGTGGCCGGACGGATCAGAACATCCCTTGGAAAGAAGCAGGGTGGGGGCCGTCTGTTCATGTGTGATCGGAGCTGGGCTGTGAGGGCGCGCTAGAGGGGTTCAATGTTATTGGCCCTGAAGCCTGAACCTGCCCATTCACCGACCAGTGTCCAGAAGCAGGTGCACAAAGCGTGTTAAGTCGTGCTGAAGGGGCAGCGAGCAGTAAAGCACCGCTAGCTGGGTGGCCGCCTTCACCAACGGCCTTTGCTCCTCCCCCTCCCCAAAGTGCCCCAGCTCCACGCTCTGCAAGGGAGATTACGCCTCGAGCGTGCACCCCGTGTGGCTCATGGCCTGCCCTGCTGCGTGCCGTGCTGCAGCGCATCCCAGCATCTATGACGACCCTGCCACAGACTGCTCATGGAAAGCTACAGTCTAAAACTGTTTGCTTGCTTGCTCTGGACTCTCACCTCCGAACCATTCCGCGGTGCAGGCCTGCTGGAGGGTATGGCGTCGGTGGAAGCAGCCGCGTACCGCCGCCTCGCCGAGATGGGCGCATCGCCTCTTCAGGAGGTGCGTGCATGCCTGTGAGACTGCGTATGCAAGTGCGCGCTTGCGTGCGTGCGTGCGTGGGTGCAGGCGCACTGCCGCCTTGCACTCCGGCAACGTGTGGCTTGTGGTCCCTTGCTTGTGGTGCAGCACGTGGCGGGAATCGAATAGGTCAGGGGGTGGCGCCTCCCTGGAATTGCACTGCCAACAAACACACGCGCACTGGGCCGCGGGGTGCAAGGGAGAATGAAGTAAACACCCGGGAGCACATCCGCGGTTGGACAACTTGCAACGCTTGCAGCGTTGTGGCGTTGCTTGGTCTCTCTACACAACATGCGTGCCCGGGCTTGCATGTGCCCCTAACCACCCGGCCCAGAGCCTGCGCTTGCTCCCGCTTCAACTCCTCTTCCCCATTGTTTGTCTTCAGCACAACTTGCTTATGTTGCCCCCACCCCGCCCCACGTGTCCCATCTGTACGCCGTACATCCCGCTGCATGCAGGTGCTGACCGCGGGTGGCGGCGCCGCCAACCCCAAGTGGACGCTCATCCGGCAGCGGCTGCTGGGCGTGCCGGTGCGGGCAGCGGAGCAGGGTGAGCGAACGGGTCGCATGTGGGAGGGTCCAGCCCCATCGGCCGGTCGTTCCGGTGCCCCCCACCTTGCTTTTCCCTGCGGGCCCTGTGCACTGGCCTGCCCCTTTGGCATTGCCCCGTGGGCTGCCCCACGCGCCGTCGGAGGTTTGGCGTGACTCCTGGCCCCCACCCCCCGATACGGCCCCGTGCAGGTGAGGCGTGCTACGGGGCGGCCCTGCTGGCGCGGCAGGGCGTCAAGGCGGCACGCGCGCAGCGGGCGGCATAGCCACCTGCACACACATGGCAGGGCGGGGAGCGAGTGCGTGCACTCCGGCGGTCTCGTTCATCAGGGCCGTCGTCCCGCGGGGGTTTGTTGGGGTGCTGTATGTTGGGGCGGCGGATGACCCAACGTGCACCGTGGCACGGAGCTGCCCGCAGCGTGCGTGCTGTGGGCGGAGAAAGGCACAGCTGTCCCCTGTAGGTCGCGTACTGTGATGACTAATGCAAGCTGGGATATATTCACGGAAACGGGGAAGTGCGGAGGATGCCGCGATCCACATAGCAGGCGAATAGGCGAGGGGCTGACAGCGCTTCACAGCATCTTGGGGCGCTGTGCGGCCGTGCTCCGGTGGGCGCCCTATTTTGCGCATTGCTTGGGGACCGGGAGGGAGGGGTAATGTATGAAGAAGGGAAACGGATCGCGGGGGGGAGGGGGGTTGGGGCGCGCGCGACACGCCCCTGCGTCATGCAGCAGTCGGGAGCCTTGATTGGCGGCACTGGGGAAACCCGTCTCGGGCTCATTGAGGCTTTGGGGGAGAGGTTGTGAGCATAGGGCAGGTAGCAGCCCTCCCCCCCGGCACATGTATGGCACATACACATGCTGGCGGCGGACGTGGCACGCGCGCGGGTGTGGGCAGCAGGCAAGGCGATGGGGCCGCTGCTGCTGCGCACTTGGTTCCCCGAAGGTACGACCCGGTTGAAGAGGTCTGGTCGGCGGTGGGTGGATGAGGGCGCCATCCAGCAGCTCATCATGAGCTGCCGACGAGCTTGTGGGCTGTCACGGCCGAGGCAGCTGCTGATTGGCCCCCAGGCTTTGACGCCCCTGACGGACGTGTAACCTGTGTGTGTGGTGTATTATGATTGCGGAACAGTATGCTCAAACAGGTCTAAAGGCAACAGAAACAACCTAGCCTGCAGCTCATGCACCCGACCCAGCTAATTAAGTGATCCTGTTCTGTACTTGACGCCGGGGCGGGGGGGCTGGATAAGTTAGCTGAGCTGGGCTGACCTCCAGACAGCGTGGCCGGCAGTGCGTAGATTGCGGCCACGCGCGGACGCTCGCTGTATGTGTATGTATATGTGTTTAAAAGGAAAACGCATATGGCTGTGTGTGCTGATTGGGCGTGCGTGCGACCGGGGCAGCTGTGGTCGTACACAGCATCGGGACCACGACGCGCTATCTTACAGGACTACCTATCGTACGAGACCATCTACCTTTGACAGCCTCTGCCCGCCACGGGCGGTGATGGCCGCATGGGTCGCCAGAGGGCATTGACACAGCCCCCGAAGACACGAGTTGCTACGTACGTCTGCTTGGCGAGGCGACCCAAGACATAGCCATGCGCTCGGCTGTCGTCAGTACGGCCACAGACGGGGGCCCTTCCACCCTGCCGTACACTAGATCCATGCAGGCTCCGCACATAAGATGAACGTTAACAATGCTCTATTTTCCGCCAGCCGATTGAATAGTTATGCAGTAAATCCCTGGCTACCGGCCAGTTCGAAACGAGCCTCACGTTAGTGAGAGGCGCGGCTGGAGGAGGCTCCGCACGACATCCTCCCGAGAACGCCCGCGCCCCAGCACGCGCGCAGTGCACAGGCAGCGCGCCAGATTGGAAGGGGGGCCGCGGCGCTGCTCCTTGCCGCACGGGCACGACCGAACCAAAGGCTCCCGGAGCATGAAACCGCCGCCGCTGGAGCCCGGGGGCCCAGCTCCAGCCTCCACATGCCCAAGCCACGCCATCACCTGGCACGCACACATGAACAGACGTACGCACACACGCCGCACGCAGCCAACGGGGCACATGGACGCGAGGCCCCCCCTTCCTCGCTCCAGAGCTTCGCTCGCTAGGCTCTCCGCCACGACGCTGGAGTACAGCATCAAGCCCGCCAGCCCCCGCTCCCCTCCCTCGGTATACGCCGGCCCCCCCCCTTCCCACCCCCCAAAGACAAACCAACCACCGCCACCCCAGTCGGGCCCAAGTCGTCTTGCGTACGGTACTCAAGCGCCGCTCCTGCCGGCCTCGCTCCACCCCTCCCTCACTTGAGCACGTAGTTCTGCGCGATGCGGCCCTCCGCCGCCGCCTTGAGCACCAGCGCCTCCTCGACGCCGCATACGTCCTGCCTGGTGCAGTGGCATCGGTGCTTCACCTGCGGGGCGTGGCGGGGGGGGGGGGGGG
>LSYV01000066.1:157517-172382 GCA_001584585.1 Gonium pectorale
CGCTGCTGCCGGACGCCTACGCAATCAGCGTTGTCTGCGGCGGCGGCGGCGGCGGGGACGCTTCCGTCGCCTACCGAGCGAAGCTGCGGCCGCGGCGGGGGGCCGCACCCGCGGTGGCGGCAGCGGCCGGCGGCAGCGGCGATACGGAGGTGGATGCCGCGGCGGTGGTGGCGCATGCCAGCCGGCCAGAGCTGCTGCGTGCGCTGCGGAGCGAGCTGGGCCTGGACACGTCATGGTGCGTGGAGCGGCAGGACCTTGAGAAGGTAGGAAGGCCTGGCGGACGACATGGGCGAGCACCGCGATCTGGCTGTGGGTCCCACATACCGGTAGTCATGGACGGTACACGGCAGGGCGCCGTTGGAGGTGTATATATGTATGTATATCTATACATATTGAGCAAAATGTAGGCGGGATGGCTATTGGCACGGCGGTCAGGTTATCTTCCACGCATGCCAGGCTGTCTCGCCCGCACTGGCGCATGTGGGTTGCGCCTGGGCTCCTGCACCTGCGCGCCAGCAGCTTGCCAAGCCCCGCGCTCCAGCGTTTCCAGCTTTGCGCTGTTATGTGACGTCCGCACCGTCCTGGGAGACGCCCGACGCCCGACACCCGACACCCCGGGCGTCGCCCGCAGGCGTTCCTGCACTGGGGCGGCCGCACATGCGGGAGCCCCGCCTGCGCCGCCAAGCTCAGGGGCATGTGCGGCCGCCAGCTGCCCTGCGGCCACTGGTGCTGCGGCCTGCGCGGGGAGGGCCCCGCGCACCCGCGCTGCGTGGAGTGCGGCGCAGACCCCGCTGCCGGTGCGCTCTCGCCCTCGCGCGCTGGCGCTGGCGCGTCGTCGGGCGGCGGCGCGTCCGCGTCCACCGCCCTGCTGGGCGAGTGCTGCTTCTGCTGGGAGCCGCTCCCCAGCGCTCCCTGCATCGAGATGGCGTGCGGGCCGCGCCACGCGTGCCACCTTCACTGCGCGGTGGGCAAGGGGGGCAGAAAAGAAGGGAAACGGTTCGCGTTGCTGACACCGAGTTGCAGACGACTGTCTTAGTGGCGGTCTTGGTGTAGTGGTTGTCAGCCTGTGAAACCGTATCGTCAGCAACAATCGAACGTCGCGGCAGCGTACCTGTCCTGAGTGAATGTGTGGAGACAGAGGCGAGAGGAGCAAGGGCAAGGGGGCAAGGGGCAAGGGGGGAGAGGCGCGGCGGTGGGCAGGTGCACGAGCGGTCGGGAGGACGGCGAGACGCCATGCATGCTCGCCGTGACGGGCAGCTGGGGCCGCCCCCACGCGACCCCAGCTCGTCGGGCCTGACCTGAAGCTGCCCCCCGGCGTCGGTAAATCAGCACTTGACTGCTGACGCGCACTTGTGCGCTACTGTATGTTGAGATCCACGACCCCGTCCCCCTGCCTAATCCTGCCCTGCCGCTCGCGCCCCTCGCGGGCGGGCGCCCCGCAGGAAGCCCGCCTGGCGGCCGGCTACCCCGGGCCCAACATCTCCTTTGCGCACCTCTACTGTCCGCTGTGCCGCGACGGCGACGGCGCCGCCAGCGGTGGCGGCGCGGCACCCAGCAGCAGCGGCGGCGCGGTGTTGCAGGTGAGCCATGCCGGACACTATCGGCAAGGACATCGCGACGAGAACCACCGCCCGTGCACAGCCCCCCCTTTGGCGACTGTATCGGGCTGGAGGCATCCGTAAACGGGCCGTCGCCATGTGAATTGTCTTCACGGATCGAACACGCGTCTTGCTCGTCCACGTCCACAATCCGCCCGCTCATTGTCGCTCGTCGGGGTGCTACCCCGCTCTTCCAGCGCCACTCGTATACCCCCCGCCCTCAGCTCCTGCGCCCCAAGCTGCTCTCTTTCAACCCCCATACCCACGCCTCTCGGCGCCACAGGTCGCGCTGGCGCCGGTCCACCTGGACCATCCCGCGCTGGCGGCCGCGCTGGCGCCGCACCTGGCGCTGCGGGAGGCAGCGGTGGCAGCGGCGCGGCAGCGGCTGAGAATGGACGCCGGCCTGCGCGCTGACCCGGCGCTGCAGCCGGGAGGCCGCTACGAGGGGCGGCCCGCCGACTTCGGCCTGGAGCGCCTGCTGTTCTACAAGTGCTCCAGGTGAGGCAACTGTCGCAGTGGCAAGGCTGGCGGGGCGATGTTGTTCCGGCGGGGAGTACTGTGCGTGTGGATTGGGGGAGGGGATTCAGAAGCAAGTAGGTGGCGCACTGGTCTCTGGGGAGGGGGGACGGGGAAAGGGAAGGAAGGCAAAGAGCTTCCGCGGGAAGGGATGCCAAATGGCCGGCAGTGCGGGTTTCTGTCGGAAGGCTCCTGAAAGCGAGGTGCGGAGTGCTCTCTGGGGAGAATGGATGACGGGCCAAGGTGCGGCGTCAAGGAGACGAGCACGTAGGATGGGCGGCTCGGCCTTTGCCGTGATGCACGCAATTGTGCATTGGTGCCAGGAATGCAAGCCATCTCACGTGCGTCCCGACTGGCTCTGGCCGCCGCAGGTGCAGCAAGCCGTACTATGGCGGCCAACGCGCGTGCGGCGTGGCCGGGGCGGGCGCTGCGCAGCAACCAGCAGCTGCAGGCGGCGGCGGCGCAGGCGCGGATCCCGCGGCGGCCGCCGGCGGCGCAGCTGCGGGCCAGGCCCAGGACCTGGTGTGCGGCGAGTGCTGCGCTCTGGCCACCGGGAACAACTGCCCTCGACACGGCACCACCTACATAGAGTGGAAGTGCAGGTCAGGCGGGGGCTGACGCAGGGCAGGCGAAGCGATGAGGAAGCATACGAGCTTTACCCATCCGAGCGCGACTGAGGCGGGGAGCTAGAGTAGGCGTAGCGCTGAGTCCGTCATGGTTCGTTCCATACGCTCCCAGAACTGGTCCTGGCGCTTTGGTTGGGTTGTTCGTTCAGAGCACACCGTGCACGATGTAGGCCCGCACGGGAGGCTGTGTACGGTACTGCAGTACGTTTAACCGCACCGGATTGCCTTACCGGGGGCCCAGTCGGCGATCTTGACTGTCGGGCGGGCCCTCCGTCTCGCCGAAAGACACGAGCCTTCCGCTGGCAGCACGCACGCCCCTTTGTGCTATGCCCCGCTTACCCCCTGGCTCAACCAGCTCTTGCCGCTGCGCACCCGGATGCCTCCGCCGCAGGTACTGCTGCAGCCTGGCGTCCTGGTTCTGCTTTGGAACCACGCACTTCTGCGAGCCATGCCACGCGGTGGCCGGCACCAGGATGGCGGGGCCCTTCGACAAGGGCGACACGTGCCGGGACCCCAAATGCACGCTCCGCGGCATCAAGCACCCGCCACCCGGGCAGGAGGCCTGCCTGGGCTGCGGCATGTGCCGCGCGGGGCTGTGAGTGGCAGTGGGCCGCGGGCCGCACCATCCCTGGCTGTGGGGCTCGTGGTGCACTTTGGGGTATATACACACCGCGGTACTGTTGCATAAGGGTGGGTATTGTGGAGACCTGGAGATAGTGCGCAGCGCCCAGGCGGTCGAGGTTTCTGCTACTTCACTGAAAGTAGCAGGAGGTGGGAGCTCATTGAAAGTTCCGGGCATTCCTAATTTCCCATGCGTCGGGCATTTGTCATGATCGCCAACAGAAACACGAAACCCGAAAGGCCTCAGGCATGTCTGAACCGGAATGCTGATTATGGTAGTGGTATCGACCGTCGCTGCTGCAAACTGAGTGGGGATGCCTTGTTTGGGTGGGAGGCAAGAGTGCGGATGCAGGATGTGCAGATCTTGGTGTACGGCTGTCACTCGCTATGGTGTACCTATGTCCGAAGCGGTTAAGTTGCATGCACTTTTTCATGCTGTAAGAGCTGGTTATCGTGTACGGGGCCCCGGAAAAGACCCAGGTGCATTATGGCAACTCAGCTGTAACATATGATGATCTGTCACGCGAACTGCGCCCCCGAATTGGTGGCAACGAGCTTACATTAGTGTTCAACCGTGGCATTGCACATCCATTGTCGAACAACCGGCAAACAGCATGTGGTACACCGCCCAAATAGCCAACCACACTTAACCAAACTGACGCAAAATCCAAAAGAGCTAGTATGTGACTGTGTCAAAGGAACGTCTGTTCGCAGCCTTTAGCAAGCAGGGCGCGGCAAGACTTGTTCGGGCCCAGTCCTCTCGTCATTGTCAGGGTGCGCAACAGTGCCTCCATAATCCACTTTAGACCCACAGCATCGCACCCCAGCCGGCTTCACAATCATCCAAGTAAACCCTATCCCAGCGGCCGAGACGAGCACCCCCTGCATTGGCAGGTGTCACCAAAGCGGCGCATGTGACTCCCCGGTGACTCCCAAGGTACGGTGCCACCTCACAGGGCGTGTACTGACCAGCCAGCCCATAGCGCCTTTGTCGTGATGCAACTGTCTGGAGCCAGCCTGGGCCCACTTTCAACTATATGCGTCTACCTGACCCCGTTCTCGCAGCACGAGTGCAACTCCTAACTAGCAGCTTTGGGACAGCTTGACACGCTTCACACAATCCGCCCTGCCCTCCACACAGTCTCGCTGGCCATCCTCAGCAAGGCGCTTGCTGCTCAGCCGACCGGTATGGCAGGGCCTGGGCGCACGGGCGCCCTCCTTGACGCAGTCAGGCCTGGAGGCGCTGGTGCACTCATCACCCGCCTCATAAGCTGGGCTGCAGCCCGGCACCCCGCTTTGGCTCCAGCGGTCATCCGCTGCACCCCGACCGTCCATGGCCGTGATGCCTGCGTCGCCACTGCAGACCGCACCGGTGCTGCCACAGCCGCTGGCAACACCTCCGCATGAAGGCGACCCTGGCAAACAGCCAAAGCTGTCGCCGTGCAACGCCTTGTCCCACATGGGTGCAGCAGGTAGGCTGCTGGAGGCCGGCTGCCCGCTGATGCCCTGGGGGCTGGACGCCGCACGCCAGGCGACAGGTCTCAGCAGCACGAGCGCTCCATGGCCCAGCATGGGCGCACAGAGCAGCAGCGTGCCGTCTGACAGAACCAGCGGGCTCCGGAGGCCGCCGCCGCGAAGGGCCATAGATTCGCGAGCGCCTGTGCGACCGCCGTAGCTCTCCTCAATCTTAAGCGGGAGTCCATCAGGCGTGTAACCTGGAAGCCAATCCTCGTCTGGGTAGTCGTAGTCGTTGTTGTAGACGTAGATGTTGTCCCGGTCCTTGTCCTTGTCATAGCTGGTAGCACGGGAGAAGTCGCTCGCGTCATCAGATGGTGCCAGAAGGGTGGAGACCTGGCCGTCAACACTGACACGGCGCAAGCTGTAGTAGCCGTCCGGCCGGGCGTCGACGACCAGAGCTCCGTCATCGCCGTCGTCACCAACCGCGACAATGCTCCAAAAGCGGGCGGCGTCGCGGCTGCCGTCACGCCCGCCGCAGGCACCCTCCTCACCTGCCCATGAGCTCAGGGGACCGATCGCGCCCTCGTGCCCCGCCTCCAGCCGGTACAAGGTCGTGGCCGTAGCCAGGATCAGGCGCCCTGAGCTCGACGCAACGCACGGGGAGCCGGGGCCACCGGGGCCATCGTTAAAGAGGGTGGTGCAGCTTACGACAGAGACCGGGACACGGCCTTCTTCCTGCAGCGCAAGCTGCAGAACGTGGAGGCCACAGGCGTCCGTCACGTACAGGGTGCCCGCGTCGGGCGCAGCGAGCCCAGACGGGTAGTTGAAATGCAGGCCACAGTTCACAGCCTCGCCCGACCCGCTGGTCACGGTCTCTGGGTTCAAAACCCCGGAAATCCAGTGGACAACGTTGGATGAGTCAAGGCAGTAAATTGCGTGCCCAAAAGAGAAGAAGATCAGCCCGGATGCCGACGACGAGGCGACGCAGGACATGAATGCGTTGAACGAAAACTCCTCCTCGTGTGGCGAGGGGAGGTAGACAGGCAGACGGGGGCCCAGGGTGCCATCGCTCTCGAGCTTGTAAAAGCCGCGACTGCTGCAGCAGCCTGCAGAGTCACGAGGCCCATCGCAGAGGATGAGAACCTCTCCTGCGCGCTTGACTGCCCCCACACAGCCCAACGCACTCACACAGCGGAGATATGCCATTCAGGCAAACGGACTTGAGCTTGCCTACTTTGCTGTTGTTTGCAATAAAGCGTGAATAGCTATAGAATTCTAGACGTAGTGGTCTAAGGGAGGAGAGGAGAAAGGGCTTCGTACTGGTCCTCGAGAAAGTGATGGAAGCTGCACGCTCGTGCATGCGCTCGAGTAAGAGAGCCCTCCACGAGCCCACCCTACCGCCACCCACGCCCAATCCTGCGCTCCTTTGCCCGATGCGTAGCACCAGCGTTGCACTCTGCCACGACTCCGCAAACGCCTGCCGGACAGGGCTTGCACTTGCCCCAAAAGCCCAACTCCGTTAGTCTCCCACCACCAAGCTTACACTGAAGCACCAGCCTTAGCTTCTCGATTTCAACCCTTTCCTGCGCCCATGCCACCTCACGCGCTCCCGCACAGCGCCTCAAGTGTCGGCCCCCGTCACGCTCGCCACTGCCTGCCGCCGCGCATCCGCCGCCCTTCGGAGCACCTCCTCCGACACCTCCATCAGCCGCTGGCGCCGCCGCTGCCCTTGCAACGAATCTTGCTCTGCCAACGAGGACTCGGGGGGCCCTCCTGCCGCGCCTCCTCGGCCCCCTGGCGCCCCTTGGGCTCCCCTGACTTCCTCCTCCTGCTGTTGCTGCTGCCCATCTCCTGACCGCGACGGAGCCAGACAGGCTGCATCGCCCCCGCGCGACGCCACCCACTCGGCAAGGTCCTGGGGAGAGCACGGAGGGGTGGGAGAGAGGTGACACGGCGCAAGGCGCACGGCCGAGCAGCCCGCGGCACAGTCACAAATTGGGGCTGCTAACGTGCTAAGGCTGCGCATGCCCTGACAAACGTCAGCGCGTCCTGCACCCAGACTTGCTCTAGCGCAACGCCGTGTCCCGCCGCCGCGACTCGTCGGATTCAGCTTTCGACAAGTATCCTTGCATGATTGAGAGACTGTGCGGACTGCGGAGGCGGGGGCTTTCATTCATGCAATGGAAACGGGACAGGGTGGACCGGGGGTCACGCGGCCTCGCGACCTCGGCGCAAAACACGGAGCCTCCGCCAGAACTGCAGGGCTACGCGCCTACGCCAGACGACGCACGCTAAGCATGTGCCGTACGTCACGCACACCGGTACGGCGCGGCGACGCACCTGCAGTGTGTCGATGTCCCGCAGCGGGGGCAGCGTGCCGGGCGGGGCAACCCGCAGGGGAGGATCCGCGCGCCGCGCCCGCTCCAGCGTCTCCCGCAGCACGCTGTCGGTGCTCCAGCGCATGTCCTGGTCGTGCCGCGGAGGGAGGGATTCGAAGGACGGGCGGGAGGGGCGCGCGCGGACGTTGGTGTAAAGCGGAGGCCGTGGAGAGGCGTAAGGGAGGCACCCGCGCGACAGCCGATGACGGGCAGGCGTTGGTACGGCAGAGGAGGGCGAGGCGCTGAAACAGCAATGGAAACCCAGCAACCGGGATGCACCGGATCCCGCTGCTCATTGCACGATCTGCAGCGCCGAGCCCCTGGCCACCGCACCGCCCGCGCCGCCCCGAGCCGCTGCCCGTCCCATTCCGCCGCCACCGTGGCGCCGCTGCCGCCCTCTGCACCCCGCATGCGCGGGTCCCAGCACCAGCACCAGCACCGGGCCAAAGTCAGGCCCTTGCGCGAAAGGCCCTCGCTCTCGCATTCCGTCCCGGACCACCCAAATGCCGGCCGGATCCCGCCCCAGCGCAGTATAGCTCATACATACAAACTCAGCAACCCAGTTACCAGTCCAAACGTGCTCCGGAAACGAAGACCGCCCGTTCTGAACACATGCGCCGGCCAGGACTACCGTTTAGAGCGTGACTCGCCGCCCGGGCCCAGCTGTCCAGCCCATACCGGCATGCTGCACCCACCCGCCTCACCTCCTCCTAATGACCCGTTTTCCGTTGTCGCCATCCAACCAACCAGCCACCCGGCCAGCCACTCGCCTAACCCAGGCCATCCCCTCACCGTGAACAGCCTATCCTCCAGCCTGGTCAGCCCCATCAGGTAGTAGCCCCCGTCCAGGGAGGGGCCCCACACAGCCTGCGGAGGTGGGGCGGGGGGGCGACGGGAAGCGCAGGGGGGGCGACTGGGCGGGTGCCGATCACACGGGGCACCCGCCCCGTGGGTCCTACAACGACGCCATCACTTTCGCGCTTCGCTCGTCGTATGCGATTTCCTTTTCATCACGGGGCACCAGCGGAGGCAGCGGGTTCGCACAAGCATAAGCCGGGGGACGCCGGGCATCGCCCACGCGCGCTGAAGGAGCGGGCATGGGAAAGTCAATGTAAGAATGTATGCTGGCGTGGCGGCGTGGCGGCGTGGCGGCGTGGCGGCGGGATGGCGGGAGGCAACGCCCCGCGGCGGCGACGGAGGCGGCGGCGGCGACAGCAGCAATGCCGCGGGGCAGCAAAAGGCCGGGCGGCAGGCACGCAGGCAGACCAAAGGGGTGCCTAAGGCGGAGGGAGGACGCGGTGGCCGCGTCGGCTACTGATGCATCGGGCCAAGTCAGCCAACTTTGAATTCCCCGCCCACCGAACGACAATTCTGGGTGGCAGCAGGCAACAGGCAGAAGGGTAATAAGGCAGGCGTGAGGCAGCCGAGGCAGACGCCGCCTAGACGGCCCAGAAGGCCCATCTCCCGAGGGCCATCTGCTCGTATGTGGCCCCCGCGCACCTCGTGCTCGTCCAACGCGTCGGCCGCCCGCTGCAGCAGCTCCGCTGAGAGGTCCGGAATGTCAGTGCCCGTTATGATGACCTGCGCCGGCGATGAGGGGAAGGCGCGGGGAAGGGCAGCGCCGGCACACAGTCGGCGGCACTTTTTGGCAGGGAGGGAATGGGGTTGCGGCGCAGGGGCAGAGCGGAATTGTGTGATCGGGGCAGCGGGGGTGCCCCAGCCGCGGCGCTGCCCAGACTTCTTCCCTGCGCCGCTTGCCACTCCGCCCACGGTGCGCCAGACGTCCGCACCTGCCCGTACTCCAGCCCGAGCTCGCCAGCAGCGCGAGCCAGGAAGCAGCCTGGCAGCCGCTCCGCCGCCCCCTTCCCCCGCTTCCCACCCATGGGTCAACTCCTGCCCCTGCCGCGTCGCCCTGTCCTCCCCTCCTCCCGCTGCACCCCTCTGCCCTCTGCGCCCCCAGACCCTCTAGTGAGAACACCTTCAAATGCTCTGGGCCCCCTTATCTTGGCCAGCAGGTGCCCCTCCACTCATGCGTTGGCCGGCAGGCGCAGGCGCCGACACCCAGCACCCAGCACCCAGCACCCAGCACCCGGCACCCAGCACTCAGCACCCAGCACCCAGCAGGCAAGTGCCCCGGCGCCGATGCTGCCCCGGATGCTGCCCCGACACACGTCCGGCGCCGCTGCCGCCGCCGCACCTTGCGGCACCCACTCCGCCGCCGGGCCTCCGCCATGGCCGCAAGCATCTTGGCGCCGAGGTCGGGGTCCGTGTCGGAGCCGGCGGCCGAGCCCAGCTGCGGGAGGCACGCCAAGCCCTCCTGGGTTCCGGGCGGGCCGAGGGGGCGGGGGGGCGTGAAGGCCCCTCGCAGGCGGCTGGGCTGCGCCGCATGCCTATGAAAGCGAACGGGGGCCGGGTCGCTGCCGAGTGCTGCTTGGGCCGGCGGTGCTGCGACGCGCGGCGCACTGGAGTGGCGCAGGGCATGCGCCGGCGTCGACGCGACCCCCCTTTTCGCACAGGAGGCATCACGGACGACGGTGCCGACCAAACAGAAGAAGAGGCACGGCGCTGGGACCAAGCAAGGGCCCGCTAGCTCGCAGGTGCCCAGGAATGGTGGCAATCGCGCGAAGGGCGACGAAGCGGGGAGGCCCTCCCCGCCCGCCTCCGCCGCTGCTCCCAGCCATAGGTCCCACCAGGCCCTCGGCCGCTAGCCACGCCGCCACGTCCTCGGTGGCGTCGGCGGTGCTGTGGAACAAGAACACGTGTGCCCAGGGGCAGCAACTGCGGCGGAGGGGCGGAGAGGGGTCGTGAGCATGTCTGTGCGAGCGCACTCGTGGGTGCTTGATCACGTCTGTGTGCTTGCTGCTGCCAGGCGTGAGCACGTTGTTGGCACATCATGGTCCCAGCACAGCGCACGCAAAGACCGTTAGGTCGCCAGGCGGGCCGCCCGCCGCCCGCACGGGTTGGAGACGCCGGCATCGCAAGGACAACACGGGGTACCATGCCGTACCAACGGCTACGGCAATACCCTCCCCCCCCGTCCCCTCGCGCGCCCAGTCCCGGCCGCAGCGCATGCACACCTGGCAACCTGCTGCAGCGCATGCTCCGCGCACACACGGTACCAATCGCTCGCACTGCTTGGGCCCACGCCGAGCCCGGCGGCCAGGCGCGTCTTCACGCGGCCCGGGACGGGCAGCCGCGCAAAGACGACGATGCACGCCCGCGCGCCACGGCGGTCGGCTGGACCCGGAGGAGGAATGCCGCCGTCTACGCCACAGCTCATGCGTATTGCTGAAGTGCGCGGCGATCGACAGCACCGGTAGTGCGGAGTCGCGGCCGGGGTGTTGCGCAAGCGAAGGGGCGCGGTCGGCAAGTGCGACGGAGTAGAATTGCTGTAGTGCGTGAAGTCAGCGATAAAACGAGTTGCTGAAGCTACGCGAGCTCCTACCTGCATGGAACTAGATCCAGTTGCCGACCGGCGCAAGCAGAACAAGTTGCTCAGAGCACTGCATGTATTACAAAGATTGGTCTCATATTGATTGAGTGCAAAGATGCAGACGCTCTTAGCGCGGCACCGGTTGACGCGGCCAGCGATTGCCCGGCCGGGGCGGCAGCACAGCTTGACAGTGCACGCGTCAAAAGGATTTGGCGCCGAGGCAAAGCCAGTACAGGTGCTCCACCCATTGTCTGTGGCTATTTGGGTTCGCGCAATCTGCGCATCTGGCATACACCTAACCATGACGGAATAATATCCCGACAGAAACGGGCGTCAAAGGAGGATGGGGAGGAGGAGGAACCCGAGGCGAGCACGTCGACCAGCGCACCCCCGACGGTGTCCACCGATAAAGACGCCCTTGCGCTAGAGGCGCTAGAGGCACGCATTGTGAGTCGTTGGGGCGCTCTTTATGGGACTAACACACGCTCACCAGCTAGCCCGAACCCATCGTGTGCTGGAGGGGGCGGGGGGCCGTTCATACTGCATCCCAGGGCGAATGACTCGCGCTGTTACCGGGATGGATCAGGGCGCCAAGACGCTACGCGGACATGTCCGTGCTCCTGGCCCACCGCCAACGCGCACCACCGCCCGAGCCACCTGCTGCGGCCACCTGTCCATCCCTGCCTCCCCCGCCTCTCCTTGCATCCGCCCCACCTGCAACCGGGGACCACTTGGACCCAGACCCCAACGCACACGCACACAACCCCCCTCTACTTCCCTCCCTCCCTTTCCCCACCCCATCCACCGCCCTGCCCACCGCCCTGGCAAAATCCCCACGCCAGCGCTCCCGGCGCAAGAAGGTGGAGGCCAAGGTCAAGGTGGTGGCGCCCGCGGTGGACGTGGCCACCGGCAAGGCGCCCGCGCCCGCCGAAAGCGAGGCGGAGCGGGCCTACCTGGCCTTCCTGAGCTTCTACTTCGTGGGGGTGCTGGTGCTGGGGCTGGCGCTGGCGGGCGCGGTGGGTGCGGGCCAGGGGCGGGTGGGCAGGGGACGGGCTGAGTGGAGGGGATTGGGGTGCTGAGGGGGGCTTGGTTCTGGAGCGAGCGTCAAGGGGCGGGGCCCGTTCTGGGCTGGTTTGGGCTGGGGTGCGCACAGCGAGAGTGAGAGATGGGCAAGGCGGCAGACAGGGTGCTGGGACTGGCGCTGGCGGCTGCGGTGAGAGGCGTGGAGCGGGAGTGAAGCGTGGGGGCGGGAATTGGGTCATGGGAAGGGGCGCGCGACGTGGGGCGGGCGGGCTGGACAGCGCTGCGACAGGGGCGGAGTTGGTCTGGGGTCGTGTCCGGGCAGAAGGCGTGCGCGGGCGCAGCGTGTCGGGTGTGAGGTTGGGTTCTGCGTTCGGGCGGGCGGGAGAGGGTACGGCCGGCGGCGGTGGCGGGACAGTCAGGGGGCGGCCGGGGCTTTGGGGGGTGGCAACCTTTGTTGGGGATGGGAAGGGTGTCGGCATGCGGCCCTGGGGCCTGGCCACGAGGGTGGGGCGCTGCACCGGGTTGGACACACTTTGGGGCCCTACTCCGCCTGGTGTCTTTTGCTGAGCATGTGACGGTGCCCATGAGCGGGATGGCCTCTAGCGGGCCCTGACTCCTTGGTACCCCAGCCTCCGCGCCTGACCCCAGACGTGATTGCTCTCCCGCCGTCCCCTCGGCCCCCTCCCCGGGTATTCAGGGCTTCCTGCCCGAGGAGGTGGACGCTTGGATCCAGGACGTGCTGTACCCGTCGTACAGCTGGATCGTGCTGGGCTTCCTGGGCCTGTCCTCGCTCTACGGCCTGTTCAAGACGGGCAAGCTGCCCGGCCAGACGCAGCGGCAGTGATCGGCTGCGGTGGCCTGCTGGGATCGGGTGAACGCGTAGGTGCGCCGGCGTCAGGCGCAGGGAGACGGGCAGCAGCGTCACAGGCGCGGGGGGAGAGCCGCAGGTGTGTCCTCAGCCTTCTGGGGGCCTATGTTGGACTGGTGGCGAGGGGAAAGAGGCGTTGACTGGCTGGCAGGCAGGGTGGGCTACCTGGGCCAATAGGAAGGCAGTGAGGAGGTGGTCGGCAGCACGGGAGTCATTGAGGTCGCTTCTTTGTTACTTTTCACACCAGCCGCTGAAGAGCAATTATACGTGGTGGCCTGTGGATGGCCTTTCGAGTGCGTTCTTGCGCGGACACGCACATCAGGCTGGGGGGCGGCTGCCTGCTTCTTTGACTCTGGTAACCCATGCACTTCTAACAGCGGCTGGTGCATGGGAAGGGTGACGCTTGGTCGGTACCCCTGCCTCTGGTGCTTGGACTGTCCGGAGGGTTTCGCGCATTTTGGGTCATAATGTGCTCTTCATTCGCACTCATGCTGGCCGTTTTAGCGTGCCACGCGCGCCGCGCAGAGGGCGGCCATTGTACCCCTAGCAGCAACCCGCTCCGCTGGCCGTCTCCGGTCGCCAACAGCTATTTGGGCAAAACCCGTAAAACAAAGTGGTACCGGTACCGCCATGCGGTCGCTATGAAATTGCTCATGATCAATTCACCTGAATTTATCACATACCCTGCAACTGAGGTGGATTTGCGGTTGGCTGTTGCCTTCGCAACAACATGCTATGGCATGCGTGTGGTCGTTCGCTGCTCTGGCTATGAACTTAACGGCGGAAGCAGCGGCGCTGGGGTCATGCTTATCAGTCACAAAGCGATCGGGCAAGACAGCGAAATATGATGTGCTCCGTTTGTTTCCCCGCAACCCTCGCCTCGCACACCCGCACAAACTCATACCGTCCTCCCACTGCACAGAGGAACTCAACTCCCTATTACATGATATAAAGCAAAGACTCAGACCATGACCTACGAAAGGTGAATAATCTGCTGTACGGCATGGCGGCCTCGGCCGTGGATGACGGGCGTACATTCGCACTCCCTATAGCGCTGCACGCCTTGAGTAACCCGAGTCCCGGTGGACACCCGGTGCCGCGGCAGCCATGTGGCTCAGGTCCAGGACTCCAGGTCCGCTCCGTCGTCTGTTCGTGCATGGGAGCCGCGTCTCGCTGCATGCATGCGTACCTCGTTGCAAGCCGCCCGCCACTCCGCCGCGGTAGTGCCGCCGTGCCGAGCAGACCCAGGCGCAAGCGCCAAGGGGGGGCGCGTCTGCTCGTTTGCCTCGCTCTCCAGCCTTTTCTTGTACCGCCCGCCAGCCCTCGCCAGCCCTACTGGAAAAGTCGCGCCTTCGAGTGTGCATGTCCGTAGAGGTGTGGCTCCCCCAAATTGCGTTTTTTGCAAGGGCCTGCACAAAGGGAGGCTCAGGTAGGGCCGGGAGGGCCCGTCTGCTCGTATACCTCGCCCGCCATGCCCTGTACTCGGCGCCCTGCTGGAAACATCACACCCTCGGGTGTGTATGTCCGTAGAGCCTGCCTTCCCCATTTCTGGTTCTCGTTCTTCAGGTAGCCCGCTGCCGCCGTGTTGTCCCGCCGTCTTGCGCCCGCCCTGCTCCTGCCTGAAGTGCAGGACCGCGTGGCCACGCCGCTTCCGCGGGACCGCGGCCCGTCTCAGGTGCTGTTTGGCGCGCACTGGGACGACCCCGCGGAAGACGACTTCTGGATGTTCGGGGTGCAGCCCTGGCTGGACGGCGTCTATCCGGCCGCGCCGTACACGTACCCCAACGAGCACACCGTTCGCCGGTATGTACAACTCGGTGCCCGACTGGAAGATGCGCTCTTCGGCACCAAGTACGACGCTCTGTCGGCTCTGTCGCAGGTGTGCGTACCCTGGGTCTGGACGCTGGAGGGAGGGAGGAGGCAGACAGGCGGGGCGGGCTCCTCGGGTAGTGGTCAGGGAAGTCTGAGCCAGCTGTTTGCGTGCACATATGTGCGGTACGGCATGACGGCAGTACGACGCGAGGCAGAGGTGCTGAGTGGAAGCCCTTGGGACATGGCCGCTCTTGTCTTGAATTTCGCAGCACCTCTCTGGTTCTGTCGCAGTGCTCGTTCTCCCAGCGTAGCTGACGCGCGTGACTGGGGAGCTCGAGCCGTTTTGTTCCGCAGCTATCGCTACCTTTGCGTTTTCCCCGCCCGCCCGCCCTTGTTGTTCCTTGTCTTGGGCTCTTGGTCTGCGCTGCCCCTGTGTTCGGGGCGTGGTGTCTGTTCCGCGTGGGGGGTGTGCTCTGCCGGCATTGTAGAGCAGGAAAGCTGGGCAGAGCGCTTGAGGCCGCTGGCCGGCGGT
>LSYV01000066.1:179775-193440 GCA_001584585.1 Gonium pectorale
GTGGTGTGTGGTGCGGGGGGGGGTAGTGGGTTTGGAAGTGTGTGTGGGGGGGGATGACATAAAATTCAGGTGGAGTGCACGGGTGGGCGGGCAGCCGGGGTGTGTATGGGTTGACGTGACATGACGTTCGAGGGGAGCCAGCGGCTGCGGCGAGGGCGCCGGTCGCAGGCCAGTATGAGCCTTGATTCTAAATGCATTTCTCTGTCGCTGTCGAACGGGGCGGCGGTGCGGCCGGCTGCTCACCCCCGGCAGCGACGAGACCAGTATGGCCGCCCTGCGCATGATGTAAATGTCCAGTGCCACCGTTTCCAGCACCGCCGGCCGCTGCACCTTGACCGCCACCTCGCCGCCGCCGTACTCCTGACGCAGCTTACCGCGGTACACCTGCGACGGACGGCGGCAAGGGGGGCGGATGCGAGGTGGGTGCAGTGTAGGCGCGCGCGCAAGAGTGGAGCACTTAGACAGCCGCCTCACGCCTGGCACGCCCCCGGCCGGTTTCCCAAACCTGGTCCACACACGCAGGCCGCGCGTGTGCCTGGCAGCACACCGACCCGCGCGCGCGGACCAGACCACACCACCGGCGCACCGCCCCTAGCCCTGGGTCCCCGCCCATCCGGACGACGCACCTGGCCCAGGCTGGCCGCGGCGAGTGGCTCTGCCGACAGCCACTCGAAAACACGGTCCACCGAGCAGCCCAGCCCCGACTCCAGCACCTCGCGGGCCTCTATTGTGCTGAACGTGCGCACGTTATCCTGCGGGCCGGGACAGGGGGAGTTCGATGGACAGTATTGCAATACATCGTGGGCTGTATGGTGCTGGAATAGAGGGAAAGGGGCGGGGCGGGCAAATTTGGTGGCGGCCGAGCGGACGGGCCGGGATGAAGGGCCACGCTGCCAGGGCAGCTCGCGCCTGTGACCGTCCGCTCCCCGCAACCGTCCGTAATGACGGTTACGGGGTCACGGTATCGGGTGGCATAAGGCGGCCTAAGGGTGCAGCGAGCCGTGCAATGCGGTCTGTGGCCTATGCGCCGCGTGGGCCAATGATAGCTGCCAGTCCACAACGCAGCCGAGGTCAAGGCCTCATCGGTCGGCACCATGTCGCGCTCATTAGTCTGCAGCCATAGCCCCACCTGCAGCCGCTTGAACTCCTCCAGATACGGGGGCGGCACCAGGTCCACACGGGTGGACAGCTGCTGAGCGATCTGCGGTACGAGACGGCAAAGGGGTGGGGGTGTGAAGGGGCATTCTCGATCCATAGGCAAGCTGAGCAATGACGGGTAGAGGCGGGGGAGGGCGGCGAACAGGCGCGGCAGCGTCGGCCCCACACAGGGAGGCGCAACTGCACCTGGTGCGGCTGCCGCATCCACGCCTGCATCCCTCGAGCCTCGGCCCCGTCCGCACCTTAATATACGCGGGCCCCAGGTCCTCGATGATGCGCCCCGCCTCCTTAGCGCGCGACTCCATGCTGGACTCGAACCGCCCCAGCCGCCAGTCCACCAGCACGGCCACCGCGAAGCCGCCGATCTGGGAAAACACCTGCACGGGACACGTCATTGGTCACTCAGGGCCTTTTCCTCCTACAGCCTGCCGCGCCAGCAAGGCTCTCCTCCAACTTGACCCAACCGCAACCCCGCTCCCACCGTACCTCCGCATTGCGCTTCAGGACCTGCATGGGCCGCTTTGCGAAGTACGCGTCTAGACCCTTGGGGTCATAGCGAAGCGGCAGGCCGTCCGCGGCGGTTGCACCACTGCCGGTCGCCGCGCCGCCCTGCAGCGCAGCACCGCCCTGCTGGCGCGAGGGCGCCGACGGGATGCCGAACGCCGAGCTGCCGGCTGCCGCAGCCGCGCCACCGGCGGCAGCAGCCACCGAAGCGACCTGGCCTCCCCGCGGGATGGCGGCCACCAGCAGCGCCAGGGCGATCATGACAATCTGCGCTGCGCCGCGGCTGCCCATGGGGCCAGGACCGCCCTGATAGAGTAGAATGGTGGATGGATGGAGGTCAGAACAAGGATGGAGCACCCGGTGACGGAGAGTGAAACCCGCAGTGCCGGTGCGCAGGGGTAGGGCTGGGTGAGTGCGACGGAGGGAGGGCAGGCACGCCATAGCCCGAGCAGACAATGCCTCCACTGGTATGCGGACCTCGCCCCGGGCACCCACCGTGAGCGCCTCCTGCATTGCGGTCTGCGCCGCCACCATGGAGTCAATTGAGGACGCCGCTCCTGGTCCGCTGAGCCGCAGGGTCGTCACCAGCTGCTGCACACCCAGCACCAGCGCATTGGTCCAGCCCAGCGTGGCGTTGCCAGCCTGGGAGCGGGGTCGGGGACCATAGGCATTGAGCGCGTACTGGGGTGTGAAGGGTACGAGGGTATGGGGAATGACCATGGCGGACAAACTTGTCGGTGTGGAACAGGTAGCAAGGTGATCCTTTACGGCCTGTTCCCTGCATAGCTTTGATCCGCGACATCAGCACATTCTTGTATCGTGCAGCCTATCGTGGGAAGGGGAAATAGGGTCTTGAGCTGCCGCCCGCTTGACCAGCGCATGACCAACACTACAAGCGTGCAGCGCTGTGTAGAAACGGTGGGTCGACAACCCAACATGCCCATCCTCGGTGCGGAGGACTACCCACCTGCGCGTCGAGAACTCCCTGCATCGCGTCGATGACCTCGTCCATGGTGCCGCGCATGACCCCGTACGACTCGGGGTCGATGGTGGCCACAGCGGCCAACCGCTCGCTGGCCCACGTCGCCAGCGCCAGCACCGACGCATGGGCCGCGTCCACGGCCATGGCGCTGGCGGCGTCAGCCACCAACGCCACGTTGGGTGACGCGCCAATGTCGGCCAGCACTGACATGGTAAGAGGGCGCATTGGCGGGGGTGGAGGGCGGGTGAGTACGGACGGTCCCGCGGCGAGAGCCATGAGGGGGGCAAAACAGAGGAATATGAATGTTAGAAGAACCGAGCCGTTCACAAACGCGGGATGCAGCCCGCTTGGGAAACAGGAGTCTGGTTGTGCCCCAAGTCGAGTCGCGGGGTAGCTCGGCGCGTGTGGTGGGCAGATGAACCGACACAGCCCGCCGCAAACACGCGTAACCCGTTGCATGAACATCAGTCATAATCATTTACGGACCGCAGAGCGCCTCACCTGGCGCTGCCGACACGACCACGTCAGTGAGGGCCGAAGCATGCTGCACCGATGCCCAGTTGGCCGCGTGCTGAAGCGTCTCCGGCTACAACCACACACAAAAATCGGGGGAGGTTAACGCTGTTCTGGAAGCCCGGCCCCTATCGTCCGGTCCGCATGTCCCATGCGGGGCCGGGGCGCCCCCGCGCCTTGCAAGCGCCACTCACCTCCACTGCTGATGATCCCACGCCCGCATGGACATGCTGAGCTGCATGAAAAAGAGTGCTGGAGCCTGCGGGTTACCATAACCGGTACTGCATGAGGACAAAACATAAAGTACTACCAGAAGCACCGAGCCCGGATAAATTGTTGTTATGCTGTTGTAAGTTGGGACGGCAACGCTGCCCTCGGCCAGCCAATGAAGGGTCATCACCGAATTTTGCGCCGGGAACCCACCGTCGAGCGCATGATTCAGGTGCGCCAGCAAGTGCGACACGTCTGCTCCAGACGCGTCGAGAGACCTGGCGACAAGCTCTGTCACGCCAGTCGTTACCGCTGCGGCATCTGCTCCCAACGCGCAGGGCGGGCGTGAGGCACGATGCTGTGGCCGAGCGAAAGGTGAACGCCTGAGGGCCAGGGGAATTGGGCACTTGGGGGTTGGCTGGGTCGCCGAAAGCTCTTTTTTGGACTGGTCCAGCGCGCACCGTTCAGCGCTGCGGCGTTGCGAGGGCTGCAGCTGTCGGGCTCCCAGGCCGCTAAGAGCCATGGCTGCAGCAGACCGGCAAGCGCAGGCTGAAAGTAATACCGAGCTCTTCAACGGCAGTCAACAAGGTACATGCAAAGTGGCCGTTAGGTATAAAGAATGAAGCATGTACTTGATATTTTAGAGTAGGCAGCATGGGAGCGGAGGGTGGTTTGCCCTCAGCCTTCGTTGTCGTGCATCCGCACAAACTGCCTGGTCGACAGCTGGGCCGGTTTCTCACTGCATAGCATCTGAACCGACACAGCCTGGTAATCGGAAGCACTTGGGCAGGCATCGCGTGCGGGCAGCTTTTGAATGGGCAGCGCCAAAATGCTCGCGCAGTAGCCCGTAGAGAGCTCGCAGACGGCAACAAGCATACGCACCCTACTGTTGCAATGCTGCGCAAACCTGCCCTGCCGCAGCAACAGCAGCAGCAGGCACCTGTGCGCGGCTTGGCGAGCTCCCAGCTGGCTTCCCAGCCTTGCTGCAATATGCGGCAACGAGGAGCGACGTATGGCAGCTTGTCATCTCATCGTCAATGTCGGGTGCGCGCTTGCTGGGCTGGCCGGGAGGGTGCGCCGGGTGCGGCCCTTCCCGTCAGCCTTCCCCACCCCACCCTCGGCTTCACACGGCACGATCTCCAAAAGCGATCTGCACATGACTGACGTCTCGCCCGTACCAGCAGATCGCCCAGCCGCGCATGGTCTCTCTCAATTACCGGCAAGGCGACGGCTTGCCAGTCCCCGCGTCAGGCGTGGGGGCAGGCGCCGCGGCGCAGCAGCAGCTGGCGGCCTCCCAAGCCACGACACTCCCGGCCCCGCCAAACGCCATAACGGTGCGTGCCAACACGCCATGGTCCCTTCTGCCCCCGCTGCCTCGCGCCCCACACGCAATCACACATCCGCGTGTGCCTAGCACTCGCGTCGCAAGTTTTAACGCCCCGCCTTGCAAGCTAATCCGGTGCTCCGTGCACGGTCGGTTCCGTCCGCCGCCTGTAGGCTCAGGCGCAGCTCAAGATCGTCGGCCTTGGCCTCCGGGGCATCAGCGCCGTCAACCGACTGATAGGTTGGGCCTGGGGCCCCGATGGGAAGCCGCCGTGGAACATCGTGCTTGGAGCCATGGGAGCTAGAAACACCGCCGCTTGGCACTGCAGGGCTGTTGGCCGATGGATCCCTTGACAGTAGTTCTCCGATGCGCTCAAATGCGTGGCGGACTTTGCGCGGCGCCTCCTGCTCACGGACCGCTTGTCTGCCTCCCGCCTGTCTGTCCCATGCCGGCCGGATGCAGGGTCAGGGAGTCTGCCGGAGGCCGAGTTCTGGGCGCTGGACTCCGACAAGCGGGTGCGGCCCAGCCTGCCGGCGGTGGCCGGGGCGAGCGCAGAGGGGTGCGGTGCGGTGCTGCCCATGTGGCAGCCAACAGGGGTATTATGAGCTTCCCCTCCGGGCAGCCTCCGGGCCAAGCGGCTGCTGCCATAGGACCGCTGGCGAAGGCGTCACGAGCGCCGCTCCAGCATAAGCAGCAAGGTGGCTGGCCGTGTTTTGCTCGCGGGTAGAGCGGCAAAGTTAGTGCGTTCAGCCACTGTATAACAAGGTTGTGTGGCCGCCGCCTGTCTCCCGTTCCTCTGCCTGCGCTCCAGGTCCTGTCGACGGCACACTCCGCCACTCGTCTCCTAGAAGTGGGCCCCGGAGACGAAGCCAGTCTGGGGCAGGCAGAGCTGACTGCGCTCTCGGGCGGCACCTTGAGACCTGCGGCCCCTGAGGCCCCAGACGGCCATGCGGGCGCCGTGTTCGTGCTGGGCTCCGCGTTCGGCAGCCCTGGGGGCTCGCCCATGGTGGGCCGGGGGGATGCGGACTGGTGGCGAGGGTGGGGCTGGGGGCCGAGGGTTTGGGATGCTCACGTGCGGGTGCGCGAGGAAGTGGTTCATCTGACAGACGCATGCAAGCAAACGCAACAGTCCAGCTCCACAGGTATCTAGGGACTTGGTGACGAACTCTGTCACGCTAGCCGTTACCGCTGCGGGAGCTGCACCCACGGGCACTGTCCACGCAGCCGTCGCCGGGCGGCTGACGGACGCCGCCTGACGTGCATGACGTTTGCGCGCTTAGGGTGGTCTAGCTTCGCCGCGACCTCCCTCAGCGGGAGTCCGATCCGCTCCGTTAAGCGCTCCCTGTTTCCTACCCGCCCCTGCCCACATTTCTTACCTGCAGCTGCTGCAGCTGGTCCGCCACTTGCGGCGCCAGGGCTATTTCGTGGCAGCTGCTCTTACTCGGCCTTTTGAGTTCGAGGGCGCTCGGCGGCTGGAGGCGGCCGACACCCTGATCAGTACCATGCAGGAGGTGGCGCACCTGGTGGTGGGTCCCAGAGGGGTACACGGGAGCAAGGCAGCCGGGACACGTGCGAGCAAAGAGTCCAGGCTAGGAGCCTGGGGAAGTGCCCCTGGACGCGTACAGGCAGCGGGCCTAGCGTGAGGTCACGCGACAGAGCAGCATACGGGATATGGCCGCACGCGCAGCCCAGGCGCACAGCCCCCGTGCTGCGGGCTGCTGCTGCCCGCAAGCTTGCCGCTGTCGTGACCCCATCCGCGCCCGCAGGTCGTGATCTCGCAGGGCGTGCTCACTCGTGCCAGTGCCGAGCTGACCATGGGCCAGGCGCAGGCGATCGCTGACAACACGCTGGTTTACACAGTGCAGTCCACGCTGTGGGCACTCAGGTGGGGTCCGGGCCCGTCAGCCGCCGGTCGTGGAGTGGGCGGGGGCGGCTGCAGGGGTGGCTGCGGGTGGCGGGGCGCGCCCAGTGCCGGCTGGACTGGGTTGTGACAGCCCACGCCGTGGGCAACTGGCCAGGTAGGGCCAGGCCAAGCACGGGGTCGTGCAGGCGAGAGGCTAACAAAGTGGACGAGTTAGGGACGTACAACGCAGTTCAGGGCATGCAAGCAACCTTACGGCGGCTTCAACATAGTTGGTGTCAGTGCGTCCGCGGAACCGGGACGTCCGCGCGAAGGCGCTGAATGCTTACCGACCTGCGAGGGGGAAGATTGGGCGCCAGCGGGCAGCGGTCGAGTTAGCGGCCGGTGGAAGACAAGCAACAGAGGCAGTCTGATCAATGGGGCTGTAGTATGGGCGTGAAGCGGGCACGGATAGGGGGGCAGGAGGTGTAGTCCACGCTCCAGGCGCTGAGATTGGGACGACCCCCAGGCAAGGCCTTGTCACGCCGGCCGCGCGTGGAGACCGATTGCGGGGCCGAATACCAGCCAATCCCGTACTGGGGAGGGCCAGTGGGAAGGAGGGGGTAAACGTGGAAACAGGAGAGCATGACAACGTAGGCAGAGCTCACGTTGGTAAGCGAATGCGTAATGTAATGATGCAGATTGATGCCGCGACGGCCGGGCAGCGGAATGCGGCCCAATCTCCGGCGGGCGGTACATGAGGCACGCTAGCAGCCTTTCACACCGGCCCGGGCTGCCCCTCGGTATCCGCCTCCCCCTTGACGCGCCTGCGGTGGCGCTGGGCCGCCCGCTGCCCTCTTTGCCATCTGCCCCACCCACGACACAGGGCACCCGAGGTGCTCAAGGTATCCCACGGCGCCTTCCTGTGGCACGGTCGCGACCTGCGCAACTACAAGCGCCCGCTGTTTCCGCCCATGATGAACCTGCTGTCCTGTCCAGGTGGGAGTTTGCTAAAGGGCGAGGTCTTCGACCGGATTGAAGGATAGGGTCGGCGACTCGGGGTAATAGACGTGAACTGGACGGGATAGCGTGCTTTCGCTGTCGTTGTTGTTGGGCGACTGCGTGTCAGCCTGCAGCCGCGCCGCGGACTCAGCGAGCTGCATGCCCTGCTCTCCCGCGCATGCAACGCTCTTGCTTGTCGCTTGTCTTTCTTGGCCAACGGAATGCACGGCCCGGCGGCGACGGCACGCCGTGGCGGATGCAGGCTATGCCACGCTGGGCCGGGGCCAGGCCGCGCTGCCCCGCCCCCTGCTGCAGCAGGCGGGGCTGGCGAGCGCGCTGAGCACGCTGGCGGAGGATGCGGTCAAGGTAAGGCGGCTCGGGAAGCGGGGCGGCAGAAGCGGCCACATCGCAGCGGGGCGGGCCGCCGGGCTGCCGTGTGGAGGAGAACTCGGTCAAGCTGTGGTATTGCTGTAGGCGAGCGCGCGGGCAAGGCAACTTCGAGCGTGCGCTTGAAAAGTACACATGCAACATGGCCCGCTGTGTTTGGCGCGTGGCCGTGGCCGTGCATGTGCACTCAGCCCAGGCCTCCCCTGGCCACCTGCCCCTCCGCGCCGCCGGCTACGCGCCCCCCCCCATCCCAGGCGGCCGCCGAGTCTCCCTTCCTGGACAACAAGATGGAGAGCGCCACCGGCGTGCTGTGCGTGCTGCGGGTGCCGCCGTCCGTCATGGGCGTGTCGTCGGCGGGCGGCCCGCCCCGCTCCGCCGCCGCAGCGGCCGCCAGCTCCAACGCGGGCGGCCCGCTGACGGCGGACAGCCACAAGGAGCACGCGCTGCGGTCCGCGGTACAGGTGGGTGCGTGCACAGGTGGGTGGGTTGGTGGGTCGGTAGGATTACAAGCGGGACCACGCGCAACAAGAGGAAACGCCCACACGGCGTCACTTTGTGCGGTCCGATCCGCCGTCCCGTCCTTCTCCACCCTCCGAAACCCCTCCCCCCGCTTCGCACGCTCCTCCCCCTCCTGCCACTTCCCACCCCTGCATTCCAGGTCGCCGCCATGACGGTCCGGGAGCTGGTGGGTCCCCACTGCCACGACATCATCGTGTGCCCGCAGCTCAGCCACGAGCTGGAGGCGGACCCGCAGCTGCAGCAGCAGGCTCCCGCCGCCGAGGTGCAGCAGCAGCCGCAGCCAACCGCGGGAGCTGCAGCGGCCGCTGGAGAGCAGGTTGCAGGGGCAGCGCCTGCCGAGGCCAGCGGCGCGTCCACCTTGCCGGTGCAGCAGCCGGTACAGCAGCCGGCGGCAGCAGCGGCGTCTGCGTTGGTTCGTGTGGAGGTGTCGCTGCTCATCCTGGAGGCCATCGAGGAGGCGGGTAAGCAGCGTGCAACAAGGGCGACTGGGTGAGGCGTGAGATGCGTTAACATGCAGGAAGGAAATCAACAACGCACGGATCCCGCGGCATGCGATTGCCCTTTCTTTCGCTGTATGGCGGAAATACTTCACGCCGCAACCCTTGGCCGGCAACTGCATGCGACCGCGCCGTCCCACGTCGATGCCGGCCCCTCACCCGCCGCAGCCGAGGCGCGGCCCATCGCCCGGCCCAGGGGCGCCGCCGACGGGGGCTACACCACAGCCGCCGCCTCCGTCAGCGCCGCGGCCCCGGCGGCACAGCCGCTCGGCCCCTCGACTTCCTCCGCGCCCGCCGCAGCCACCGCCCGCGACCGCATGTCGTCTGTTATCGGCGGCCGTGGGTCGGCCGCGCCGGGCCGCCTCGTCTCGCCCGGCGATGGCAGCATCTTCAGCGGCCAGCAGTACCCGCACGCCGCCTCCTCCCTGTCAGCCGGTGGCGCAGCAGCGGCGCCGGCGGCAGGCATTGGCAGAGCCACTACGCCCAGTCGCAGCGGCGCACCGTTGATGGCTGGACCAGGGATCTTCGGCGGCGTCGTGGGCGCGCCGCTGTCGGCGCAGGCGGCCTCGACGCCATCAGCGGCTGGGGCGGCAGCACCCGGTGCGGCGACGGGAGCAGCGGGCGTAGCGGGATCAGCGGCAACAGGGGCGGCGGCGGGATCAGCGGCAACAGGGGCGGCGGCGGGATCAGCGGCGAGCGACAGCGCCGCCGCCCGCAAGCAGGCTCGCCTGGCGGCCATGTCGGCCATGTCGGCCCTAGCTGGCGGCACGGCGGCGGCGGCGCACGGCGGGCTGCACGGCGGCGGCGGCGTGGGAGGCGTCGCGGGTGCGGGTGGCGGCGTATCGGCGCGAGGGACGCTCAACGCAAGGGGCTACCCGCAGCAGCAGCAGCAGCAGCCGGCGCAGGCGCAGCAACCCCAGCAGCAACAGCAAGGGGCACAGGCAGAGGAGGCGGCTGGCGGCGGCCTCGGCGGCAAATTTGGCTTCCAGCAGATTCCACGCATGGCCGAAAGCCTGGTGAGGCGGGTGGCCGGGCAGCAAGGGAGCTGTGGAGCAGGCGTGATGTGATATGGTGCGGCACGGTACATTGCAGTCTTCATTTGTTGTTGTGTGCCCATCGCTCTGTAGACGTCACGAGGTGTGCGAGTGGACATCCTTTCCCCACCTCCAATGCACCGCACTCTGCACCCTCCCCGGAACCGCGCAGGTGACCTCCCTTGTGGCGCAGTCCCTGGACCTGCCGCCCCAGGCGGCCCGCTGGCGCCACCAGCTGCGCTCGCCGCCGCCCAGCGCCCGGGGCAACGTGCCGTCTGTGTTCCAGCTACCCAAGGCGCGTCCCGACGGGGCAACGCAGCCAGGGGTGCTTGCTAATGATATGGGGGCATTGCCGCGACCGCGGGAGCCTTCCCGGGATTTATTCCTCGGGGTAGTTCCCCGAGCTCTGTGGGTGTCTCGAAGGACAGGTGCAATGGTACATACCACGAGCGCTCCTCCGCGCCCCGCCTCCCAAGCGACTTCCCTCCGACGCGCAAAGCTCCCCTGCCTTGCCTCAGCATCCAGTCCCCTGCTCGGCCTGCTCGCAAGGACCAACCATGGCCGTATCACTCCTCATGCCTCCCACCACCATCATCATTTTCATCACCACTACCGCTATGTTCGTGCCCTCCCCTCCAGGTGGATGAGGATGTCGACGGCAGCTGGATAGAGGAGGCGACGGGGCAGGTGCGTGACGGTGGAGAGCGGTGGCAGGGCAAGCCCGAATCGTGTCTGCTGCTGAGGCACCTGCCGCTGGGGTATGGTGCGACACCGTACGGTTGCGCAGTAGCCGACCGGGAAGCGCCGTGCCTTTGTCCGCGGCCCTAGCCCAGCCCTGCAAACGGACCCCCTTCCAATGCCGGCCCCTCTGTATTGGGACACGCCACTCCCCGCACCACAACCCCGCCCTCACCCCCATCGTAACCCCACCTGAAACTCGCCAGGGCGAGGGCTTGGGTCACGGCATACAGCAGCTGATCGCTGGCATGCGACTGCCCGGCCTGGGCGGTGGTGGTGGCGGCAGCGGCGCAGCGGACGACGGCGGCGACGTGCCGGCCGCCGGGCCGCTGGCGGTCCGCACCCGGGTAGCGGGGATGTTGGACCGGGAGCGGGCGGACACGGGCACCTGGGACGCGGCCGGCACTGGCGTGTGAGCCCGGCGGCCCCGATGGTATCGTTGTTGCGGCGGCAGGAGCATGAGCAGGGGCAGCGGTCGTGTCGTCGCTGGGCGGAGGACCTGGGGAGTCCGGGAGAGCGCCTGGGCGCCACCTATACGGCGGGCGGGAAGCAGCCGCGAGGGGTGCGAGGCCCGGGAGGCGCGCTTCCCCGGCGCAGACGGCGCTCGGGGCGGCGGCGGCCTGCCCTGGCGTGCGGCAGTGCCTCGGCGGCCTGCGAGCGGCGGCTGGCAAGTGCGTGGTGGTGGCCACAGCAGCGTGCGCTCCTGCTGGGTGTGGATGACAGGGTGCAGCCTTGGTGTTGCGTTGGTACCGTTGGCAAGGCGCGCTCAAGGACGATTTGCGGTGCAGCTCGACAGAAGATAAGGAGTACCGCGAAGGGGTAGTTAGGTCTTAGGTGAGGCCTTCTTATGGCGGGCTGTTCAGTTCTTAGGCGCAGAAGGAGCACATAGGCAGCGGCGCAACACTGCGTGAGCGGGCTACGTCGTGATACCAAACTGATTTGTGCGGTAGGTAGCATGCAGGTGAGGAAAGTACGGTGCAGGGCCGGGCACCGGACAAAAAGATATGTTGCCTGTATACAGGATGTGGCCCCGTCGCGGGGGAGGGGAGGCAGATACATGTCGTCGCGTGGGGGGGAGGCGCAATGCAGCGGCAGCGCTTCTCGGGCTGACGAGCGCAGCGGCAGCCCATCAAGCGCGCCGGCTCTTCGCGGGCGGTGTGAGCGTCATTGTGCTTCCTCGTGTTAGCAGGGTGTAGCGTCATAACCTATGTGCGGCGTGGCGGGTGAGTGGTTGGCCCGGGGCTTGCAGGGGAGCCGGCTGGCTGGCAGGCCTCGGTTGTGGCGGGCTGTGTTATTCGTCGTTTGCGCCCGTGGCGCCGGAGGTGATCCTGGATTGCGACACCCCTGGAATTGCTAAGTTGTATGCAGGGTGGAGGTATGGCGACACGGGGTGGCCACTGGGGTTTTAGGTTGGGTCTGTCGGATCCAGCAGGAGGCTGCCTACCTTCTCCTTCACCTCAAGGCGGTAGGTAAGCTGCCCTCGAGCATGTACATTATATTCTTGTAACGACAAATTGAGGGCACCCGGCATCTTGCCTCGCCACCGCAATTCGCGCAACCGAACCCTACAAGGAACCGAAACGCCTCCTGAGCTAAAGGCGAGCGGTTAAATGGACTCGGAGGGCTTTGTCCTGGACGATGATCGTTTCGTGGAGCTTCTCCGGAAGCTCATTGGCGAGAGCAAACACCTGCAGAACAACCCCCCTGAGAACGTGCCAAAAGAGGATCGCGGTGAGTGCAATTACGTGCACCCGATGTAAATGCCTCGGGAACATAAGAAAGCAAGTGTCTCCTGTCGCCACGTCCCTCCATGCCCGAGATCTGCACCGACCCGGGACGCCCCCCACCCTCTCCCCAGGAACCCAGCTCCAAAATGCCCGCGTCCGGCTTCCTAACTACCGCGGGCAGTATCCACCCAACTCACGAACCCATCCTGGCAATCCCCCCTGACCTCTTTCACACAACCCAAAACCCCCACCCGCGGCAGCTGCCCGCCATGTGCTGGACGTGCTGCAGCCCCTGAGCGAGGAGTGCGGGGGGCCGCTGCGCATTCGCCCCGTGTCCTACGTCGAGGGCCGCGGGAACATCATCGTCGAGTACCCGGGAGAGCCCGATGGAGGCATCATGTGCGCCATGGGCGGGGAAAAGGGGGCGGGTAAACGGCGGGAGGGCAGGGGTGGGGTTGGGAAGGTGTAGGGTGGCGGCAGGGTCGGGCTGGGGGTTGGGGGCGCAAAATGCTGCGCCGAGCCCTACTTAACAGACTGCGGCGGTCTGGGGTGGGGCAGAGGCAAGGCAGCGCCATGGGCGGATGGGTGGAGGAGGAAAGGAAATAGTGGAGGGGAGGGCTGAGCCGCGCTTTAACGCGGTGGCTCAGCGTCCCCGGCGAGGCAGGCTCATGCCGTCGTCAGGACATGGCGGCCAGCGGTTCAAGGGTGCGATGCAGGCCCCGCTCGGCTGCCGCCCCCGTCTTCATCCCGGGGTGCAGTGGAGCGGCAGTTGCGGGCCGGGCTGGGCCGGGGTGTGAAACCCACTGAGGCCAGGCGGCGCCCACCTCGCCGCCTTTCCACCACCACTACCACCACCACCACCACCATCATTGCCAACTCTGGCTCCGTCGCCGGGCCAACTCGTCGCTTTCCCGCCAGCTCTCCAAACCTGCCTCCATCCGCCCCACCAACCCACCCTGCGCCCCGCCCCGCCCTGCCCCGCCCCGCCCTGCCCCGCCCCTCTGCCAGGTCGTTCGTGGGCTGCCACATGGACGTGGTGGGTGGTGCGCGGGGGCGCAGGGGCGTGGGTCGGACGGGGCAGTGGAGGAGGAAGGGTATGGAGGGCAACGGGCTGGGCGCCAGCATTGGCTGTCCCGTCCCGTGGGATCAGGGGCGGGGACTGAGGTCTGGCTGGCAGGGCCTGCACGGCTCGAGGTACATCTGCTCCTGTGTTGAAAAGGAACAACGCAT
>LSYV01000066.1:199794-215075 GCA_001584585.1 Gonium pectorale
CCTATCCCCCTGTGTGCCTTCGCCTCCCACGACTCAGGTACTGCCTCCCCGACGAGGGCCTCCGCGGGCGGCTGGAGCTGACGTTCTTCGACAGCCACTCCAAGGGCATCGCCTGCAACCTGGACAGCGAGGGCTTCCACGCCATGACCGCCGCCTTCACCCGGGTGTACGGCAGCTGCAAGCCGTACGCCATCACCGGCAGCCTGCCGTGCATCCGGGAGCTGCAGGAGGCGGGATACGACGGTGAGCCCTGGGGTTCCCCCCGCCTGCGCCCCCCCCCGCTCCCGCCCACGCTGCGCGGCTTTGGGGCTGCGCGCGCCGGCGCCGTTTGCGGCGGCTGCAGACCGCGGCCGCGGCCGCGGCCGTGCCCGCACGGGCCGCCCTCCGCCACTGGGCGTTTCGTCGCCCAGTGCAGTGCGGTAGCCGTGGCCGCAAGCTGCCTTGCCCCTGGCCTTGCCCGCACAGCTCCGGCGTAACGGCGGGGCAGCTCGGTACAGCGGCAAGAGCGCGTGGGGGGGGGGCGCACGGGTTCGGGCTCGGGCGGGTGGCGGCGGTTGCGCTCGGACCGGCCCGCAGCAGACGCGGTGCTGCTGCTGTCAGCATTCGCTTGGCAATTCCAGGAGGGTGCGTAGACCGACCTGACTGTCTCCCTCCCCCTTTGCTCGATTCCCCGGTGCAGTGCAATGCATCGGCTTTGGCAAGATGGCGACGTACCACGCAGTAGACGAGTAAGCGCCCGCGCCAGGGAGGGGGGCCACAGAAACCTCTTCACAGAAACCCTTCCACGGAAAAGAGCGCGGCGGCGGGGCCGGAGGGCCATCATCCTAGGCCCTTATTGTCCTCCGTACTGCCCTTAGCCTCCCTGACTATTTGTAACGGATTACACGGCCGCCACAGGTATGCGCTCCTGTCGGACTACCGCAAGGGCTTCGAGGTGATGCGGGAGCTGATTCGCCACTTCAACAGCGGCAGCAGCTGAGATGGGGGCTGAAGCAGGTGCCGGTGCAGGTGCAGGGCAGGAGGTGGGCGAGGAGGATATGGAGCCCGAGTCGGGCGCATGTGGAGCTGACCTTCACCTGCACAAGTAGCTGCCGCCAAAGAGGCGGGGAGGAGAGCGGGGAGGAGGAGGCGGGCAGGCGGAGGCGGCCGTGGACGCGGCAGTTCCATAATGAGACAGGACGCCTGTGTGCACATTTAATGATTGGCGCCTCAGGGCGTCAGGTGAATTCAGGTGTGAGCCCATCTCCCATGCTCCCTGCTTGTCGTGACGTGAACGGTTGCGTGGGGTTTTGACGGACCCGCGGGCCTTTCGTGGAGCCCCAAGTTCGTACTGGTGGCGGGTGACGGTGACGGACGCAACCGTGCGTCCTAACCGACGCCGGACGTGTTTCGTCGGTGGTTGGGCGAGGGCACGCCAGATAAAGGCCGACTGCTTGGTTGCCGACTGCGGACTGCGAATGCTGAAGTCTTCTGCAATGCGAAGTTCCCGGTGCCCGAAACTGCCGGAGCCCTGTTCGCCTGTCGTAGCACTTTGGCTCCTGCCTTGATGTACGTCCTTCCACCAACTGATATCACGACGCACTGGGTCAGCGGTCTTAAAAGCGCAATTATCCAGGCGCCTTTTCCATGCGCAGGAGCAAGGACTAAGAAGCTTGTTGGGGGAAACAGTAGGCTTACCAAACATGTCCTCCTGAAGTGCACTGCCTTCAGCTAACTCCCCCGTCACACATGCTCACGCAACTCCCTTTACCTCGCCACTACCCTGCCGTCAGTGTTGTCCCGAATATAATGTTATATCTGCATTCAGCCGCATTTGTCTGGGGCATTGACTGGGAGCTGAGCGATGTACATATGTACGACAGACGAGGAACGCAATGGGAAGCAAACAATGTGGGCCGCTTCACCTTCCCTTCCATAGGTAGACGGAGAAGACATCGCTGCAGTTTTCAAGGAAGTTTTTGTCCACACTCAGTCCCCCCGGTTATGAGGGGTGAGGGACTTGGGGAGTCGTGGCCATAGAAGGCCTTCGTGCTGATCCTTGATAGGCGATAATGGGAGCGGAGGACGACTTCTCTGCGGTGCGTTTTGAGGAGAGGCTGATGAGCGCTGCAGTGGCCCGCGACGCTGCGCACTGTGCGCTTGTTGTCATTACCTAATGGGGAGGGCAGATGGTCTGTGCCCGCGCAGTCCGCGGGGCGGAGAGCTGTGGGTGGGCTGCCGCCCGGCTCGGCTTGAAGTGACGCCTGCCCGCTGCCGTCGGGCGTTTGCTGTGCATTCGCAGGCAGTTGAGATTATCCCAAACCTTTACTATTTCTGCACCGTCAAGCGACCAGACAGCCACCGCTACTCCTCCATCGCCCAGTCGAACTTCTGCTATTGCATCGATGATGAGCTGGTGAGTGCAGCTGCTCGGCATTCTTGCCAGACCGTGCTGACGGCTCCTCATCGCCCCTGGTCCCCCCCGCAGCTCTACGAGCCTTTCTTCGCAGACTTTGGGCCATTGAACCTTGGTCGCACGTACAGGTTTTGCGCGAAAACAAAGCAGCTGCTACAGGTAGAAGTTGGTGCTGCGGCTGGGAACCTCCTCCCTGCGCATTGGCTCAACACCCCCCCCTCCCGCGTGCCCTTTGCACAGGAGGCGGAGAAGCTCGGCAAGCGTGTTTACTTGTATACGGGACCGCATGCGCACCAAAAGGCAAACGCTGCTGTGCTGGTGGGTTTGCAATGGGTCGGCTTCGAGCCTAACCGCTCCTCGCGGCAAGGCCTTGGACGGTCGCCAGGCTTCCGTTTCGCAATAATAATGCCTCGTGCCTTCTCCTTGCCGGTTTGCCAGCAGCTTCCGGGGTCGGTCTGCGTCGCGCCCCAGCTTCGAGTCGAAGGATGTTGCCCGATCGACGAAACCCGCGTCTAACCGGCCTTTCGCGCCTGGCCTCGCTCCCGCCCAACCGACAGGTCGGTATCTACCAGGTCATCTACCTGAACCGGACGGCCGACGTGGCATTCAAGCCCTTGGCGGCGTACAAGCCCTACGTGCCCTTCCGCGACGCCTCCTGCGGCGTGTCCACCTTCCACCTGACCGTCTACGACGTCGTCAAGGTGAGGCCCATGTCGCGCGCCCGCTTCCGCACCGCCAGCCGCGTTTTGCCGGCCAGCGCCGGGACGCACCCACCCTGCCGGCCCCTGCCAGGCCCCACCCGTTTATCACACACCCATTGGCCATTGGCCCCTCACAGGGGATCCAGCGGGCCCGCGATGTGGGCTTCATCGACTGGAACTCGGGCTCGTCCACATGGAGCCTGGAGGAGTACGAATACTACGAGCAGGTACGGCAGGGCAGGACCAGAGCACGGCAGCATCTCTCTCTGGAGCGTGCAGGCAGCCGCGGTGTGAGCAGCCGGGAGGCGGGCTGCAGCAGGAGAAGCAAGAGCTGACCGCGCCGACAGTCAGCAGCAGCTGCCTGCGTGGGTGGAGATGCGGGGCCGGAGGCGCGCGTGGGTCCTCGCATGGGCAGAGGCGAGCCTTTTTGGAGCTGGCGGTGGCAGTGGGCTGTCCTCACCATCTTCCAATTCCCATGCGAGACTCTGGCAGCTGTCTCCCAAGCCCCAGGGGCACAGCCGCAGCAGCAGCAGCTCGGGTGGTGGCATGGCAGCAGCGGCCTTGCGAGGGAGGGGCGCGGGGCGGCGGCTGCGGGCGGCGGGCGGGCCACGCGCCGCGAGGCGTCTCGCCGTCGCAGCCGCCGTCGCAGCCGCCGGGCCTGCGTACTGCTTGCGGTTATGGTTTGGTAGCTGCGCGGGCTCCTGCGGAAGGAGCGTGCCGGGGTGCATGGGGTTGCGACCGCTGGCGAGCATGACCCCCACCGATTCCGCTTCCCCACATGGCTTTGGGCCGAAAGCGAGGGGCGCGGGCCGCTCCGGCGCGCGTAATCCGCCAGCGGAGTCGATGCCATCCAGTCCCTCCTTCCAGCGATCGCATGCCCGGCGGGAAGGGGCCGTGGGCACGGGGCTTGTGGGGCGAGAGGCCTCAGGGAGCTGCAGCAGCGCGCCGCCGATGTCTCAGGCAGCGGAGCGCCTATGCGGCTGCGGGCCAGGGCTGCTGGGAAACTAGCATTGGACCCCAGGACGGGACCCGAGGGTGACCGGCGGCCCACATTGCCGGCTGCGGGAGGACCCGACCTGGTGCCGGTGAGGCCCCACTTCGGACCTCAGAAGCTGCGCAACCGTGCGCTACGCTCTTCGCCCGTCCACCTCGGGACCGTTCGCCCCCATCACAGCACCGCTTTGCATTGTCCACAACTCATTCATAACGCCCCCCGCCCCGCCCCGGCAGGTGGAGAACGGCGACCTGAACTGGATCGTGCCGGGCAAGTTTGTGGCGTTCTCGGGTCCCGCCGCGCGCTCCAACGAGATTGCCGGCTATCGGCTGCACACGCCGGAGGACTATTGGGACTACTTCCGGCGGCGGGGCGTCACCACCGTGGTGCGGCTCAATAAGAAGGTGGGTCTCCCCCCTGATGCCGCGTGTGCGCTGCCGCTCTGCGCAACAGATAGCAGCGTTTGGGAGAGGCTGCATGCGACGTTGACGGGTCGACGGGGGCACGGGTCACACGCACGGGCGGGAGGCTACTGGGAGGAGCGGGCTGCCACTGCGGCGGTGCGGCGGCTGCGTGGGTGCGCTTTGATCCGCTGTGACACGACCCATGCACGCCTGGATGCGTTTCCCAGTGCCTAAACCTCCCCTTGCCCCCCCATCTTGCGCGCCGCCCCCCTCTCTGGCAGGTGTACGACCGCAAGCGCTTCCTGGACGGCGGCTTCAAGCACCACGAGATGTACTTTCCGGACGGCTCCTGCCCCTCGGAGGCCATCATTCAGGCAGGTCGCGCGCAGCGTCTGCTCCCGGGATCCCGACCCTGCAGGTGGCTTGCTCCGGAGGGAGTTGGGGCTGCGCCGGGCCATTCGGCACAAGCCGTGGTCGCTGCCGAGGGGGCAGGGAGGGCGCGCCAGCCCTCCGCCTCCCATGTGTTGACAAGGAAAACGCATACGACGAGCGTTAGCGCGAAAGTGATGGCGTCGTTGTAGGACCCAGCTCCCATGTGTATGCATGCGGTTCGCCTGCGCCGTCCGGTTGTCTCCAGGTCCTCCAACTCTGCTGCCGCGTCCGACCCACCACCCCACCCTGCGCAGCGCTTCCTGGACACTGTGGAGGCCGAGCCGGGCGCCATTGCGGTGCATTGCAAGGCGGGCCTGGGCCGCACCGGCCTGCTCATCTGCCTCTACATCATGAAGCACTACCGCTTCACGGCGGAGGAGGTGATTGGCTACATCCGTGTCTGCAGGCCCGGCTCCGTCATCGGTCCGCAGCAGAACTTCCTGCGCGAGGTGCGTGCGAACTGAGCCGAGACGCGGGGACCCACACTGGGTTGGGGAATGCCCGGACGCGGGGTGCGGTGTGGGCCGACGGGCGCGCTTTCCGGGCATGTGGAGCCACCGGCATAAGGTTGGGCTTTGGGTGCGACGATGCGACGACGTTTGCTTCCTCCCCGCCCACGCCGAAGCCTGCGCCGCCCGCAGCGGCCTCGCTTCGCGTGTCGGCCACCTCCGCCCCCCGCTGCCCTCCCCCTTCTGTTTGAGCGCCTCCTGCTATCCCCTCCCACCCGCCTTCCTCCATCTCGGTTTCCTTTTCGCACCCTCAGATGGAAGCCCGCATGTGGCACGAGGGCGAGCTTTACCGCGCCGCGCGCGGCCTGCCCAAGGTCGCCCCGCCCGTCAGCGACCTGGTCGTCGCGGGCCGCGCCGCCGGGCAGGCTGAGGTGAATGCCGCCGCGGCGTCGGCCGCCGCTGGCGCCAGCAACGGCGGCAGCTACCTCAACGGCTCGGCCTACGGCCACCGCTCCAGCAGCTCGGGGGCCGGCGCCCTCGGCGTGGCGCGCGCGGGCTCGGCCAGCAGCCCAGTCCCGGCGCCGCCCGCCGTCACCACTGCAGCCGTCGTTGCGGCGGCGCCAGCAGGGCCGAACGACATGTCTTTGCTGCAGTACAGCAAGCTGCAGTCGTCCTACGGCAACGGTGCAGTGGCGACGTCGTATGCCGGCGCTAACGGCAGTAGCGGCGGCGGGTCGTACCTCTCAGACTATGCCGCCGGCGGCGCCATCGCGTCGCCTGGCGCCGGTAACGGCTACACTCCCAGCCCGCCCGCCATCGGCGCGTCGTACAGCACCGGAAGCGTCCCCTCTGTGTCGTCGTTCCGGAGCCGTTACAGCCAACCATCAACCGCCAACGGCTACTCGGGGGCAACCTCCACGATGGCCATCGCCGCAGGCCGCTCCATGACGCCCCTGCGATACAGCCAGCAGTCCAGCGGCGGGTACGGCAGCGGTACGGCGTACGGTGCTGGGTCGTACGGTCCGTACGGTCACTCCAGCGTCTCATCCAGCCACTCAGGGCCACTCCAGGCCTCGGGCTCAGCGTCCCGTGGGTCGCTCGGGGTGGGATCCGTCTCGCGCTCCATGCCCATGGCCCCCGGCGCCGCCGGGTCCGGCCGCTCGCCGTCGGCGGGCCGGCTCAGCGCCGCTGCCGGCCTGGCGGCGCCACCGAGCTCAGGCCCGTCGGGGCTGCGCTCGACGCTGCATACGGACACGCTGGCCGCCGCCGACCGGCCCAAGCTAATTCCGGAGCGCAACACCCAGAGCGCCGACATCGGCGCGGGCTTTGGCCTGGGCGCCACCAGCGCCGCCGCCGCCGCGGCAGCTGCGGCTGCGGCAGCCTCGTCGGCGTCGCAGCAGGCGCCCTGGCGCATAACGGTTCCGTCCCCATCCGTGGGCTCCTCGGGCCCCGGCACGCCCAACGCCACCTCCAGCAGCGGCGCCGGCGGCGGCCTCAACCGCGCGCCGTCGCTCGGCTCGCGGAGCGGCTCCTCGACCGGCGGCCCCGTCCCGCCCAGCGGCGCGCCGGGCAGCACCAGCGGCGGCGTCGCGCGCATCCTGGCGCCCAACGGCCAGCCCCGCAAGGTCCCCGTTGCGCTGCTGAACCAGTACAACGCCTCGCAGCAGCAGCAGCAGCAGCAGCAGGCAGCGGCGGCGGCGAACGGGTGGGGCGGCAGCGGCGGCGGCAAGGTGGCGCAGGCCACCGCGGCCGGGCAGCTGCGCGGCTCGTACTCGTACGGCATGCGGCAATGACTCGCAAGGCGGCAGCACGGCCGCGGCAGGGGCGCTGCGCAGGGTGTGCGGGGTGTGCAGGGTGTGGAGTGGCAGGCGTGGTGGTGAGGGGAGGGAGGGAGGAAGAAGTTTGCGGTGTGGTGGCGGCGGGGGTGCGGTAGCTGGCGGACCTGCGGCATGCTGCTGCTTTGTTCGGCGCTGCAGCAGCAGGCGCCGCCGTGCTCTACCGGCCCCTCCCCGTCCTCCAGCCGCGCACCCTTAAGCAGCGGCCGCATGCGTGCTGCCGCCGCGTGCTGCATTCATGGCAGGCAAAAGGAGAATCCCAAACCGGTGCATGCGAGGCCGCTGCGAGTCCCATGTGGCGCATGCCCCGGTTTGCGCACCCAGTCTCACCTGGTCCCGTGTGTGCGCACGCACGTGTTTTCGGGCACGGCTTGGCCCCAACGGAGGCATGCAGCAGCAGCAGCAGCGGGCCAGGAGAGTTGTGCCCCGGCGGTTGCGGAGGCGGAGACGGCAGGAGACTGGCAGCAGCGGCAGCGACCACACCGGAGTGTGGGCGTGGGACCCCGCGTGCGGCGCGATGACGTGCGGTGTACGGCGATCCGCCGCCCCGTCGTACTGCGCACGTGCGGGCTTCTGATTGCTGCGGGGCCGCTGCTGCGTACGTCAGAGAGAGGAATAGAGGGCGGGAGCTGCTCTTGCCTCGCGCCGCTGCTTCGCCGGTGCCTCTCCACCACGGGCCGGTCTGCTGCTGCGCAGTGTTGGGGCGCGGCCCATTCATCTGCCGGGTGTGGTGCCGGCGCGATGTTTCGCGCGGCGCGGTGCGTATGCGTGTCGGTAGGCGGCGTCGCGGTGTGTGTGCGTAGTAGCACGTGAGAGTGGGGGTCGCCGTTCGGCTTGAGCCGCCTGGCTTGTGGTCGTGCGGGAGGGCGGCCTAGAGCAGGGCGCCTCGCGTCCCGGGTCTGGGCGCGTAGCCGCGGCCTTTAGGGCGCCGCTGCCTCTCTGTGCGCCTGCTCACGGTGGGCACCGCGCGAGGCACGCCTTATCGTTAGGAAGCACCGGTGCTGCGCGTGTGCGCCTTCTGGGCTGCGTGTTGTCGCCTTGTATAGCCATTAATAACGTAAATAAGGGCCGCGCCTCTCGAGGTGCGAGGCCCAGTCTGCTCGCCACGGTTGTCCTACAGAGTGGCGTTTGTGGGGCCTATCCACCAATCCACGGCCTCTCAAATGTGGTGTGGCCAGGCCGCGGAGCACACGCCCCGGTTGCAGTGGTGGCGAGGGTGCTGCCGCCGCCGCGAGCAGCGGCGTGCACTGCCCCCTCTATGCGTGTGCGGGCGTGAGTGTTGGCTTGACGTCCGCCTGGGCTGTATCGAGCGGCCCGGCGGCGGGCGAGCCCGCGCCCTGGTCTGTGCGCTCCGCGGGAAGCCGCTAGTAGGCGATTGTTAGGCTTGAGGGAAGGTGGCCGCCGGGGCCCCGCAGCTCCGCCGCCGCGAGGCCAGCTGCCCCGGCGCTTGCTGCGCTGCGGCCTCGGCTGGTGAAAGTGGGCCGGCGAGGGATCATCACATTCTAATTTCGATCCGTGTGGCGCGTTCGCGTTTCTGTGCGCGCCGGTTAGAGGTTTTGAGAGAGTTGGTTTGTCCATCCTTTTGGTTGTCAGGACGGTGCACGTAGGCTGCGTAGGATTGCAGGCAGGCAGGCAGTCGAGGCATATGTTGGTAGGTGGGCATGCTAAGCTTGATTCGGAACTCCGGCCGCTCTCGCGGCGGCCCCCATCACCGTCCTTAATCGGATGGGGCCGCAGCGGGATCGGGCGGGGATCGAGCCCGCGCGGATTCGCGAACGGCGCGCGCGCCCCGGCCGCCGCATGCTCTTTGAAGCGGGAGGGACGTGTTCGGTTTGGGATCTTTCCGCTGTACAGGGTGTGGACGGACGCGTGTGGAATGTGCGCACATCGTTGCGGGCGCACGGGTGGCGTGACTGTGTCTCTTCAGGTGTGTGTGTGTTTGAATATTGAATTTCAGAGTTTTTTTCGCAAGATGTCAAGGTAGCAGCAGGCCAGTCCGAACTGCAGGGATCCGGCTCAAATAGGTGTGTGCGCGTCACATCTCTCTGGGCCGACGCTGGCCCAAGGTGTGTGTGTGTGGGTGTAGCTGGTCTGCGCGCGCACTGAACCTCGCCCGCTGTGGCCGGTAGCCAGCTCGCCGCTGGTGCCGTCATCCGTGGCTCAGAACCGCAACGCAGGCTGCGTGGCGCAGGCTTGGAGTGGCCGGACGATCCTGGCTGCCCTCTCGCGGCTGTGGGGGTTGCGGGTCTCGCGGATGGGAGTCAGTGCCCAGTAGGGGATTGCGTGAAGCACTAACTCGTACGCATGCTAGACTGACGTCTCCAGGTCTCGTGCTGTGCTTGGGCAGGTTGGGTAGTCTGAACGGGGTGGGAGTGGGAGGGGCTGCCCCTCATATGCACGAGGCGCTGGAGGCTGGACTGCTGCCTTGTACTGACTTTTGCTTGAATTGAGAAATTGTGACAGGGTGTCGTACTCCCCGAGATGCCGTAGGTGTACAGCGGGGAAGTACGGCGTGCGTCGGCCGTTGACCGTTGACTGGTGTTATTGGCCCGCGGTAGCCTTAGGGCAAAGACAAGGATGGATACAAAAGATGCAGAAGATGCGCTTCGCGTTAGGCTCTGGCTTTTGCATACATGCACCTTCATGAGCTTTCGAGCAAAGATGTTACCTCGGAGCTGGAATGTGTCTATCCTTGACCGTGGCAGGCATCCCGACGATATGCCTGCCGGAGTGGGGGTGAGATATTGACGGGTCCGCAGGGCCCCGTGTGTCGTCAGTGAATGCTGTGCGGCCGCCGTCGGCGTGGCCGCGCAGGTGAGGGCACGAGCTGTTGCGGAGCTCGTGTGGCGGTGTCTGCTTGATACGCTTGATACGGACAATGCGGAGCTGATTCTACATCACTGTTATCATGTAGCGGTCGTCCATCAGCCGTGTAAAGCGATGGCGACGGGATATCCCGCCCTCTCTATTGTAAGCCTTTCAACCAAACACCCCACAGCTCGGCCCCCTTGAGGTACGGCTTCCCGGACAGGCTCTCAGCCCGGCCAAGGCAAGCGTACTGGCGTACGCTCGTAGACTGGCGCTCGCAGCTCGTCGCAGTTTTGTAAAAAGAGAAACCTGCACAGAAAGAGGTGTGGTTCGTCACGTCGTCGCGGAGCGTTGCGTTTCTGGTTGCTTTTAGGTACGGTGCCCTTGTTGGGGCAGGTGCCGTCTGCCTCTCTGTTTTCGGCGAGTCGCAGGGGGGATTCGGGTTCGGGTTGCGGGCTTCTGCTAGGGGAGGGGGGTGGTTTGCTGACTGTTGGCATGACTGCATACGACCGCTAGGCGCGTCCGGGGGGGGGGGGCGGGTTGGGCGGACGGTACCCGCGCTAATCGGACGGAGATCCCGGCGGACTGGTGACAGGACCGACGACGCCTCACAGCACACGCCGGACATCGCCCAGGCGCGCCAGCAAGCTCGTCCCTCTGGTGACGTCGTGAAGGAGGGCCTGCCTGCTCACTCCTCGCCTTGTACGGACCCACCCCTACTGGCAAGGTCGGTGCCCTGGGGTGTGCGTTGATATGAAAAGCAAATAAACGACGTGCATTGGCGCATACTGGTATGGCAAGCTCCCTCTTTCTGTGCAGGTTCCTCTTTTTTTAAGCTTCGGATGTGTCTTCCTCCGGGGTAGTCCAGTCTGCTTTTGGGGGACAACGGCCCGCCTGCTCGTCTCCCTCGCCGGCCATGCCCTGTTCTCTGCACCCTGCTGGAAACATCGCACTCCCGGGTGTGTATGACCGTAGAGTCGGCCTTCCCTGTTTTCGTTTCCTTTCACCGGCGACGGCCTGAAGTAGCCATAGTTTCCCGGTCCCAAAGTGAGGTCTGTGCGGTCCATGAGCATGCCCGGTAGTCATTGTGGATGTCGAGAGGCCACTGTCCTCTTGCGCCCTGACGTTGGGCGCTGTGTATGCCGTACGCCCGTGTCCCGTGTCCCAAGATGCCGACGGCCTAACACGGCGCAGTACTTTCCCTGAGCTGATAAGGTACATGTTACAAACGTTGCGCTGGACAGGGAAAAACAACCGTTGCGTCCTGGTTACATGACCACACTCTTCTTACGCTGAGAGACATCGATTGTATCTCTTGTTGCAAATCTCGAGACTACCCACAACGGCTAGCAATGAGTCTTTTTGGCGACCTTCCTCCGCCCTCTGCCCACTTGAGGCCAAAGAACGATAGCCGCGATCAAGATGAATACAAGCCAAAGCCACTGGAAGCTCCGCCCGAGCAGGCAGAGGAGGAGGGGCAAGCTGACGATGGCGATGAGGCCGATGACCGGCCAGACAAACGGCGTCGGGTTGAGGGCTCAGGCGATGGCCGTGACGGCGGTCTATCCTCTGAGCAGGTTTGTCCAACGGGTCGCTTCCAACACTCTGTCCCGCCATCCGGGAAGCCATAGGCGGGTGGGCGGCAGCGTTTCGGGCTGCTTCCCCGGGTACCGGTGGACTCCCCCGCCCCTTTGAGTTCCCCGTCGCAGTCATGCGGCCGCACTCCCGACCCCCTTGGCCCCCACGTACGCTTGTCCACCAGAATGACCATCTTTCCTTTTGCCACCGTCGACAGCCGCAGCCCCGTCGGACCCCCGCCCCAGCGTTGGCGCCGGTTTCGGCCTGCGCCCCGCCCGTGCCGCTCCTGCGCACCCTTGCCGCCACCGCCCCCCCCCCGCCCCGGATACCTGCTTGCCGTCCTGGCGCCCACCCCACGCCCAGCCCTTCCCTGGCTCCCGCTTGGCTGGATCTTCAGGTCGGGAGGAACGCCCCGAGCGGGGCTGCTGCCCCCCTCCGCCCCCCTCTCCCCTCTACTGAGAACGCCTCCCAATCTACTGTCCCCTCTTTGCCTCTCTCCCTCTCCGCCTCCCTGCCTGCCTGCCTCCCTCCCTCTCCGCTTCCCTGCATCCCTGCCTCCCTGCCTGCCAGGTCACAGCCGCGCTGCGCAAGATCGCTTCTCACATATCCAACCCGGACAAGTTCCCAAAGGCCTCCGGGCTGCTGCGCCAGCTGCTGGAATCGGGGGCCCTGAGAGCGGCGGCGCACCGGGAGCCGCTGTTCCAGGCGATCAAGGTGAGCGGAGGTTTGTGTGCGCGGGTTTGCGTGTTATGTGTTTGTTGAAATGGAACGACGCATACGACGAGCGTAAGCGTGAAAGTATGTGTGTGTGGTGGGGGGTGGGGGGTGGAGGTGATGGGCTGAAGAGCAGGACCGAGTCTATGGTACGCACGCGCGACCAGTCGGAGCAGGCGTGCCGCTGGGGGCCAGCCGGGGAGCCGCTGTCCGGGTTGGTGGGTTCGATGTAAGGCGTGGCTGGTGTCCGTCCAGAGAACCTGCCGTGTGTTCCTGTGTGCTGGGGTGAGGGGATGAGGGTGGTTGTGGGCTTCTCGGGGTGCGCGCTTCACGACGGTCGGACAGCCGCGCAGTCTGCGACGAGCGGAAGGCGCCGAACAGAGGTGTGCTGTGCCTTCGGAGGTGGGAGCGTGTTGTGGCGGGAGAGCAGGCGGCGGCCGCCAGGACACGCACTCAGGCAGGCAGGCAGGTAGGCGGCCGGACGAGCGAGCACAGCCGCAAGCAAGCACGCACCTTGTAGCCGGCGTCATGGCGATGTGCGTGCCGGGGTTTCGACACGGACACGGGCGTTGGGTTATTGCGGGCATGATCGCCCCAAGGTTTGTTGGCCTCCGGTACTCCGCGGCCGGGCCCTGTATACGGTGCGGTGCGGTGCGGGGCTGGCGCCTGCGGATGGTGTCAGCGCCAGGCGGAGGGGTGGGGCGGGGCGGGGCCGGGCGGCAGCGACCCCCGGCCCGCGGCTCCCCAGTACGACACACCCTGGGCGCCTCATCCCCCCCCGTGCCCGCTTGGGCCACGGCGGGGGCCCTGCTCCCTCCGCCGCGCGGCGCCGCGCCGTTGGAGGCCTCCTCCCTGGGCCCCCTTGTGCCCAGCCCTTGTGCTCTGCCCCACCCCCGCCGCCGCGACGCCACCCCCGCCCCGCGGCGCCGCCACCCGCAGGCAGCGTTCTCGGACTTTGACGCCGCCAGCGAGCCGGGCCTCCGGCGCGACTATATGAAGCTGGCTCACAGCCTGGACAAGTGGGCCGAGGGGCTGCTCAGCAAGCCGCAGGTGTGCGTGTGCGGTGTGTATGTGTGTTATGTATGCGTTACGGTATGCTCAAAACAGTTATATGTGTATGTGTGTATGTGCGTGTGCGTGCGTGCGTGTGAGGGGGTAATAAAGAACGGGAAACGGGCCGCGTCGCGGACACCGAATCGCATACTCAGTAGTATGAGGGACGGCGGTCTCGGTGGAGTAGAAGGCGACCTGCAAAACTTCAACGTCGGCGACGCGCAGACTGTGCTGTGGCATACCTTTGAAGGTTGTGGTAGCTGACAGATTGCTGACATATGGAAGGGGAGGCGGATGAGACCCCATGCCCAAGCTAACACGCGGACAGACTTGCACAGCACTGACACCGCGAGCGCGGGCCTGCCCAGACGGACTTTCCCAACGGCACTGACCCAATCATCACTATGTACTGACCTACGGGGCGGGTGGGCAGACGGTGGAAGCAGCAGAAGAAGTTAGCAGTTGATGGTGACGTGACATGTGGGGCGGGCGAGGCAAAGTAGCGGCAAAGCAGTTACGCCCCACACCCAAAACCCGTTACCGCATTGCTGTGGAAAAGGAAAAAAGTGGGAGTATAAGGCACAGAGTGAAGGGGGCCGTATTGGTGTACGATCAACAGGGGCCAGGGGGGGTTAGTGTGCAATGGAGCTGGCCGCGCGCGGACCGACAAGCGGTTCCCCACAGCACGGATGAGCCGGAGAGCCCCACACATTAGGGGTCACCGGTGACAGGGCAGGGTGCGCAGAACAAAAGCAAGCAGGCAAGGGAAGGAGGTGAGTGCGTGAACGAGGATGGAGGAAAGAGTGCCGGGATTAGGGGACCATCCCCCCTGCTACACGAGGGTGTGACGGGTAGAGGGTTGGAAGGCATTCTCAGTAGAGAAGCCCTGGGGCGTATACAAAACTGGCTGAGCGCTGCGGGTGGAAGGGAGGGACCAGGGTCCCCGGTGAGCGCACTCCCGGTTATTGCCCGATGCCGCGCCTCCCGGTGGTCCTGTGCGAGGGTGTGAGGGGGGGAGAGCTTTGGAAGGAAGCCCTTGTCAGCGGGGAAGCTCCAGGTGCAAGGGGGCGTGCGGGGCCGAGGTTTGTGGGGAGCGGTGGGGAGCGGGGGTGCTGGGCAGAGATGAGGCTGAGCAGCCGCAAGGCCCCCCGCGCGCCCTCATGCGGTCGTACCGCATATCCGCTTTGCCGCGAAGGCGCTGTCGTGCTCTGCCCCCAGCGTCCAAACACGTCCGCTGAGCGCCTCCGCCCGTTCCGCCATGCGACATGCGCCCGCAGGCTTCTCTACTGAGAATGCCTTCCAATCCCACTACCCGCGTCCCCCACCCCGCCCCCCACCCGCCCCCCCACCCTCGCGCCCCCCCACCCCGTCCCCCCACCCCGCGCCGCGGGGCTGGAAGTTGAGACGCGCGGAGAGGGCGGGGGGAGATCACGGGCTTCCCTCCTCGCAGCGCCGAGTTGTCTCCCTCGGGGCCGAATGCAGGAAGCCTGCAGCTCGGAGCCTCTTGGCAAAGGATGCCGAGTGTGCAATGCCGGCTGTGCACCGCCCTGCTGTCCCCCTCCCCCCCAGTTGGCCCAGCTGTCCGTTTACCGCATCGTCGGCTTCACCCAGAACGAGATGCACACAGACGACTCGTTCGTGTTCAACAAGGTGGGGCCCGGGCGGGAGGGGCGATGGGGGCGGTGAGCCCTCCACGGGAGGGCTGACGGCTGCCGCGTCCACCCACCACGCCCATGCCCATCCCCCCCTACCTGGCATCTGCCCAGTGCCCACTCCCCTTGTCATGGCCATCCCCTTCGTTGCAGGTACTTTGCATGGTCCCAGCTCCTGTGGCCACCAATCCTGTCATTCACACACACCCTCCCTCCAAGCGTGCGTGAATGAGCACACGGTCACGCACAACACCAGTCGTGGGAGG
>LSYV01000066.1:220933-250317 GCA_001584585.1 Gonium pectorale
GGGGGGGGCGGTAATGAAGGAAGGGGGCGGAGGAGGGGGGCGGGAGCGGAAGCACGGGGGCGGTGGGGAGGGAAAGCTGAGGACGACGCAGGTTGAGGGTGTCAAGCAGCAATCTCCCGTCAGGAGGGGAGGGAGATGGAGTTGGCTGCGCGGAGCGTGGACGCAGCGGGTTTGGTGGTGGTGGTGGTGAGTGCTGTCCTCTGGAGAACGCCAACGAGCCCCGGGGCCCTTGGCCAGGCCCCGGTCGACACCCCACCCCGCGGCACCGACACACCGCAGTCCGCATGCCCATTCCCCGCGCCCCAAGGCCCTTTACCCTCGCCTGCCCCGGCGCCACGCGCCCACCCAGCCCACCTTTTTGCACTCCCACAGGAACCTGGTGCTCATGTCCCAGGGCTTGAGCAGCCACCGCACACCCCACATGTGCTGCACGGGCGGCTTCTTGGCCAGGTGCTCCTCCAGGTCGCCAAGCGAGTCCTGCGCAACGCGGCGGGCGGGTGGGGATAGTGGAGAAGGTGGGTAGCGAGAACACGCGGCGTCGACGGCGAGCCGCAGTGAGAGTCCGTGGACCGCTCGTGGCGCGGTCTTGCGGTGGGCGGGGTTGGGTACGGAAGTCAGCGCTACCGTGTAAGGTGCACAAGATGGAGCATGGGTCTTGGCGGAGAGGATCTGTCCGCACGGTACGGCACGGTACGGTGCGCGCAGGGGTTCGCACGCGGAAGCGGGAGGCGGGGTCCGGGCTAGATCTGGCCAGAGGATCTGGCTAGAGGATCTGTCGGTACGGTACTTGCATGGGAGGCGAGAAGCACATGACGGCGGCGGCGGCAAAGCGGGAGGCGGGGCCCGGGGTCCGGGCTGGAAAGTTGCTGCGGCCACGGCCATGCGGCACCGCGGATGGGCGACCAGGCGGCGCGGAAGAGCACACGCGGCCGAGGGCCGGCGCGCTGCGGCGGGGCCCCGACGGCGGTCCTAACCGTGGCAGGGCCCAGCGCCGTTCTGCGCGGCCATGCGCGTACACGCAGTACCTTCCCCGCGACGACCAGTCCAAGAGACCGTAGAGCACCGACCCGCCGATGCCGATGCTGAAGGCTCAGGAGCGGGCCGCTGCGTACACCCAGGCGTGTGCGAGGCCCGCCACCCGCCTCCTCTCCGCTCGGGCCCACTCCAACGCAGCCCGGCGCGCACTCCGCAGCACCCCAGCTGCTGCGCCGCCGGCCACTGGCATCGTGGCCCCGGAGGATGGGCTGCCGGCACGTGCGGCCCTCCACGGGGGCCTGGGCGCCGACGTCGAGCTGGCCGCTGCGGCTCCGTGGCCAGGGAGCCTCCCCCGGGCCTTCCCCCGGACCACCCCCCGGGCCTCCCCCGGGCCTTTGCCCCCGGGGCAAGCCACTCCATGCGGGCGGGCCCCCAGACTCCCACCCTTCCTCCCTCGGCTAGCTGCCGGCCGCAAACTCGGGCCCCAGGGCCACGAACCCACGCCTAGGGCGGTTTCCCACCCCCCCCCAGCGTCCCCTGGCTGGCCGCCTGTGGCCTTGCCCCCACCTGCAGGAAGGCCATGAGGTAAGCGAAGAAGGAGTAGATTACAAACGCCTCGTAGCACTCGCGGATGGGGTCCAGGTACTCGCGAGCCTGGGCGGGGAGGTGTGAAGGTGGGGGCAGGTCGGCGTCGACGGATGCAGGAGCTGGTCCGCCAGGTCTGTCGGCGCCCTGACCCAAAAGCGGGAGGCTAACCCCTTGACCAGTGCAACGGGCTCCCACGCTGCCTCTCCCGCCACGTGTCTCCATCGTTAGCAACAAGCGGCCGGGCCTCGCGGTCTGGGGCCAGGGCTGCAGCGGGCCTGCCCTGCCTGCCCTCCCTGCCTCCTGCATCCCGCTCTTCCGTTCCTAAGAGCCACCCCCGCCCCCAATTCCCCCCCCCCATCTCCCACCACCACCACCACTACCGCCACCCTGGGCCAGCCCGACGCATGCACCGGCCGGTCCGCTCAGCCTGCGCCCCGTCGAAGCCGCTAGCTCGTACCCCTTCATGCCAACCCACATCCCCACGCCGCGCGCCATCATGTACCCCCAGGGGTCCCCAGGCCGCGCCGCAGCCGCATCGTGCATCACGCCGGCCGGCTTGCCTTTTGGAAGCGCAGCGCGAACCAGGCGTCCACCGCGTATATGGGCACCATGAGCAGGATGCGGATGACGTGCTTTTGCAGCCGGGGCTGCGTGTAGTACTCGGTGTGCATGGCGATCTGCCCGGAGGGGTCCATGAGGAGGTGAGGACGAGGAAGGGGGGAGGCAAGAGGGGCACGGGCGGGAAGGCAGGGGTGAGGGGTGAGAGGGATGGCGAGCGCGTGCCGCGGGCGTTGAGCGGATGGGCGAAGGGGGCGGCGAAGACTATGAATAAGAGTTGCGGGAACGAGGGGGGGCGGCATGTGTTTACGGCGTGGGTCAGAAAGGAGGGAGCAGGGAAGGTGTCAGGAGAGAGGCGGAGGAGAGGCAACGCGGGAGTGAGGCTGGGCGAGGGTGTGTTGGGGGCGCCGGGGTCGGGAGAGCAGGTGCGGCCATGGGCGCCTGAAGCCAGCCACGACACGGGTCCCCCGTGCGCCGGGGCAGCGCCACGGCCGGTATTGGGCTGTCAATCCAACACGTACACGCGTCTGCAGCGTCTGCTTTGGGGGCAAGTGCCGAGACCCCCCACCACACCCTACGACAAGCGTCTTCTAGCAGAACACCGCACCTCATAGATGGAGATTGGCATTGACAGGATGACGAAAATGCCCCCGATGAACCACGCTGGAGGGCGTACGCGGTTAGGGCGTGGGGACCCCGGACGTGGGGAAGGGCGAGTGTCAGGTCAGTCTGTAGATGGGAGCTAGTGGAGGTTGGGTTGCGCGCCACAGCGCGTGGCTCACCCTGGTAGTGCACGTCGTAGTGCTGTTTCTGGAACTCCCATATTGTCAGCGGGAGAGCAAGGAACGTCAGCAGGCAGAGAGTCCACCATAGCTGCGCGGAGGAGGGTCCCGAGTCAGTCGACGCTGCTGCAGGTGATCGGCCCTTGCAGCCCGCCCCAGAGTGCACCATGCACGTCCACCTACCAGGCGGAAGTAGCGCCGCAGGGGCCACTGACAGGCCATTTCCGACGTGACCGACCAAAGCCCAGGGCGGTGGGAGGGAGACCTATATCTATCAGCTTGTATTATGATGTGCAGCAGCGATAGGAAGAGGCATGCATACTGTTAGACAGCGAACAGTCCTCAGAGCGCGCCAACCGCATTGTTCATGCCGGATTAAGGATTTGGTAATACTAAAATCAATTCAGTAATCAAACGCGTTGGAGGTATGTCCTGGAGGTGATGCCTTGCCACTGCTCATGCACTGTCTCTCGTCCAGTCACGACAATCGTGTGCGCTCTGGCGCTGAGCGCAGGGTGCAAATTTGGGCTTAGTTGGTTTACCCACCAATCTCCGCTTTTGCTCCATTAGGCTTTGCTTAAGAAAACACACGCCTTCTTTCGCACGTCCCAGCGCCTTACGTATACCTGTATTAGGAGCCCTCTTAGCACTTGTGAAGTGCATGGGCATTTCCCCTTGCTGTGGGACGCAGGCTACGTGCCTTCGATAAAACACGCTTCGACGTCGCTGTCACTGGGCTACCGACCTCAACACAGCGGACACCATCAGCTTTAATTCACCGCTGATTTCTTCCGTCTAGGGGTGCCGGCAGGGGCGGGCCCCATCCAGCAGCATGGCCTTCTCGGTCCGCACCGCCCCGACGTTCTCCATCTGGAAGAACAGTCAGGAGGAAGCGCCGCCGGGACCGGCGCTCTTCGATGAGACTGGCAGAACACCGGCCGGCCTGGCAGCGTACCGGGGGGCCATCGACGACTTGGACGACCTCATTGTTAGGGACTCCAGGTCACACGCAGACGCAGCCGACCTGCACAAAGAGACGCCACTGCATATAGCTGCGACGTACGGGCATCTGGACATTGTCAAGGTGAGCGCTGCCGCTGGTGCACCTGCTGGTGCACCCCCTGCCAACCCAGTTATGGTCACCGCCCGTTCCCTTGTCTCCCCCCTCCCAACCTGGACCCTTGGTGGTGCATGGATACCATGTAATACACTTCTTATCTCGCTGCCGGTACCCCTCCCGCCATCCCTTCGCCCCACTGGAGCTCACGCGTCGCGCTACGACCCCGGTTGTCCCTCGCATCAACTTCCACCGGCACCGCACTCCATTCCCTCCAAACCCTGCCACCACTCCCACCTTCCTCACCCGCGCCCGCGTTCCCTCTTCCGCGCCCATCTCCCGCGCGCCATGCCTCCCGCCGTCAGCCCCGCCTCCGCGAGCTTGCTTCCGGCGCAGCCCAAAAGCGGGACGTCGCGCGACTCAAACCCCTTCACGGCTGACGCCTCTTCCCCCCTCCCCATCCCCTCCCCATCCCACCCGTCCTGCCCTACTCCAGCTTCCGGGCTCAGCAAGCCCCTCTGCCCCGCTCCCACTCCCTCTGTCCCCCACCCCGCACCGCTCCGCACCAGATGCTGGTCCGCGACCACGGCGTGGCGGTGGACCCCGTCAACTGGGAGGGCTGGACGCCGCTCTTCTGCGCGCTCTCCCGATCGCACGTCACCGTCGCCGACTACCTGCTTCGCCACGGCGCCAACCTGCGCCACACCACGCCCAGCGGCATGACCGCGCTTCACATCGCCTCCTGGTTCAACCAGCGCGACAGCGCCAAGCTCCTGCTGCACAAGCGGGAGCTCATGTACGACGAGAACGCGTACGGCGTGATTCCCATCGGCATGGCGCGCCCCGGGCCCGTCAAGCGGATGCTGTGAGTGGGGCCGGTGGCCGGTGGGGCTGGCGGGGCGGGGCGGGCAGGCTTGGGAGGGGTAGAGGGCCGGGGTCTGTGTCGCGGATTGCGGGTCGCGGATAGGAGGCGCCGGTGACGATGTGCAGCGCAACGTTTGCGAGGAACTGCGTGGTGAAGGGCATTGTTGCGGGTGTGCCTAGTAATAGGGCGCATGGCGTAGGGCTCTGCTTGGCAGGCCGAGCCCTTCACCTTGTGCTGGGGCATGCGCCGCGTGGTGTGGTGTAGCCGCCCGTCGTGTAGACATGCTCTGAAGATTGCAAGGTCGCCTGCTGTGCTCGTTAGCCCGATCCCGAAACGGCTCCTGTCCCCACCGTGCCCTGGACCACCACCGCAGTTTCAACGCCCAGGAAGAGCTGGAACTGGAGCGAAACGCGTGAAGAAGCAGGCTCGGCGGGGCGTAGCGGCCGCCCTTGCAAGGGCCAGGCACGGCCGGTGCTGGTGGCTGCCGTCCATAAACGGGTATTGGAGCGGGAGTCCTTGTCCTGCGGCACGCGTGCCATTGCATCACTGCATGGAAAATTGGGTTGCAGGGGCTCTGGTCTGGGCCCCGGGTGCTGGACGTCGTTCATGCAGGCCATGTTCACCTGGGAGGTCTTGCACTGAGTTGGGCACCTTTGGCATTTTGACGGGTGTAGTGATCCCCGGTGTGCTGGGGCACAAGGAGTTGCGTTTACGGGGGAACGGTCGGCTATTGGGACTACCAGCAACGTGAATGGTGCAGGATGCGCTTGGGTCTCTGCTTTCCGCCGCGTTGGACTGTCCAGGGCAGTTGCCCGTGGGCCAGGCCCACAGCTGGGGTAGTGTAGCGGGCCGTTCAACGGCGCCTCTTGTATTAATTACGCGGAAGTCGCTGTGGCGGGGCACGGGGTCGGCGAATGGCCTCCTCGATGCCCAGGGCTCAGGCACACCTTTTGGACGCTGAGTGGCTAGGGCTTGAGTTGAGTATGTTGAATATATGACGAGGATTTGGTATTATCCGTGTCACAGCGGACACGCGTGACGGCCCAAGGGTGTGTGCCAGGCGTGTCGTGAGCCGGAGCGTGATCGCCGGGTGCGGCCTGCCCTCGGCTGGCAGGGCTGCTGGTGCCTCCTCTCGTGTACCGGTACGTGCCCCGGGCTGGACTGGGGGATATGTGAGCACCATCGGTTAGGTTCGTACACTGTTTCTTTTTGCTAGCGCCTGCGGCCATGGCCCATACCGGCACACCTCCTGTAAGGAGGGGCGCGCGTGAGCGTCCTTCAGCGCAAATCCTAAGCCGCATACGCCGCTGGCAGACATTGTAAAATAGAGAAACGTGCACTCTTGGCTCCACTCAACGGCACACTGGATGGGTGTGCAAGGTGTGTTCGTTTGGCCATCATGCTGCACCCCATGACCGGACATGGATGCCCTCGGAAGGCCAGTCGATACAACAATGTCCCTAGCGCTGCATGCGGCCTTGTCCCAATCCCTGACGCCACCTCAAACCATCCGCCTTAACCCGCGAGCTCCACAGTCCGCCCTCCCGCGGCGCCAGCGTACACGTGGCAGCACCGGCTGCCGCAATGGCCGTAGGGCCAACGGACTAATGTTGCTGGAAGATGGTTGTCCGTACCTTGTGTCGCGGCCAGGCATCTAGGTATGGTTGGGAGGCGCGGGCAGGAAGCGGCGTGGCCTCCACGGACACTTGGTGCTCGTGAGCATAGTATTCAACAACCCCCATGTGTATGGTGTTGGGGGAGACACTGTATTAGTGTTGCACGGGTTGGCCGGGTAGTGCGACATCAGTTTGCTGGCAGGTGCGCGTGGTGTGCGATGCGCCTGCCGGGGGACACGCTTGACATGGTTACAAACGTGAAGCATCGGAGGCAAGCGATACCCAGTCGGGAGATAGAGGGCGATGTCACACGCAAGCGCGAAAGATACACATCCAAGAACACAATACGGAAGCAAGCGCTCAACCTCCGGCTCTGCTCTGTTGACCACTGGGTCGGCTAAGTTATGCGTGTCAATGTACGCCCAGTTATGATGTGACCCGTAGGTCTGCCGGCTGAAAACACTTTCCGTTGGTTAACATCAAAACATGGCTTGATGGGAGCCCTAGGACGAGGTCGTATACATGCCCCTGGCGTGTCTACACATTACGCGATGCGCCCTACTGATCCTATTGAAAGCTGTTGACCCAGTTCGGCATCATACGAAGCGGATGCGCCCTATGTGTGCGAACATGCCTGCATGCAGGGGCCCGCAGCACAACCTGCGCCATGCACCTGCTGACGGGTACGCTGATAATCCCTCACTCTGCCGTGCGGACGCAACGCCACCTCACATCTAATGCAACTGCCCGAGCCCAGCTCAAGCCTGCTCGTGACCCGCTTCTAAACTGGCTTGCTTGGCCCTTCGCACCCTTGCCTCCGGACTCTTCCTCCAGCAGGGTACTTTGTACGGGCAGGTTATCCATCATAGGCCGTATCATGGGCGAAGTAGGTGGGCACAAAGTCGTCAAGCCCGTCGAAGCCGCCTGTCCCCAAGTCGACCATCTCCCATGGAGCTTGGTACGCAGGTAGCAGCCCGGCAGACTGCTGCGGCATGTACGGCGGCTGAACTGCGAAGGCCCAATACTGCCCCGAGTTGAAGGCTTCTGCTGCTGATGCCAAGGCAGGTGCCGATGTGTCCCCATACAGGCCGTAGGCAGTGTGCTGCAGATGCGGCTGGTGCGATCCACCGCTGAGAGCGCCATCTTGGCCGAGATGGTAAGATTGGATGGGCGCCATATAATTGCTGTCATCCTTGTACTGCTGCCCATAGGCCGCAGCGACGGCATTGATTGGTGGCGGGGCCGGTGGTCCCCACTCGGCAGATTCGTAATCAGCTTCTTGTTTGACCTGATAGATGGTTGGGTCTCCAAGACCATCAGCCATTATCCCGGGCAGCACTTCATGAAAGGGATGCCTTTCGAGCACGTCATACCAGTCCGACTCAAGGGCGACATCAGGTGGTGGTTGCTGCTCGTATTGATCGTAAGGGGCGCCATCAGCACCCGTGCCAGGACCGGGCCCGCCGTTGCCCAGATTGGTGCTATCCATACGCACTGCTGGCCCACGAAGCGCTGCAGCATGACCAGAAGCGGGTGCAAAAGCCTCTCGCTGAGCGTACGGCGCATAGGCAGAGAGGATACTGAAGACGTCGGCCTGATGATATGGCGGGAGGTCTGACGGGGCGCGGAAGGCTGGGTCCCTGGACCCCTTACCAGGCGCTTCCGTGCTGCTGCGCCTGCCGTGACCCTTGGAGTGGGTCCCATCGTTGGAAGCCACGCGCTTACGCCCGAAAGGCGTGCCACGCTGCGGGTCGAGGTTGCAGTTGCTGCCCATGGCGGCAGCAGGCACCGTCCCCGTTGCCCCACCGGTGAAGTCAGGTCCAGATGGCATAATGGGCTCCATGCTGGGAATGGTAGTGTTGGTGATGTTTCCAAGCGGACGCCGAGACCGCTCCAGAGGGGCCCCGGTATTGGCCTTTGCCTGGGGAGGCGCAGCTGCATGCGTCGATTGAACCGCAACGTAACCAAAAGGGAGCGTTGATAGGGGCATCCCGCAGGGTGGCTCGGCATCGTTGTCACTAGATGAGACGCTGCTTGGCCCCCTTTTAGGGGGCACCGCGGCGGCTCCAGCAGCTTTCGACGCAACCGCGTGTGGTCCATCTGCGAGCAGCGGCTGCCCGATGCCGCCGGCGGGATCAACATGCGTTGCAGGGATGGGCGGTGGTGGGTTGTGATCGATATACGTACTCAGCAGCGCGCTTTTCTCATTGACCCGCGTATACGGAGCATTTGCTCGATGCTGTGCGGCTTGCTGCTGCGCACCAGCCTTGCCCGTTCGTCGCTTACGGCCAGGCCTCGTTCGCACGGGTAGCGCTTGGTGACTTGGAGCAGGGGCGAGGCCACGGGTCTGAGGTTCCGGCTCCTGCTGCGGATGTACAGGAGGAGAAACGGGTGTGGGGCCACGTGTGCTTCTGCCACCAATATCAATGTCGTCAGGTGATGAGCCCCTGCCACCGTACAAGTCGGGTGGCGCTGAGACCTTTCCTGGCTGGTCACTGCCAGAGCTGTACGGCTGATCCCTGTCGTCGGCGGTGACGTTAAGCGGCGGTGATACTGGTGAGTGGATGATCTCGTCGTCATTGTCGTTCTCAGAATAGTCTTGCACAGATGCGCTGGGCGAGTGGAGGCGCTTGGGCTTGGTGCGAACACGTGTGGGGCGACGGTTGCGCGATGTTGGCGAGCGCGCAGGGGAGCCGCTGGTGTCCTCCCCGCCATCGCACTCGTCCTCATCGCTGCCCGTGTCTTGCGCACGACGGGCCTGCAAACGCACGTCCCAGGTGAGTTAAGAGGTCTTAGGACGGGGTGATGGATAGATTCACGTGAGCTCCCACGGACGCAGCCCCACGCGACCATTACAGGTCAGGCTCGAGACCCGCTACCGTATGCAGCACCAAAACGCTGCGTAAAGAAGCTGACCTGGTCACCTCGCCGCCGACGTCTGTACTCCCTGCACGCACGGCGGGAAGGTAAGGTTAGCATGGTGAAGTACGGGGATGGCGGCGGATGGATGCCCGCGAGAGGCTCCAAGGTCGACACGGCACAGACGAGGCACATATCCACTGTGATACAGGTTGGCGCTCTGCAAACATCATGCATACGCTCATGCCAGACCGATTGTGGACTTCATCTACTGTGGGACAGCACTGCACATTATCTTGGGCCAGGAGGTACAATCCTTGAAACCCGCGGCCGGTCCCACCTGAAGTAGGTCCGGATCGCATCGCGCATTCGGACTCCCTTAGCATGTCTCTTGGTCTCCTCAAACGTTGGGCGACTGGCGGGGTCAGGCCACGCGCGCGCAGCGTTGTGTGTCCACCAACTACGAGTTCAAGGGAATTATGTTGGTTGCAAGGGCGGTGGGGAGGAGGTGACGTGGGAGGTGGGGAGATGCGGCGTGGAGATGGCAACATCGCCGACGGCTCACATTTGTATGTCGCCCACGCCGGGCTTCTTCCCCGTCTTTTCCTTGGTCTCCTGCGTGCAGTGCAGTGGAACGGCTTTGGTGACGCTGGTATCAGGCAGAAGCCCTGAGAGCTGCTAACGAACCCGGCTGAACTCGTTGAAGGTCGCCCAGAAGCCCGTCGGTCGCTGCTTGGGCGGCATAGTGGCTATGCGTTGCTTAATGAAGGGCTAAGCTCCGGTCAGCCTTCGCCGGCCTCGGTCAGCCTAGGCCATATCGGCTCGGAAATGTGAAGGGTAATGATGGAGACGATTGCAAAGTCTAGAGTGTTGGAATGCCTTAGCTCTAGGTTGCACGCAACACAACGGAAGCGCGACGGGATCAACCGCTGCCCGACAATAACATGTTATACAAAGGCTAGACTGTACTTAATTTAGCCTGTCGCATACGGTACATCGCATGTTGTGCTATAAGCTCCAGGTACCCAGCAACCAACTAGGGTGTGGATTCGCAGTTTGACTATTCTGGATCCAACCACTAGATCCAAACCCTGGATGTGGGACATACAACTGAGGCGGACGAAACTGCAAGCCGAGTCCAATATCGAGCAATCGTTCGCACATCTGCAGGGCATATCCAGCACGCCCAAACCCCGTTCTTCCGTCCAATGTAAAGCCTACGACACCAGACGCTTTCCAAGCCGTTGCGACAACGCATGCAGATGAGGGCCGCCTGATGGCCGCGTGCACTCATACCCAAAGCGTGTGCGTGCGTCCGCCTGCCTGACAGCTATCTGCGCTTGCACTAGAACTGCCCCAGGTGCACGTGTACCAGCCAAGCAGGTCGTAGCAGGTGTAGATATTTTCCCAGCGCAACAGTGACGTAACCGGTGACATACGCAGACAAGTACGGGGCATCAGTCAAAGCCCACGCTCTTGCCATCGCAGTCAATGCCGCGGCACGTGCCGTCAATCCGGTGATGTACGCACGTGTCGGCATGCCGTACACCATCTTACAGTTCCCCTCGAACAACCCGATTTAATGTTCGTCTTCGCCCAGCCCCGGGCAGCTCGCCTCCAGGTCCGACGCGCTGTCGTACTGGCAGCCGCAGAAGTAACAATAGCAGTAGCGGCGCCGCATGTACAGCAGCAGGAGCTCCAGCTGCTCAGGCGCGGCCGGTGCTCCCGTAGCAGCAGCCGCCGTGGGGCCCTCCTCGGCCGGCCCCGCCCCCGCATCAAGCCCCACAGGGCCCTCCTCCCGCCGGGGTCGGGCCTGGCCGGCAAGCTCGCCGCGTGCCCTCGCGGCCCGCTCCTCCTCCACCTTCCGTTCCTCCTCGAGCATAGCTGCCAGCGCAGGCAGCCGGTCCAACAGCCGATGCAGCCCCACGTCCAGTCCCTCCGGGCCCCCATCCGCCCCTTCCCGCGCGTTGCCATCCCCGTCCCCAGCCTCCTGCCCCGACGCCCTTTCCCCCTCGTCCCCCCGCCCACAAGTGGCCGCAGCTGTCAAAGCCGGCGACGAGTCTTCACCCTCACCGTCCCCGCTCATCCCGCTTCTCGGCTCCCCGGCCGCCTCCGTGAGCCCCGCCGGCTGCCCCCGCCGCTCCTCCAGCTCCTCCGCCACCCGCCAGGCGCCTCGCAGGTGCCGCACTGCCTGGCGGGCTCCGTAACCGCTGGCCGCGGCCGCCTTGAACCGCTCCTGCGTCTCGGCCGCCAGCCGCGCGCGCTTGGCCCGCTCTTGGGCCTCCTGCGGTCGGGATCCGGGGACGGGCAGCATGGGTGCAGAGAGCCGGGGACAAGGGATGGGGCTGGAGGCCTGGATTGGGAAGGTTAAGCAGCGGTACACTTCAAGGTACTGCAGTCCGCCGCTGCTCCGAGACCGTGCCGCTCTGTGATGAGCACCCTTTGCCCGCGCGGCGCCGGCGCACATGCGGTTTCATATAATCTGATCGCTCCGCTCCTAGCCTCCACCACACCTGCTCTTCCCGAGCCTGCCGCTCCCGCCTGCGCTGCTCGTCCACGCCCAGTCCCGCCCTGCCTGACTTAAGGTCCAGCGGCAGTGGCTCCGCCCTCCCGGCGCGCCCGGCACCTGAGAAATACAAATGTGTCAACGAAACAGCCGTCAGGTACTGAGCTGTAAACAGCCGGCAGGCACCCAGCGTCGGGGGGCCAGGGACCATGGGTACGTATGCGCACGGCATACCCCCACGCGGACGGGCCGCTCACAGCTGCCGCCTTGCAGCTCAAGCTCACCTAGGCCACTCCCATCTTGGTAACCCATCTTCTTAAGCAGCGCGTAGCCTTTATTGCCATCGCCGAGCGGCTGCTGGAGACCGGCATCGCGTACGCTGGCCATGCCCCGCGGCCTCGAAGCGCGTGTAAGCTTCGCACTAAGCTTGCGATTCTGTTCTGCGACCTCTGCCGCGTATGAGTCGAGTAGGGCGTCGAGCTCATCCGGCTCGTCATGGGCCATGTTTGCACACTAGGTGCCCCAAGTGCCTCTGACGAGCGCTGCTAAAGACGGTCAAAGTTACGGACATGTGAACCAGCAACCAGCAACGAACCCCAACCCACAACGGGAACCGCTGGTGGAACCGCTCTGCCGTAAGCCCCCAAGCCCCCAGAGCCCAGACATCCTTCGAACGTCGGCGCCTCCACCCCCGCCGGGACCGCGTACGGAAAACGCACGTCGGGGTCTCGGCCTGGCTCACGCGGACTGCGCGTGGACGCTGGTGAGGCTGGAGGCTGAGAAAAGACATGTCCACATCCGCACCTGTCCTGTACAACCCCACTCTCTCCGCCATACTGCCGTGACCCTCGAATCGTTCCGGCGTGCCCGGGCTCCGGCTTCCCCAGCAAGCTCCCCAGCTCGAACACAACCCAACGGTGGTACCGGTGGGGCAAAAACCGCTACCGTAGCCGCTTTGCGCCAGCTGCGATGCACATGGGAGGTGCTAGTAAGGCTTGGCCCACCTTGGCTATTGCGTCCGTACCCCCAGTCAGCAGGGACACGGTACAAGTAGCTGACTGCAGCCAGTTACACGTGGCCAGCCGAATGCGCCCGTCGAGGCGCACGAGTGCGTGCACTGGGAGCACAGCCCGTTTCCTAGCAGTCGCCGCCCCCCCTGTCTGCGCGTCACTCGACGCGCAGATGCCGGTCCCAGCCACATTGGGGCACGGCCAAACAAACGACAGGTGCACCGCGGCGTGTCCCTCCCGCACGGGCGTCCTTTCACGAAATTGATGCACATGGAATGCAGACGGCTTGCTCAAAACAGTTGCAAGCAAGCAAGCAGCGAGCAAGCAACCTAGCCGGCAGTCCGAGTACCCCTGCAGCAGCAAGCGGACAGAGTCATCCCCCCCCCCCCCGTGACTGCTCATCGCCGTCAGCAGAGGCCCATCCACTGACCCATCCACGTTGGTACTACACCCCTTCAGAATCCGCCATAAACCTGGGCAGCTACAAGACTGCTCCTGCGAGCACACATACGAGGACGCACCACAGCAACGCGAGTACCGAACATGACACACAGGCCCACGGAAAAGGCTCGCCGCCGCAGGGCTGCTGCAGCGCAGATGAAGGCGTGCCGCACAGCATTCAGTTTCCGCACTTGGCAGGCAGCTCCGGTCGGGCCCGTCCTGGCCAAAGCAGGCGGCCGTAAGCCACCACGCCCAAAGTCCGTCCCCCTCATCCTCCCCCCAACCACCACCACCACCACCACCACCACCAAAACAGTTCATCCTGCACACACGCCATGCACCCCCACCACCGCGACCTGCAGGCAGTGGTCGCGGGCTGCCTCAGTGCCCCGTACAGCAGCAACGCCCCCCCCCCGCTCTCATCAGCTCTCCTTTCGCACCTCGCTCTCGTCTCTGCCCGCTCTCTCAGCTCTCGACTGCTTCCGTTATTGGGGCGCCGCCGGGCACCTCATCCGCGCCAACGCAGGCCGCAGCTGGCTGGGCCGGGCCACGAGCCCCAGGCACGGCCACGCTGCCCTAGCCTGCCCGCCGGCACCGTCATCCCAGCACACGCAGGCCTTTTGATAACCACACGGCGTTGGCCCAAAGGGGCGGGGCCCTACCCAGTCCTCCCGCCTGCATGATGGCTGAGGGCGGCGCCCGCAGGTAGCCGCGGATAGCAGCCCCCTACTTCCGTGCTCGCTGGAACTGGCTCTCCGAGTATCGGCTCACGGCCTGCGCGGGCGGGCGCATACTTCTTCAGGCGTACACGCGGGCAGCAGGCTCAGCGTGGAATCGGGGGTGGGGTAAGGCGGGAAAGGGCGAAGGCGTGGGGCGCGACGAGGCTTGGCCCGTCACGGGACAAGCAGCTGGGGTGGAACGCGGCGCTGCGCGGAACGCCGGAGCGGCGCTGCACAACACCGGCCTTAATTGCCTGTGGAGGGCCGAGCGTGGATGCGCGCAGCGCAACCGTACACGCTGTACGCGGTTTTCCGCTCGTTTCGGAGCCACATGGCCGTTGAGCCACGAAGCTCTTCTCAAAGGCTGCACCTAATCGCTCCTTCCCCAGGCCGCCCCCCCGCCCCCCAGGCCTACCCTCGACGCCCCCCGTCCCCCTCTCACCTCCAGGTTCCGCAGCACCTCGTTCTCTATCCGCCCCTGGATCAGCGCCACCGGCAGCCACGCCTGCGAGGGGGGCCACACGCCGGACGGCGGGCGGCGTGTCAAGCGGGGGTTGGCTCGGCATGGCCCCTGCAGCTGCGCCACTAGGGCACTGCCACCTTGTGCTGCAAACAGACCTTCGGCCTTGGCGCCGAAGACACCAGACCGCCGATGGGCAGCCACCCGGTTGCCGCCCGCCGTCCACGCCCCTGCCCCACCCCCCGCTCGAGACTTCCCTGGGCCCGCATCGCCCGGCCCCCGCGCGCGGGCGCTGGCTGGCGCACGGCTTCATGTGCTGCCCACGACGCCGCCCGTCCAACGCTGCGGCGCGGCCGGCACGTCCAGCTGCGCGACCCCCCCCCATATTGCGCAGCCAAACCTTGGGCCACACAGCAGAACCAACCTACCCCACCCCCACCCCCCGTTATCCAATGCTCAGCCGGACTGGCTCCTCGCCAGCGGCTAGGCCTCCCTGCCGTGGATGCTGGACCCACGCCGGACTGCAAAGCGCCGCCGCGGCCGCGCCACGGGCCAACATCGACAGCACTTGCCCCCACACCACCCACCCCAAAGGCCTAGTCAACCCTGCCCCTTCCCCCCCCCCAAAAAATACGCCTTTTTCCTATCCTGACCCCCGCGCCTGGCCCCACGCGATGCACAGCCGAGCGGCGCACCTGCGGCTTGACGAACAGGGCGTAGCTGAGCAGCGTGGACTGGTCACCCGTCTGCTGCATGCGCCACACGCCCCGGAAGGACTGCGCGGCAAATGGGGGGGAGGGGCGGCATGGTGAGCAAGGATCAGGAGGCCCGGGCCGCCCAGTGGACAAACTGGGGCGAGTGGTGGTAACGACAGCGGGGCTGCTACGCAGGCGGCAGCGGGCCAGGCGCAGAGCCGCATCCTCCGCTGCCGCTGCGCCCTTGCCTCTTCCACAGGTTGCCACCCTATTCCCTGCACGACTCCCTCTCTTGCTGAAAGTCCGGCGCAAAGCTGTCCTGCGGGAGCGTTTTCAGCCTCTGTTGAAACCCCTCTTGCGTCTGCCCAGGACACGCGCCGGAACGCGGTTCGCCCTGAAGGAGGCCCCTCCCGCCGCTGTCGCGCCGTTTCTGCAAGCTAGCCCGGGACGCCGGGCAGGCCGTGCTTGGGCGTCAGGGCGCTGAAGCAGGGTCACCAGCAGTAATGCTGACTCTCTCCCCCCCCGCCTACGGCCTACCCCGCCCCGCAGGTCGCATTCCGTCCGTGGCCAGCCCCCCGCCCCCGGGCTCCGCAACCCCATCCACCCCGAGCTTCCGAGCGGTCGTGAGACCTGCAAGGCACGATCTACTCCCCCGCAACAGGCAACACCCACCTGGGTGGCTTGCTTGCATACGCTTGCCGCAAACCCCAGGCGGCTGCTAGCAAGCCGTTCGCACCCCCAATAAACCCCCACCCCCACCCCCGCCCCCGCCCCCGGGAAATGCTCGCTGCAACGTCGCCAGCGCGCCGGCTGCAAAACCAAGCACCCACCTGGAAGTCCCCCTCCACCAGCTCAAACGTGATGTCCGATGGCGCCACGCCCGGCACGCTGGTGGCGGGGAAGGGGAACAGCGACTCCACGCCCTCGGCGCCGTCGCTGCTGGAGCCGGCGCTGGCGGCGCTGTAGGTGGGCGGCGGCGCCGTCATGCGGCCCTCGGGCAGGCCCGGCTCCGGGAACTCGCAGCAGCGCAGCGTCACGGCCGCGCTGAACTTGACTCCCATCGCCACATCCTGGGCGCCGACCTGCGGGGACGGGGCGGGGGGTGGGGGGAGGGGAGGCGGGTGGCGCGGGAGAGGGGGAGGGGGAGGGGGGAGGGTCGGTGGGGGGGTGGGCGCAAGGCCGCGACGCAGGTGCGGTGCTCCCCGTCTCCCAAACCCACCCTTGGCCCTCGTGCCTGCCAAACCCCACCCCGAGGTCCGCGTCCCGAGATCGTGTGCGCCGCGCGCGCCAACGGGGCCCTCGTGGTTCCTGTTCGCGGTGGGTAGCGCGGGGTGCCGGCATCGTAGCACGCGATGCCTTGGGGCCGTAACCCCCGTAACAGTCCTGTCGCCGTGCTGCTGGCCATTGCATCACCCGTGATGCCGTGAAAGGTAGAGGGCCCGCAGACTGTAGGGGAATGGGGTAATGTACATGGGGTAATGTGCCCAACCCCGCACTTTACGCCCTCCTTCGCGCAGCAGCCGAAGGATACCCGCCCACTAACCCCAGCCCCACACTGCTACACACGTACCCAACCTCCTCCCCACCACCCTCAGCCCGCAACGCGCTAAGACGAATCCAGCACCACCGCTCGGTCTGTACTCCTGCACCTGATAGAGGAGGCAAGAATTGCCGTTCCGCTCCAGGCATCGGTTTTCCACCAGGCTGGGGATGAAAGTGTGTAGGTTCTCGTAATCGGTCAACGCGGACCAGACACTTGACTTCGGTGATGCTACCGCTACCGAGGCGAAGATGCGCCTGCTGTTCCAGCTCGTCTTCTCGACGTCAATCCGCACACCTGGTAAACAAGCAGAGCAAGGAAGCCCACTGCGTCAGCACTAAATCTTGGACGATTGGGCTTGGCACGGTCTGCAATGCCTTGCATGTGGCGCTCTTGCCGATTAGGACTCAAACCGCAAGCACGCAAGCATTATCCCCCGCCAATAGGTGGCAGATTAAAATCAGCATAGCAGAAACTTTCTGCATTCCCCTACCTACCCAAAGCGGCTTGGGCCTTGACAGCCTGAGGTAAGATGGGTCTCGCCACAGGCCGAGCCGCAGTTCCGCGTTTACCCACGGAGCCAGCAGCGTTCCTCCTTTGTAATGCGCGCATTGGCGAGACGGCTTCTTTACAAAACCTACGCAAGCTGCTTGGGCACGTCTATGTTTCCAATTCGACCCAGCCTATCAGGTGCCTAGTAAGAAGAGCATATCAAAAAAATGAACTGCCGCTTGCAGCAGGCACAGACTGCAACAGTAACCACCGCCGTACAGGTGTTGGCGGCAGGAGGGACGGTGCCTGCAAAAAGGCTTGCGCAATGGCCCGAAACTCCATCTCACGCAGGCGTAGGTGCCGTCCGGTTTCCGTCACGCTGCATCAGGGTGTGTTCCGGGTTGCCCGCACAGCGTGTAGACGCCCCGTGGGAACAGTGTCTCCCTCGGGTGCTTTCTGTCCCGTCACGCAGCATCAACACTTATCACGCGCGCTCTGCACCTACGAGCCATATCCGGTCGGCAGCAATGTCGGTTCCCTCCAGGCGTGGATTAGACGCCAAATCATGCACACCTGTCGGCCACTGCCTTTTGTAACAGGGAACCTTACATGCTACTCCCATCCATCTTTGCTGTTGGCGTGCATGCAAGGAAGACGCCCTGGATGTCGCGAACGAACCTGCCGGAACGCTGACGCAGCACTGACGGGGTCTGAAGTCCGACGGGCTCGCAAACGCGCCGCGGTCCTGCCACTCACCATGAGCGCAGCACGTTTGCGATCTCGTGTAACACTCGCTACACAGCTACGCTGACTGAGTCCATCTCCGTGACTTCTCCGAGCCCCTTCAAACTCGTTTCGCAACCCGAGTCCTCGGCTCATCGCGAGCAGTCCGGCGCCGCCCTAGCATGGAGCCCATCGGCGACCCGCTCGCGAGTCGGCTGCCGGAGGCCTGCGCCAAGGGCCACCCCGAAGTCCACGAGACGCCCGACACCATGAGTCCGCTCGACCAGCACGACACGAGCGCGCTGCCCGCCGCCGCCATGCCTGGCGTCGCAACGCAGCCCAAGGCCAAGGCGAGGGCGGAGAAGGGCCCCGCGCCGCCGCCCGCGCAGGCCGGCGCGACGCAGCCCCTCCCAAGCGACTTCCCGCCGGCGGTGACGGCGACGAGCGCAGATTACGACGCAGGACGGGGTGCAGTTGACTCTGGGCGCGCCAGCGGAGGGCAGAGGGCGCCCGCGGGCGGCGGAGGCGGAGGCCCTCTCCCGGCGCCGCTGGCTGCCGCGCCGCCAGCCACCGCTGCTGGTGGCGGCGGCGGGCCGCTGCTGGGCCTGGACGCTGTGCTAGCCGACCACGCAGTGATGAGGTAAGCGCGAGGGGAGGGGTGGGGAGGGGGCTGGTGGTGAGGCCCCGCGGGTGAGAGGAGGGCGGCTGCCGCCGCGCTGTGTCGGGGGCTTGGCCTTTTGGGTCCTCGTCTCCGTGCAAGATCTGCAGCTCTGCTGCAACTGGCCTTGAGTAAATCGACCGGACGCGCTGTATACCCGCACGCCGGGATCGACGCTGACGCGACCTTTAATCGCATGTTCATTCCTTGGCCGTCGCGTCGCGCGGGAGCTCGTGGTTCCCCCGGTTCCCACTACCCCAATCCGAACCAGCAGTCCGGCCACCGGTTCCCACAGGGACCTGTTCAACCAGTACGAGGCTCTGTGCGGGCGCAGCAGTGGCGGGCCCGGGGGCGCACCGCCCCGCGGGCCGGTCGCCGCCGCCGCCTCCTCGGCGCCTGCCGCCGCCGTGGATGCAGGGTCGGCCGAGGGGTCTCCCACCACCATAACCACCGGAGCGTACTTTGCAAGTCAAGGAACGCCGCTGCCACCAACTGCGCCTCAGCTGCAGCAGCAGCAGCAGTCGGAGGCCACGGCGGCGGAGGCGGCGGGACTGACCCATGGTGCGGCCTGCGCCGCCGCCGCCCACAAGCGCGGGCTGGCGGCGCGCATCGTGCGCGAGCTGTCCATGCACGCCAGCGCAGAGGAGCGCACGCTGTATCCGCTGGCGTACGAAGTGCTGCCGTACGGCAAGGCCATGTACGACAAGTCGCTGGCAGACGACGAGGTGCGGTCCGTGGTGCGGCGGCTGGGTTCGGGGGGCCGCGGAGGCACGCGGGGCTGGGCCTCCGGTGTCGGGGCCTCATGCTGGAGCCACAGAGCACTCTAGTTGATGACCCGACCAGTGAGGCCCAATGCAAGAACACACAGGCGTAAGAATCACAATACACGGAGATCCTGGCGAAGCTGGGAAACTTGGGTGCGTTGAGCCAGTCAGCGGTGTGGTTGGTGCAATCTTCAGAGTTGTTACCTTTCGTGCGCTACGGCCCGTTGCGCAATGCCCGCGTCCACCGGGTCCACCGCCCTTTCCTCCCCTCCGCTAACCTGCGGGCAGGTGGTCAGGGCGCTGCTGCAGTACGTGGTCATGCACAGCCCTCGTACGGACGAGGAGTGGGAGCTGTACGACGCGATCGTACTGCACGTGACGCGGCACGAGCGGGAGCACATGGACATGGAGGAGCGGATGGTGCGTGTGTGGGCTGCGGGGCCGCGCAGGAGACCTGGTGGCCCGGGGTGGGGTGGGGGTTGGACAAGAGGGGCGGAAAGCGTGTTCGCTCTAGAAGCCCAAGGCGCTTTTGCACGGGGTTGGGAGCGGCTGCGACGCGGATCGGTCGCCGACGCCACTGACTCCCGCTCGGGGTACTTTCCGTCCATAGGCGCCCAGTCACGATGAAGGGCACCCGGGTGTCTGTGCATGTGGGGTGGGCTCTATGTGCGTAACCGTTAGCTGCTACCAGACAGGCAGGTGATGTGCGTGTGTGTGTTCTATATGATCTAAAAGATCTATGCATGACAGTATGTGCGTGTGTGTGTGTTGAAAAGGAACAACGCATACGACGAGCGTAAGCGCGAAAGTGATGATGTCGTTGTAGGGCCCAGTTCCCGAGGTAGTCGAAGGGGTGATGTCCCTGCATGTCAGTTCGGCGGCGACCACCACCGTAGCCCGGTGTGGTGCGCGTGTGTTGAAAAGGAAAACGCATACGACGAGCGTAAGCGCGTGTGTGTGTTGGGGGGAGGGGTGGTAATGAAGAAGGGAAAACGTGTGTATGTGGGGGTGGGGTGGGGGCCGTGAGGTGGCAGCGCTGCGCTGTAGGAAGCGTGGGATGCTGAGCCCTGGTCGGGATGTATTAGGTGATCAGCTGTGTGTCGTGGGCAATGGTGGTGTCAAGAACTGGCACGGGCCACCTTTGGGCCCTGACATGTGTCACAGCACGTGATACAGTACGACACCCTTGCGCCTTCCGGGTCGCTGGGCCCGGCAGCCGGCACGGCTGGTCTCTCTGTCGGTCTGCCGGTGTTCCTTGCGCCGTAAGCGGTGGCCGGCCCGGTATCAGCATGTCCCACACCGCCTACGCGCCCCCCTCCCGCCCCCACTCCCCACCTCGCCCCGGCCCGCCCCGTCCCCTCCCGCCCCCGGCCCTGTTCTGCCCGCCCCAGATCGTGGCGCCGCTCCGCGCGGCGCTCAGCCCGGAGGCGGCTGTGCGCCTCGGCCAGGACTGGCACGTGGCCAAGGCCAACGCCCCCCTGCGGCCGCACCCCTGGGTGCCCACCGCCACCGCCGCGGCTCGCCTGGCGCACCCGCTGGCGGGGCTGGCGGACCGGGCGGGGGAGTGGCTGTCGGGGCTGACGAGGCTGCGGGGCCCACCGGGGGGCCGCGGCCTGTGGGCGCCGGTGGTGGGGCAGGGCGGGGTCGGCCAGCCGCGGTCGCAGTAGAAGAGGGGGGGCGTGATGCGGCGAGGTGGCCGGCAGCGGTGCGAGGTGGTGCGGTGCTGGGAAGGCTGTGCGGGTGTCCCGAGTGGCGGCGAGAAGGGGGGAGGGCGGCGAAGTGCACGCCGCTTTGGGGCGACGAATCAGACTTTGTTGCGTGTTGAGGACTGATGCTTTGCCCGGGTCGGCCGCTGCGCCAACCCCGTCTTCGCAGCGGCGTTCAGGTTGCACGGGTTTGCACGTTGGGTGAGCTGAGGCGGAGGGACAGCGAAAAGCGGGAGGGCATGGCCCCAAGACAGAGCGGCATGTATGGACGTGGGGCTGCTGCAGCCCTCGGGAGTTGCAGGTTGCACATGTGCTACAGGTTATACGTTCGTCGAAGCCGGGATGGGCCGCGGACAAACAGCCGGCTGCCCCGCCTGCGCCCCGGCAATAATGCGCCCACAGCATTTATATTGTGACCTGCTGGACTTGTGACGCAGCAGCTTCGCTCGCAGGCTCTTCTACGCTCTCCTTACAATTTACAACGGGCGTAAGCGCCCCGTGCGCACCGCCGCATAGGCCATCGCAGCACCCCAGCTGGCTTCCTCGGCCCCTCCCCGCGGCCCCGAGGCCGCGCCTTAATCATCATCATCTCATCATCCCAAGCAAACTGCGCTGAAAGCGGGGCCAGCCACGCTAGCCGCGCCGCCTTCTGCCGGCAACGCCCATCCCAGACAAAAGGCGGGCGCCCTCCCCCCTAGCACAGCCTGTTGCAAAACGTGCGCGTGTGGCAAGAATACACATACAGATCGCACCCACTCGCCAGCTACCGCCGCCTCACTATCCATGTTGGTCGCGAAACCAACGTCCGCACCTCGTGTTTGCAAGCATCTACTAACCCCCCGATGTGGACGCCCGCCGACATCGCACGGAAGCACCGCCGAGAGGAGAGGGCACCGGGCGAGGCACCCGAGCGCACGGGGGCCGCCACGGCAGCGGCGCCCCCCCTCCCCTCCCCTCCCCCGGCTAGAGCGCGCCAACATACGTAAGCCAGGGGAGTGCCTCCTCCCCGCGTGCCCCGCCCCGCACAACCTACGCACAGAAACACGACGCCACGCTGCCTTAAATCCCAGCAACGCGGGCAGTGCAGACACTAAGCGCTACGGCAGTACAAACGCCACCACCCGGTGCACCTGCGGACCCCTGCGGAGCAGGCCCCAAACCAGCCCCGGTACCGGCGCGGCCCCGCAGTCGCAGCGGCACCAACGCCGCAAGACGCCCTACCACTCTGCCCACACCCAACGCGACGCCGCTGCCCTGCGCCGACGCCCTCCGCCCGCACCACCAGCGTCGCCGGATCGAGCCCACGTCTGCCCCACTCCGGACGAGGCCATGACGCCCCCGAATGCACTCCCCCATGAAATACACTTACACGACGGATACCTATTGTACACTGCTAGGAGCATCCAGCGTCGGCTGTCCTCCTGGCCAGGGACACGCCCCGGTCCCGAGCGCCCCCGCCCTCTCTGCGCCGCCCGCGTCGGCTAACTCGTGCACCAGCACCCCCTGCAGCCCCGCCCGGCCAAGGCGGTGCAGCCCCGCTGGGGACCCATCCCAGCCGCCCGCGGCGCAAGAGTGGGCGACCGCAAACGCAGCCCCCACCCTCCACGAGGGTGCATATCGGGCAGTCCCAGTCCCCGTCCCAGCAAGGCAACGAACGCTTGAGGCATGCGGCATGGGGCCCCACGGAGGATCCGCGCTCAGACGGTCTGGCCAGCGGGCCCCTACTCGTCCATGTCAGCCGCGGCCCCCGCAGCCGCCGCACCGGCGCCGGCGCCGGAACGCAGCTTCGGCCCGTTGTCCGCGGCGCCCATGCCCGCCGCCGCCTCTGCGTCCCGCTGGTTGTGCGGGCGGGGCGTGCTGTTGAGCATCTTGACGCGCCGCTTGTGCGGCCGCTCGCCCTCGTGGCTGGCCAGCGCGGTGGCGGAGTTGAAGTACTTCCTGGGGGGTGGTGGCGATTGGGACGGGTCATGGGTGGGTCGACATGGGTGGTGGCGAGAGGGGCTATCAGTGCCGATCGACGAAAAGTGGGGAGAGGGGAAGGTGGGATTGTTGGTGGGAGGCCGTGGCGGACGGGGTGCTGCTCCCGCGTCTCAGCAAAGAAGGGGAATGATAGGGTGAGAGGAGCCAAGGCGAGAGGGGACCTGGAGCACGTTGGCGCGGGTTGGCCTGGCGCCTCAGCGGCGCTGGTCAGGGGCTTGGGGAACTAACAGACTGCCGCACATTCAAGGGTAACCCGGAAGAGGACGAGTGTCAGCCGCGTGAGAGGATGTTTTGTGCATGGAGGGGGAGGGGGCTGGGCGGTGGGGCCAGACACACTGCGTGCCGCAGCGCTACATGCAACCGCTAACCAGGTCATGCGAAAGGCGAGCAACACGGCGCCTTGCTCACCCGCAGGGGATGCAGTAGTGCTTGCCGAAGCCTGGCACGTCCTCATCCAGCTCCGCCCTGCGTGGGTGAGGGCATGCCAACCCCAGTTGGCTCGGCGCTTCGCTGCTGCATGACCCAAGCTCCTAGTCGTCCTCACTTTGCTGTCGTGCCCATCGGGCCGGTCTTCCCGTCATGCACCAGTGCCGGCGGCTTCCGCACGTCCTCCCACACTTGGTCTATGTGCCGCTCCTGGAACTGTCCTCGCCGCAGCTGCTTGAAGGTCTTACGGTGCTTGTGGTCGCCCCCGACCTTGCGTTTGCCGATGCCGCCCATCCCGACTGGAACCAAGCAAGCAGATTAAAATAATATAGCCGTTGGAACTGTGCACTCTTCCAGCTATAGTGGTGTCTGTGACACTGCTTCAAAAACACCCGCGAGGTACCCCGTACGGGCTGTCGTCCCTTCGCCCTTCTACTCCTTGCATTACTATGGCGCTGTACTGCTAAGGACCTACAGCACGCGACTTGCCACCACCGTAAACCGTAGACCAGGCTGCACGAAAAGAAACGCTCACGCCGAACGCGCTCGCCGACGAACCGCGCGCAGGCTTCACGCATAGCAGGATACTGTTAAACTAGTGAGCGCTAGTGCAACGCCCGAACGCGGCACCCGAGCGGCCCAGAAGGCGCCAGGTCAAGCGGGGCCGCGTCTACCTTCCAGTCGCTGCCGCAGCAGGCCACAATGTGTACAACGACGACGCTGACGTCGCATGAGGACCACATGATCCTCCCGCCCATTCTTTCCAACGACGACGTGGCGTCCGATCCAGAGGTCGGTATGGGTTGTACCTCCGCTTGCGCGCGAAACTCCCCCGAAGGCCACCAGCGGCCTACCAGCCTCCACATCGCCATTGGGCAGTGCCTCTCTGCGGCAGCGAGCGTTCGCCGCGCCGTTTGGTGCCGCCCATGAGCCGGTACCGGCGACAGCTGCCAGCTGTCCACTACCGCGGCAGCTCTCCGCTAGCTCCACGCCCACCCGCCATGTCATATTTCACCTCCGTCACCTTCTGGACACCTTGCTGCTTTCTGGCGCAGGTCTGGGACGTAATCATCGTGGGCGGCGGCGTGGCGGGCTGCGCGCTGGCCTACGCACAAGCCAAGGTAGGGCATGCGAGCCGTCTGCGGCGCTGCGGCGCTGCCCCGTTGGCCCAAGAGGCCCGCCCTGCGGTATGCGGTGGTTCCGTTGCCTTCGGCCTCGGGTGCTCTGCCTTAGCCCGGTGCCGGCGCCGGTGTGGTTGACGCACGGACGGGCAAAGTGACGGGCTGCAGAGGGCCACCAATGGTGCGCATCCCGCCCTCCCCGCCTCCTGGCCTCGTGGGTGCGCTGCGACCGGCTGTCTGCGGCCCAACGCCCCGCCCGCCCGTGTAGCTCCTCGAGCACGCCCCTGTAGCGTGTATCGTGCGTCGGGCTTGCTGTCAGTGTGGCTGTGTCAAGGCCGTACCCGTTTGCGCCCGCGTCCAGCACAGCGCCAGCGCCCGGCGCGATGCTGCTGCTGCAGACGCGTCCCCCAGCCCCCCGCTTTCGGACTGAGTACTCCACTAGCCCCCCCCCCTTCACATGAACCGCTCGCCGACGGAAGGGGCCGCTGGGCCCCCCCCCGTCCCCCCATGCCGCCGCTCGCCCACCCGCGCGCTGCCCAGCGCAGCGCGGTGCTGCCGCTCCTGCCCTTGGCTGAGGCTGCGCCCCCACGCCCACCCACCCCCCTCGCGCACTCTCACACGCTCACGGGCAGGCCTCGCAGTACGTTCCGCGAGTCCGGTCTTGCCTCCCGCCCGGGGCCCCTGCTGCCATCTATTGGACGCGAGCCTGCTGCCACCCCGTCCTCGCCAAACCTATTGTGCTCAAGCCCCCCTCCCCCACGCCGCTGCTCCCTCCCCTACCCTCCCCGCTTGCCCGCCCGCCAGGACGGCCGGCGGGTGCTGCTGATTGAGCGCGACCTGTCCCAGCCGGACCGCATCGTGGGCGAGCTGCTGCAGCCGGGCGGCTACCTGATGCTCAAGCGGCTGGGGCTGGAGAGCTGCGTGGACGGGATAGACTCCATCAAGGTGGGCGCGGAGGGGGGGGGGACCAGTGAAGGAGGGAATCGCGTCGCTTCGCGGACACTAAACGATCAGAGCCCTTGTGGCGGTCTTGGTGTGTTTGTTGTCGACCTGTGAAACTGGGCAGGTGTGTGCGTGTGTGTGGGGGGGGGGGTCGCACCGGCCAGAGGGGCAGGAGGGCGCTGCCAGTGCTGTCTGGGCTGCCTTTGGTGGGGCACCGGGGCACTGGGGGCACCGACCCAGGAGGGGGAGGGAGGGCACTGCCGGCGCCGGCTCTCGGGGGCTGCGCTTGGCAGTGCGCCTGGCGGGTCAGGGGTGGCGCGGTGCGGGCATGGGCGTGGCGAGTTGGAGAGGCGCGCGTGGCGCGAGGGGGCTGGGCCTAGGCCCCCTGGCGGGCCCCGGGCCCGCAGAACCTCAAGCCAGGGCGCTGCGCTGCTGCCATACCCGTCCTTACCTGGGGCCAGGGTGGCACCGCCCTCTGTTGCGCGTTCTGCGGGCCATCGCCTTGGCGCTGTCAGTCCTGGCAGCGGGGTGGCTACTTTGGGTTGGGAGTCGCGGGCGGGAGCAGCGGATGTCTGTTGCAGGGGGCAGGCGGCCTGCGCAGAGAAGCACGGGTGGGGGGTGGGGAGCACGTATGCTGAGTGTGGTCGATCACGTGGGCTTGGAGAGCGGGGGCGGCGGGCGTTGGGCTGCCGCTGGTGAGAGGGGCCCGCCCTGCACCACCAAGAGGGCCGCCATGGGTCCAGGAGACCCGGGCAGCGTATTTCTCGGAAAGTGCGCACAGGCCCCTCCCCATCCACCGCTGGCGCCCAGCTCGTCATTATTCATTCCCCTTTCCCTTGAACTCCCCATCCGCCGCCACCGCCGCCGGAGGGCCTGGTGCGTCGTCGGGCGCCAGCCCTTTGTCCCTCCCTCGCTTGCACGACTGACAGCCTCGCGGCCCCCGCTGGCGCCCCCCGTGCATAACCACACGTAGATTCGCTCAGCTGATCCGGCCTTGACGTACTCTGCCGTACAGGTGTACGGCTATGCGCTTTTCAAGGGCGGCAACCAGGCGGTGGTGCACTACCCCATCGAGGGCTACTCGGCCGACGTGGCGGGGCGCAGCTTCCATCACGGTGGGTGGGTGCGAGCCGCGGGCATCTGTTGGAGAGGGCGGGCATGGCCACGTACGTTTTGCGGTTGAGAAGCGGGATGTACCACAAGCGATTGGAAGCGGCTGTGGAGGAGGCACGGCGACCCACTTTCGTGGCCCAGGCCCGCACGGTTTCCTGCTCCGTCCGGGCACATCTTGCCCCGCCTTTTCCGTAATTGCCCTGCTGCTCCCCTCCCCCCCCCCGCCCCCGGTCACCCTGCCCGCGCCAGGTCGCTTCATCCAGAAGCTCCGCCAGGCGGCCGTGAGCTGCCCCTCCGTCACGATGCGGCAGGGCCTGGTCAAGAAGCTGGTCAACGGTGAGGGCCGCGCGCGGCGGGGCAGCGGGGCTGCCAGGGGGCGTGGGCGGGGCCAGCGTAGCAGCGGCGAGCAAGTGCCACGCCTCGGGTGGGCGCGCGCTGGAGGAGGGCGGCGAACGCTTGGGCTTGGGCGCGGGACGGCGCTGTAAGGGTTCGACGCGTTTGCGCTCATCGCACTCGCCCCGGAGAGGGATACGGCCAACCGACCTACCAACCAACCACGTGCAGCAGCCCTTCGGCCCGGTCCTGCTCTCTGCCCCGCCCCGGTTGTGCTCGGGGCGGAGGGTGTACGAGTACAACGCGTCCAACTCCCTCTTGTCCCCGCCTTGCCCCCCGCAGACAAGGGCGGCGAGTGGCAGGAGGGCGAGGTGGTGACGGGCGTCGTGTACCGCCACCAGCCCGCCGGGCCTGATGCTGCCCCCGTGGAGCGCTCGGCCCGGGCGCACCTGACCATTGTGTGCGACGGCATGTACTCCAACCTCCGCAAGCACCTCTCCACGCCCAAGGTGCGGACAGCCCCACGGCCGGCGAGGGGGGAGGAGAACAGCGAGGGGATGGTGCATACTGATGAGGGCCGGGGTCGGCGACCCAGATATTGGCACCGAGGGCTGAGGGGGCGGGTAGGGCAGTGTGGGGTGGGGCGGCGGGAATGGACGGTGGTGGGACCCGACCTGCCATACTGGTGTCCACCCTTTTGTCGAGGGGACCCGGGGCGCGAGGACGGACGCCTGAGATCGTGGAGGAGGCAGAGGTAAGTTACCCATGACAAGAGGAAAGAGGGCGTTGGGGTTGGCGTCCCACGGGCCCAGGCGGCCCCCGAACAATCGCGTGACATGCCCGTGCTGACGACGCCCGCCCCCCCCCCAGGCCACTACTGGGGCTACTGAGAATGCCTTCCAACCCTCTACCCCCCAGGCCACTGGGCTTAAGCTGCTGGCGCCCAGCTCGTCGTTGTTCATTCTCCTTTCCCTTTAAACCCCAGGCCACGACGCCCCACGCGTCACAGCCCGCTTTCCGTCCCCCTGACTCCCTCTTTCCCCCGCCCACCCCTGCCCACCTCGCGATCCCCCAGATCACGCACCCCAGCTTCTTCGTGGGGCTGCTCCTGCACGACTGCCAGCTGCCGGTGGCCAATCACGGCCACGTGGTGCTTGCCAAGCCCTCGCCCATCCTCTTCTACCCAATCAGCTCAAAGGAAGTCAGGTAGGGGCGGCAGGGCGAGGCAGGGTTTCGTGCGCGCTCCGCGTTGAGTGTGTCGGGTCTACTGGGGCTGAGGGTGGCGCGCGGAGGGGACCAAGGCAGCTTTGCCCGAACCCTGACCCATGCACTCCTCCCATCCATCCGGCACCGCACCCCGGCCTCTACCCCTCCGCTCCTCTACCCGCCCCCACCCTGGCACCCTGCCCCCCTCCACCCCCGCGCCCCCGCCCGCGCAGGTGCCTGGTGGACGTGCCCGGCGAGAGGCTGCCCTCCGACCTGCCCTCCTACCTGCGCGCCACGGTGGCCCCGCAGCTGCCCGACGTGCTGCGGCCCGCCTTCCTCAAGGCGCTGGAGAAGCCGGAGGCCATCCGCAGCATGCAGGTGGGGGCCGTGGGTGCGTGTGTGTTGGAAAGGAACAACGAATACGACGAGCGTAAGCGCGAAAGTGATGATGTCGTTGTAGGACCCAGCTCCCGAGGTAGTTGAAGGGGTGATGTCCCTGCATGTTAGTTCGGCGGCGACCACCACCGTAGCCCCCGGTGCGTGTGTGTGTAGTGGTGGTGGTGTGTGTGTGTGGGGGGGGGGGCTACGTATGCGTGGCGCAGTGCAGAAAACATGTTCTAAAAAAGAGCTATCAAAGACATTCAGGCCGGCAGTCCGCGAACCCCCGCTGAGCCCGACCCAACAAACAGAGTGTGTGTATGTGAGGTGTTTCTGTGCCCCACGCAAGTACATACGCACCGCGTCGCGTGTGAACGGTCACGTGCGTGCGTCCACGGCGTGTTGTCGCCGTGTAACCAGCCGCAGCTTTGGACACACTCTGACCCCACCCCAACACATTGGCCCACCTTTCAACACATCCCCTGCGCCCCAGATCCTCAACCTCCCGCTCCCCCACCCCTCTCCTCAGCTTGCCCACGGACCGAGTAAACCCCCTCATCCCCTCGCGCCCTCCTCCTCCCGCAGAACAAGCTGCTGCCCGCCGCCCCGCTGCACCAGCCCGGCGCGCTGCTGCTGGGCGACGCCTTCAACATGCGCCACCCGCTGACGGGCGGCGGCATGACGGTGGCGCTGTCGGACTGCTCGCTGCTGGCCGACATGCTGCGGCCGCTGCCCAGCCTGGGCGACGCGCTGGCCACCGCCGCCCGCACCGCCGACTTCTACACCCGCCGCAAGCCGCTGTCCGCCACTATCAACACGCTCGCGAACGCGCTGTACAAGGTCTTCTGCTTCACGGGTGCGCGGCTATGGG
>LSYV01000066.1:463266-484183 GCA_001584585.1 Gonium pectorale
GTAGACGGGCGGCAGAGCAGGGCAGGCACGCGACCGCCCTCTTCCTCCTGGCGAGGAGGCAGCAAGTCAACCGCCACCCGTCGCCCGCGCCCTTGCGCCGGCCTCTTGGAGGCGCTGCAGCGTCCCGAACATGACGCACATGAGATCGCAGACCCATCACGCGCTATGCGCGGCGCATCAAGGAGCTCCTTGGCCACCACCGCCGCGGCATGCGCTACCCGCCCCACTTGCTGCTGCCGCGCCGTGCTCACCCTTTCGTCGGCTCATCATGGCCGTGGCCACCAGCCCCTCCACGTCCATCTCGGGCGGCAGCTGGCTGAGCAGCTCCGCCACCTGGCGCGCCTCGATGGTGGCGCGACGGATGAAGGGCCGGAACATGGCCAGCAGGAAGAACACCGCCAGCAGCAGAGACAGCACAAACAGGATGATGTGCGCCATGCGGACCTTGCCAAAGTTGGCGTTGGCCGCGGCTGCGGGGCGAGACGCAATGGGGGGGGCGAGACGTAAAACAATGGAATGCCGTGACGCCGGCAGAAGATCCGTCCCCAGACGGCACCAGACGCCATCACCGCCGCTGCAGGCACCCCACCTGGGCACCGCGCGGCCGTCCCCCCCTCCCCCCACACACACGGTAACTCACATGTGTAGATTGAGTTGGCGGCCCAGGAGCCCTGCATGAGGTTGTGGTACGCCACCCGCCATATGTAGTCGAAGCGGCTGCTGTTGAAGGTGATGTCGGAGGCGGCGTCGTTGCCCAGCAGCAGCGACTCCTCAATCAGCCTCCGGATCATGGGGTCCAGCGCGTTGGAGGAGACCTGCAGTGCGCGGCGACCCGGGGCACGAGGGGCAAGGTCCGCGGTGGCGGTGGGTGGGTGCCGGGGTGCGGGACGCCCGGACGCGGCGGGCGCCAAGCCCCAGGCTGCGATACCGGGGACAGCGCAGCGGCGGGTCATGCCGTCCCTTGGCAGGCGGGGCTGGGCGGGCCCGGCGGGGCAGACCGCCCCGCTCCTCCGCGCGCGCGCACTGCCTCCCCGGCCGCACCGTCCCTGGCGGTGTCCCCCGCAGGAGCACGCACCTCGTGGTACATGTGGCCCTCCGGGAAGCACCAGCGCTCGGCGTCCTTCACCACGTAGCAGCGGTCCTTGCTGCGGAAGAACATTTCCGCTGGCGCCGCGCCGCTGAACAGCGTGCCCTGGGTGTGGGAGAACGCCATCTCTGCAGCAGGTTGCGGGGGAAGCAGGGGGGGGGGTGAAGGGCAAAGGAATGCACAACGACGAGCTGGGCGCCAGCAGGGTTTGTCCCGTCCCCTCCCGAGCAGGCCGGGAGGGGGTGTCCAACGGGCTACATGAGGGTGTGTATGCGCGCCCGGCAGCATCCTCCTCTCCGACGGGTAGAGGCGAGGGGGCGGCAGTGCAATGGCAGCGGCGACAGGGCAGTGCTCGTAGCAGGTCCAGCAAGGTGCTGGGGTCCGTGGAGGGGAGGCAGGAGAGGCGGCCGAGAGGGGGCGCATGGATGTGCACCCAGACAGCAGCACCGCTGCGGAGCCCGCACCTGGCAGGTTGTCGCTGCCGTACAGCAGCGCGTCGTAGAACATCTCCAGGTCAGCCTGCCGGATGAGCAGCTCGTTCTGCCACTCGGCGCGGGCCGCTTCGTCCGTCTGGCTGATCACCTCCTGCGCCGCGAACACGCAGCGGTTGATCTTGGTCTTGACGCGGTTGGCCACGTCCAGGTTGACCAGCGGCTCCGCGACCTGCAGGCGCAAAGGCGGGAGCGCAGCGGGGGGGTGAGGGAGGGGGGCGGGCACGGGTGAGGGAGGCACAATGGGCAGAGCGTGAGGATGGGACCGCGACGGCGCTGCGTCCTGCAACGCGTGTTGAGGCAAGCGAACGCGAAGAGTCGTAGCGATGGCGCAACAGTCGTATCGATGCGTATCGAGGAGGGTCGGCGAGCACCCCAGAAGGAGGCGCGGCATGCCGTGCCTTATGAAACAGCCCCGGCCTGCCTGGCCGTGAGGGCGCTGAGGCGGGTGGCAGCGGCCACGGTCCACGACCGCGCATGCGCTGTCAGGTACCGTAGTGTGGCCGGCTGTGTTCAACAGTGCACACGACGTATTCAACGAGTGCGGCCCCCGCGTGCGTCATGCGGCACGCGGGCCGGTGAACGCCCGCGACGAGCGGGGGTCGCGCTCAGAACCGCACCTGCTTGAGCGTCAGGTACGAGTAGGTGTAGATCGCGATCACGACCGCGCCCCACAGCAGGAAGGGCACGGTGAGCAGCATGGTGTCGCGGTTGTCGCGAATGAGCTTGCGCTTGCCCGTGTCCACCAGCCCCGTGTTGCTGCCCAAGCCCAGCAGGTTGGCGGGCGACAGCGCGCGCAGCGTGCGGCGCCACAGCGGCTGCGGCGCCTCGGCCGCCTCGCCCATCTCCACGATGACTGCCTTGGTCTTGATACCCGGCACGATGATGGGCTGCGCGCGGAAGCGGCGCGACGCGGGCACGCGGGGACGCGGGCACGCGGGGACACAGGCACGTCAGTGGAGCACCCGGGGGGGGGGCGGCACGCAGTAAAAGCAACTCACCACTTCGGACTGCGGTGCAACATGCGCGATGCGCGCTTCTGGGAGACTATCGGCATGAGCCGCGAAGGCGCGCCCAAACAGGGCAGGCACGCGCCGCGTAGAGCCGCAAGCCGCCTTCCGGCACCCGTGCGGCCCACCCAGGGTGCCACCCGCGGACCAACGTTACCAGCCGAGCCACCCAAGAACCCTCCTCACCTTGCCGTCGTCGTCGCCGCCCTTCTTCTCGCCGTTATCCCCCTTGTCATCCTTGTTGCCCCCTCCGTCCTGAGTTCGGCGCTCCTTGTTTGCGTTTCCTTCGTCGCCGGCGTCGCTGTCACTGTCATTGTCGTCCTCTCCGTCGACCTGGGATTGGCGCGTAAGCAAGCAAGGCAAGCTTGCAAGCCAACCAGCCAAACTAGCGCCGCGTGCCGGCAGCGCTGCAGTCATCGGCCCATTGCACGACGTCCAACCACGCCTTTCTGCCGGTGCTGTGGGCCCCGACCATCCCCCGCACCACCGCCATCACCATCGCCACCAGCGCCCCCCATACCTGGACGTGCTTGCTGGCCAGCGCGCGCAGGAAGCCGGTGGGGATGACGAGGAAGACCGAGTAGAGGCCGTAGCGCTGCCGCGCAACCTGCTTGAGCAGGACCCACATGTACAGCGCCGCAGCCCCGCACACGGCGCAGCCCTCCGCCACCAGCAGGCCGATACCCAGCATATTGACGCGGCCGACGCTGTCCCAGGTGCGCAGCACCATGCCGTTCAGGCTGTAGCGGTAGCCGGCCGTGATGGAGCCGTGGCCTGCGGGACCGTGAAGGGGGAGGGGAGTGAGGGAGGGGTGGGGGGTTCAGGGGTGTGCCTCGGTGCGCGGTGTGTGCGGTGGGGTGCGGCGGGGTCCCACTGGTCGGTAGGAAGGCATGGGCTGCCTGCGGCGTGGGGCGCGGCGTAGGGTGCGCACTTGCAAGCGCCTGGAGTCGGTCGACGCGTAGGCGTCGTGTAGGCAGGGGCGCCATTCGGCGAGCTATCTGGCACGACAGATCCAGACAACCAACAAACGTGCGTAGCAAAGTCGAGTAGGGCGCGGCTGCCAAAGCCCCTCCGCACGTGCTGCATGTGTGTGTGTGTGTGTGTGTGTGTGCTCCCACCGTTAATGTTGATGTACTGCCAGTCGCGGTTCAGGAGGAAGTTGTTGTTCGTGGCGTTGGCGATGCGGATGTGGTTGGACACGATCTCACGGCCGGCGGCGATCAGCGCGTTGCCCATCAGCCACAGGCTGTCGAGCGACGACTGCGGGCGGCAGGCGAGGGGTGCGGGGGGCGCAGGGCGAGGATTGCACTAGAACCTGGACCCGCAGCCAGCAACTGTGAGCGAAGCGCCGAAGGTCACGCAAGCAAGCGCTGGGCAGCGCGCCACGATGCCGAGGTCGCGGGGCCCGTTGGAAGGGGAGAGGGCGAAGGACAGAGAGAATGGAGGGGGTTCAAGTGGGCACTATTGGGGTTCGGGCGCATGGGTTTCACGGCGTCTCGCCGGGAGGGTCACAGGATCGCGCGCACGATGACAGCTCCCGACGCGCAAAGCGCGCAGCCCCTTACACGGTACTTACGATGGTGTAGGGGTTCCGCGTATCGATGTAAAAGGTCTCGTTGAGCGTGCGACCTTCCCAGATGGCGCCCAGCTCGTACGAGTCGCCCAGGTGGCGCAGCGCGCCGAAGCCTAGGTACAGGCCCTGCACACGTCCGGAAGCGCGAGGCGAGGCTGAGTCAGCTTCACCAAGGCACACTCAGGTCCTCCTTTATTGCTGGACCTCCGCTCCAGGCACCCAGAGGCCGGCTCTGGAAGAGATGCTGTGGGGCGGCGGGCTCTCTCGTGACCATATCCGCGCGGGTGATCACGCGTGTTGAAATGGAACGACTCATACCACGAGCGTAAGCACGAAAGTGATGGTGTTGTTGTAGGACCCAGCTGTGTGTGTATGCGTTGCGTTGCCCCCGGCAGTCCGCGGCGGCATGAAGCGCCCACCTGGTGGTTCACTTCCATCAAGTCGATCGCATCCGTCATGTCTTCGAGGATCCCGTTCAGGTCGTTCCAGGTGTACCATTCGGGGTTGGTGTGGTTCTTGTAGATGTTGTCCACGCTCCGCGCGAGGATGGCAAGGTCTAGCCCCAGCGTAGATGCGTCCTGCGCGTGCCGGCCGCCCGAGAGGTCACACGGGTCAGGACGAGTGTGTGTGTGTGTGTGGTGGGGGGGGGGTGATGGCGGGACAAAGCAAACAAAGTGCGGAGATAGATAGCACACCAACGCTCCCCTGCAAAGCATGCTCCGTCGTGCCGGCGATCTGGCCTCTGAGGTCAGCCCCCCCCCCACACACACACAGGGTCCGGCATAATGCCCCCCAGGCGCGCCGTCCACCGTCGTGCCCGCAGGGGCTGACCGCCCTGCCCGACGCAGCGCACCTGGCACGAGTCCACCTCCGTCACGTACTTCTTCTGGTTCTGCAGGAAGATGAGGAACAGCGCGAAGCAGATGACGTGTACCAGCAGCAGCAGCACAATGACGATGTAGGTGTGGCGGTGGTAGCGCGTGAGGTCCGCCTTGGCCTTGGCCGACGACAGCAGCTTCATCAGCTTCTTGAAGCGCCGCCCGCGCTTGAAGTCCGTCTGGTAGCCGCCCGCCTCGCTGCCGGACACCACCGACGCGCCGTCCACCTGGCTGCCAGACACTCCCGACGCCTGGCAGAATGGGTCAATAAGGGGGCAATCCTCGTGAGCTCCTGTAAGTTTCGCCCTTCATGTCTGAACCGCATGCATGCTAGCCGAGCTGCGCGGCCCGAGGAAGGCCACAGACTTGCATGCCAAGCAGTACGCACACCATAACGCATGAGTCCCAACTGGCAGACCACGCCGAAACGTGTGTACAGCACACGAACTCCGCCCTCTGGCCCTGCCAGGTCGCCCTGACGCCCCTGGAGCCCTATCACAAGCGCGGGAGCCCGCTGCACCGCACCTGGTCGTCGTCAACCGCGTTGCTCCAGCCGCCGTTGGCCCCGCCGGCGGCGCCCCAGACGCCTGCCGACGGGTCCGCCAGCGCGTCGGCCTTGACCTTGTCGTCGTCGCCGTCGTCTCCGCCGTTGGCGCTCCCGCTCCCGGCGCTGTCCGAGAGCGAGCCGTCGTCCGATTTGCGCCCCTCGTCGCTGTTGTTGCCTCGGCCGTCGCCGTCGCGCCCCTCCTTGTCGCCAGAGGGTGAGTGGGGCAGCGCCGCCTCCTTGCGGCCCTGCCCCGCGCCCTTCACGCTCTTGTCGTCGCCGCCGCCGCCGTCCTTCTCCTCGCCCGCCAGGCCCGCCCACTTGACGCCTCCCTTGGCGTTGATGGATGTGTTGGGCGCGCCGGCGCCGGAGCCGCGCTTGCCGCCGCGGCTGGTCTTAGGGTCCTGCGTTGCAAAGCCGTACGAGTTACGGAAAGCACGTTGGGAGAGGGGCAGACGCAGACGAACTCGCACGATCTTGGCACGCTCGACGTGTGGTTGGAGAGCGCCAGGGGGGGGCACCGGGTGGGCTGTGTGCAAAGACCCCGGGGCGAGACGCGATGGCGGCGCACCTGGTTCACTGCGGCGGTGGGTTCGGCGCCCAGGCCGCGCACAAGGCTGCGGGCCTGGCCGGCCTCGCCGGCAAGTGTCCGTAGGAAGACGTCCGTGTTGCCGCTCCACAGGGCGCCAAAGTTCATTTTGATGTTGACGCGCTTGTTCTCGTGCGCCACCGCCTGCGCGGCGACCGCGGACACACGGGGCTGTGCGTAAGAGCCAGCGGTCCTCGGCAAAGCACCGTAAGCGCAACCCGCAGCAACTGGTGGTGTGCAGGCGAGACGCATTACCTCCAAGCCTGCCTAACCGCACACCGGAAGCGCAAAGTCCGGCCCCTCGCATCTCAGTCACCGGCTCCACAGCGCGCTACAGATTCAAGTCCCGTTCCACCCTCCAAACTCGCGCCGCCTCGAAACCCTAGATGCCGGCCGCAGCGCCAGCAGCCGGCCTCCCAGCCACCCACCGTCATGCGCAGCTGCAGCGGCTGCCCGTCTTCGTGGAAGCCGTTGATCATGCGCGTGGGGCCGATCTTGCGGCCCGTGGTGCCCGTCTTCATGGCGCCCTTGACCTTGTGGTCGGACAGCAGCCACTCCGAGTGCACATTGTGCGGCACGTCCATGAACTGCGACAGCTTGCGCTTCAGCATCACCTGGTTTGCCACGCCGAAGCACAGGCCTGCGACAGCACGTCCAGAGCACGCAGGTGCGCAGTGCAGCGCGTCAGGTATTGAGCGCCGGCAGGGACGAAGGGGACCAAGGTGCCTAGAAAGACGGGATGCGCATATTAGAGGGGGATACGCGCCACGGCAGCAGCGCCAGGGCGCAGCAGGGGCAATACCAAAAACGCGCACGCAGTACAAGTTGGCTGAGGGAAGTGTGCCAAAGCCGTACCCGTGGGGTGCAGCACGCAGCAGTTGGGCTTGAGCACCACCATGTTGTGGTCCACCAGCACCACGCCGGTCACCATGTCCGCCTTGAAGAGCGAAATGGTCAGCGTCTGAGGGGTGTCGGGCAAAATGGGTCAGGCCTCCGCACTGGGCTTCCGCAGTCGTTATAGCGTGCCTTGGGGATAGCCATCACTACGATGGGGCATGGCCGCACGTGACAGCGGTGGCATCCGTGCGGTTCGAGACAACAGGAGTACAGGACACTGTTAGAATTGCGCCGCCGTCACGACGTTGACAACGGCGCTGAAATCAACATACCCTGTGCACCAGCTTGATTACTCTCGCTCAGAGGGTTGCAAATGCATGGATACGAGATGTTGAGACGCTCTCACCGGCAGCTCGCCCTCGTTGGCGGGCGGCTTGATGTCGATGCCCATGAGCGCCGGCCGCGTGTTCTTGGCCAGGATGGCCTGCGCCACGGCGCTGGCGCTGGCGAGCGCGGCCTCGTCCACCGGTGGGTGCACTCCGACGCGCCACGAGTACCCTGGCTTCTCGGTTTGCTGCGAGTGCGACCACAGCAAGGGGGACCCAGGTTTGAATAGGTTGAGACGCAAAGGGTCAGATGCGTTTGCTCCTTGCGCAGGGGCAAGCCGCCATCGTTTCGGAGCGCCCCACCACATCCGCTTCTTGATCCCGCCCCGTTGCACAGAACCCTCGACGCCCAAGGCTTTTTTGATATGGGTGGGTCGGCGTTCACTACACATGGGGCCTCTCCTCTTCACTGACCACCGCCTGCATCTTCTTGATGACCTCCTTGATCTCCCCGCGCAGCGGAGACAGCACGTCCACGTACTCGGCGATGCTGTGGCCCACCATGGAGGCCGGCTTAATGCCAAACACGCCCATGGGCGTCTCGGACACGGACTGGATCTGCGGTAGGCAAGGAGTAGAGCAGGAGGCAGGCGCCAGGCAGGGGCTAAGGCAAAGGACACCATGGCAATTCCAAGGCGGGGTGACGAGTTCAGCTGCAACCAGCCGCAGATGCACAGCACGCACAGTTGACCTTTGTGTTTGCATTACCCGACCGACGGCACCCCCCATGAGCCAAAAGGGCACCACGGCAGCTTACTAAGCCAGTCTCGTCCACGACCAGCGCCAGGCGCCGCTCGTCGAGGCCGCGCTCCCAGGTGGAGAACTCCACGTTGACCACGTGGGTGATGACGTCGTTCTCCTCGCGGATAGACAGGTGCGGCTTGACGGGATGCGATTGCTTCTTGCTGTCCAGCAACACCACCGTGGCGGCGTTACTGCGGGACGGGGCGAGGGGGGCGAGGCGGATGGAATTCGCCAGGAGTCCGCTGCTGGCCGGTTTCTCGGGCAACGCAAGCCCGAACCACCACACCACAGAGTAACCCTGAAGTGGCAGCAGAACCACAGCGGGCGAGCGTCGTCTGACGCTGCTGTTGCGCAGCAACCCTTACCGGCAGCTCTGCAGGGGAACCTTGGCCGGCGGCTCCTTCATGTACTTGTAGTGCAGCATGGAGTAGGGGTGGCTCATCAGTTGGCTGATGTCCATCTTGACCGCCTGGGAAGGCAGAACAGCACCACAGCAACGTGATCGAGGGACGGGATCAACTTGCGCAGACCGTGATGAAGTCCCCGCCCGCAAGGCCAGTTACCAGCCCATGGAGCGAGGGTCATTCGAACACATTCAATGACCAACGAAGCTCATGATCAGTCACGCGAAGACGTGGCACCTATGGAAGAGGGGACCAACTCCCATGCCGCGTTGCGTTGCACTGGGCGCTGAGGCCACACAGAGCATCCTTACGCGCCCACCTGCTTGGGCGTGTAGCCCAGCGCGGTGGCCAGGTCAGTGTTCATGTACATGATGCGGCCCTTGTGGTCCGTCACCATCATGTTGCTCTGGTCGTTGCGCACGCGCTTCACGTGCACCACGAAGATGCGCTGGCCGTCCGTCCCGCCCAGCGTCACCTGCGGGCAGGACAGCGGAGGGAAGGATGGTGACTTTGGGGGCGCCAAAGAGGCAGGTAGTCATCAGTCCGTGATCGTGTACCGTTACGGCACCTGGCCCACCAATGAGCTCCGCCCCCAAGCCCAGGCAGCTGTCAGCGACTAGAGATGGAGGGAGGGTTGAAGAGGTGCCCACTCGCGGTGTGCACGTGAGTAGGTACATATCTACGTAGGCGAGCGAACGGGCGGCGGCACGATCAGCGAGGGACGCACCTTGAGCTTGCAAGCCACCGGGTCCGTGTACTTGTGGAGCAGGTGCACCTGCTCGCTGCACACGCGGCCCTCCTGGAACTCGGCCTCGGTGGAGGCGTTGGCCAGGTCCAGCAGCTTGATGAGCACATCCTGGTGGAGCGCGCGTAGGGCGGCGGCAGAGGAACCGTTCGCAGCCCTTACGACAGGCAGCCGGGTGCTAGCCAGCAGGTGCACTCTCCAGGCGGGGGCACCATGCGCACAGCCGCGCTTGCAGCCTGGGCCCCTCGAAAAGTACTGGCAGGAGGGCACTCTCGGTCACTGGCGACATGTGAAAAGGGGGGAGCGGGAAGGGCGCGCGCCCGCACCTGCTCAGTCGCCAGCGTGTTCACCGGGCGGCCCACCAGCTCGTTGGCGCCGCGGCCGAACCAGTCGCTGAATCGCTGGTCCACGCAGAGGATGGTGCCCTGGGTCATAATCCACGCGTGCACCGTGCTGGGGTCGTCCTCCATGGGCTTCAGCACGCCCATGAACAGGCTGCGGGCATGAACACGAGTTGGGGGCACAGTGAGTGCTTACATTAGGATCGATTCACGCTACAAAAATGCAAGATCCATGATGCTACGACGCTGAAGGGGTTGTGGGAAAAGCGCTGTTTGCAGCGGCAGGCGACTTCCGTCACCCGCAGGTGCGGCATCTCATCGGCTGCTGCTGCGGCGAGCGTGGAAGTCCACAGGCGCCTGGCGCCGTCGCGCAGCGCACCTGTCCGCGCCGGTGCCCGACACCTTGGTGACCGCGATCTTGACGGGGAACACGAAGCGGTCCTTGTGGATAGCCACCACCTCGCGGACCGTGTCCATGATCTTGGCCTTGCCTGCAGGTTTCACAAACGCGCAGAGCGCCTGCTCAGTCCACCGCTTTTCAGGAATCCACCTGTATCTGCAGAACCCCAGCAAGCACCCCGCGCGCTGTGCGCTCTGTACCCACACACCGGTGGTCGTGTAGTTGCGCAGGTAGCCGTTGTGGCGCTGGCTGAAGGGCTGAGGCATGAGGATGGACACATTCTTTCCCTCCAGCTCGCCCTTCTTGTAGCCAAACAGCTTCATGAGCGGCTTGTTGGCCATCTGGATGATGCCCACCGCGTTGATCACGGCCACGGCGTTGTTCTTCTCGTCCACCTGCAGCGGCGGCAGGAAGTTTGATCCAGGCATGTCGCACTTGGGGCATTTGCTCACGACCGAAGGCGTCCCGGGGAGCGAGCGCGTAAGGACCAGTGTTTAGGCGGTTGCGAGTGACAGGTACTGCAGCGGCTCTTGGCGGGACTATGGTCATTTTGGTGGAGTCGGGTGGTAGTGCTGTCGGCGCGCTTCCCATTCCGCACAAATGTTGCCCGCTGCCCGTCGCGACGCCGCACCGCCGGTGCGCACCTGGGCCAGCATCGACGACGAGTCGCCCTCGCCGACAGCGTCGCTGAGCATGGCGTCGTTGGCTGCGTTCTCCTGCTGCTCCTCCACCTTGTCCGCCTCACTGCACGGTGTTGGGAGGAACGTGGTTTCTTGGCTCTTCCCATTCCCACTGGCGGTTTGCCCTTTTGCCAGATGTACGGTACAGCGAGCTCGGGACCCACGGCACCGACCCACTTCCTTCATAACCAGGTGGACCGCATCATGCATCAGCGGGTGCACAATGCCCGAAGGCGCATGCGCCAAACAGCAACATGAGACACACCTGTAGTACTTCGCGGCGGTCCACGGGTCGTTTTTGACCTCCTCCAGAAAGCGGCCGTAGCTTCGGAGCAGCTTGACACTGCTGGGATACCTGCAGAACACCATGACCAGCAACCCAGATCAGCATAACGGCAGTGTCTGCAAGAGCCACGCGAGGGTACAGTCTGCGTGGACAAGCTTGTTAGGCAAACCCACGCCCTGCCGTCGAGCCCGCGATAGCTGCTCCTCGCGGCCTCTCCCGCGGTCTTAAAACGCGCGACCCGGCCCCACCTGTCCAGCACCATCTTGTAGGTGCGGTCCGCCTTGGTCTTGGAGACCTCGATCTGGCGGAACGCGCGCGCCAGCGCGGTGAAGGACACGTCGTGGTGGAGCAGCTGCTTCCAGAAGTGGCGCGTCGCGTACAGGGCGCTCTTGTGCGCGCGGAGTAGCAACCTGCCGGGAGGGGAGGGGCTTTGCAAGGTCACGCAGCAGGGTCGCATGGCAGCAGGGTCGCTAGTTCTGGCAGTGTTGTGAGCCCACCGCGATGCACCAGGTCTGTTCGTTCGCCTCGACAGACAGCCCGCATGCCTCGTGTCATGCCGGCAGCTCCGGACCCTGAACTGGTAACGTAACGATTGGTGGCAAGAGGCCGAGGGCACTTATGTTCAGGTTGTCAGCCGCCAGTGACTGCCGCCCTCAAGTTCCCTCGTGCCAGTCCTCCCGATACACACATGACGCGTCGCCACTTGCACCCGTAGCTCTGCCCACCTGTAGTTCCGCTGGAACTCCACGTACGACACCAGGTCCACGGCGCTCTCTCCGCTGCTCTGGCTCTGCGCCTTCTGCTTGTGCTCCTGCTCGCGCACGAAGATCGCGAAGCGGTCGCTGATCGACGGCTCCAGCTTCTTGGCCTGCTGCAGCTGCGTCACGCCCGACTGGTAGTTGTTCTGCACCTCGATGAGGAAGTTGGAGTAGGTGATGGTCAGGAACACGTCGTCGTGGAAGTGCGCCTGGCCGACCTGTGGGGCCGCAGGGGAGAACGACAGCACATGGCGCTTGGTGGAAAGGGGGCGCCATGAAGGAGCGCCAGCGGACAAACCATCGGGTAAGCATCGTGTCGTACGCAAGGGCACCTAGCGGACGGCGCTTCCTAGCGGTCATAAGGGCCAGTCTGAAGGCGCCCACCGATTTGCACCACCCTGTAGAGGCCGCCCCGTGCGGCACACATGCTGGCATGGGGGCAAAGCCGTGATGGACAATGTGGACTGGGTTGTGACAGACATGATAGCATTCCTACAGAAGTTGCCCAATGCAAACCGCACCTTGAGGATCGTCTCCGCCAGCTTGATGGCGTCGGGGTCCAGCACGTCATCCTCCGTCCACTTGCGGCACACGCGCGACACGATCTCCACCTCCATGGGGTCCGGGAAGCGGTAGATGTCCTTCAGGCGCGACTTGTTCGGGTCGATACGCCTGCAGGACGGCGGAGGGTTCGGCGGTGGCGCGCCCAAGCAGCGGCGTTGCGCAGGGCGATGGTGGTCGCACCCGCACCCCGGTCGCTAGCGGCCGGCTGGTGCCACACAGTGCGCTGTACTTGGATGGCAGGGGTCGGCACTCGACTTTGCAGCCAACCACCAAAGTCGTCTGTCACCCGCACCCTGAGCCTTGTCCGCCGAGTGCACATTGCGGCGTCCCTGCCGGCGCAGGGCTGGGCCCGAAAGAACAGCATACCGGGCCCCGCGCACCTGAAGGCCCGGATGGCATGTTTGACGCGCCAGCGTAGGCGTACAAACGATATTAGGAAGCCCGTAACGAAGCATGGCAGCAGGCCGGCCACCATCATGGTCGTGATCTTGGACCTGCGGCGAACGAGCCACGAGGGATCAGCCGGACGAGTGCGAGGAAGGCACCCGTCCACCCTGCTGTACATCCGTGCCCTGTGTACAGGAACCCGGGCTGTACATCGGTGCGACCCGCAAAGCACCAACGTGCCCACGGGTGGGCCCATGGCTGCCCAAAGCGCACAGCCCGTGGTACCTGAACTTCTCCTCCTTTCGATGTGGGTCGAACGTGAGAACCACGAGCAGCACGCCCGACCAGCTGACCATTCCGTAGAGGCCCGCCCTGACGTGGTTAATCCACTCGATGAAGTGTGGCTCCTGCAAAGGCGCAGGAGTGTGGGCGATGCTTAGGCCGTACGTGACTCCGCACGGCTTTCCAGGTCCACGCCCAGGGAGTGGTTGGTTGTTGCAAACGACCACGTGCCGAAGCCTGGCACTTGAGGAGTGCCCTGTGCACATGTTGTATCAGGGGATGCTAGCCCTGCACCCGCGATAAGCCGACGGATGGGCCGCAACTCATGCACATCAACAAGCTACAAACACGCTGCCAACAGGCAGCTACATGGGACAAAAACGCGCCCGTGCCGCTCCTGACAGGCTTGCCGAAACAAGCGCGCCCTCCTTTGATTTCCTTAGGAAAGAACCCTCTCCGTGATGGCCCCACGCCAAGGCCGGCCCGCCTCACCCCTGCCCACGGCGAAACCTACCCATCGCACGTACGACCAGAAGAGGAAGATCGACGTGGCGCAGAGGATGACCGACTGCACGCGCGTCAGGCCCGACAGGACGGCTCCCGTGACCGTCATGATGGTCTTCACCAGCAGGCCGCGGACCTCCACGCGCGCATGTGGCGACGCCAGCCAGCGGCGGCTGCCGGGGTTCATCTCAAAGTCCGCGACCGTCATGCCGAACGCGATGAAGCAGAAGACACCAGAGCACCCCAGCGCGACGGCTCCGTGCGCCAGATGCGGCATCGCCAGGCATTCTACAGTACGGGGCGATGTCCACGCGTGTCCACGGATGTCGACCAGGACCCAGCACACCCTTTTTATCATCGGCGAGGGCCGACGCCGACGGCGCTACACGTCCGCGCCGGCTGTGTTCGGCACCAAAGCAGGCACGACCCATGCCGCCGTGCGCCATGCCCGTCACACAGACCCGTGCTCCGCCCTTCCGGCGCCGTGTCACCCATTTACGAGACCCAGTACTTACTGACGTCCGGGAATGACCGCATGTGAAATTTATACTTTGGATCAGGGTCGAACCACCGGCAGCTTAACGCCACCATGAAGATGGCTAGGGATCCGATATAGAAGACCACGAAAAAGGTGGCTACCACGATGCGCAGCATCTTGATAGGCCTGCATGAGCCCATGGGGCGTTGGATAAGTCTGGTGTTCGCACTGGTGTTCAGCGAACTACCGCTTTCGCTGCGGCCAAGCCGTGCATTTCCGCATGGTGGGACGGCGGCTCAGCTTGAAGCAGAGCGCCCTTGTCGCCCCCTCCCCAACGCGTGCATGCGTTAAATACCCACCATACGTACGGGAACCGGTCGTTCTTGAAGCACCACCCGACCCATACACAGAGGATGATGCTGACTGCCAGAGCGGCTGCCAAGACGTACAGCACGCTGACAAAGAAGTGATAGCCCTGCGCAGGTGATCCCGGTGGCAGGTCAGGGCGCGCACGTCAGTGGAGCTCAGGGGCATGGCCGCCAAAGCAAGGCGCATCAGCCACGCCCCGCGCCCGAACGCAGCCCGTGCACTCTTGCAATGGGTATGACCCGCGAACAGACGTCGGTCATCCTTGTATCCCTCCCAAGGGAACCGAGCCCTTGGGAGGCGCTCCCAGACCCCAGCTAGCCTCTCCACGCCGACCGGCGCGTGCTGCGGATCGCATACCTTGGAAATGATGGGGTTGCTGAAGTGCACCCATCTAATGGCCTTCCAGTACCACGCTCCCGTGTCGATGGACCACCCTGACGGGGTGGGGGGGACCAAGGCGCCGTCAGCACGCTCTCGCCCAACAAGCCCCCGACCCGCAACAACAGCCTCCCACCGTAAGTCGGGTTCACAATCAAGATGAAACACTGCAAGAAGTCCAGCACCACTCGAGCGAACGCGAATCGTTTCGACGTGTCAAGCTTCTCCTTGGCGAGCGTGTAGAGGACGCCGAAAACGGCCGCTTGAACCGTCTGGTTCTGCTCAAGCAGGTCGTTTGCACCGACGTCCCCCCCTCCACCGGCCCTGCACAAGAAAAGCATGCAGGCACTGACTCAGCCCGTGCCCGAAGGTGGCTGTCCTCTCCAAATGCGATTCCACAGTTGGAAGCTGCGGCCGGCAGGGCATCAACCCGGTTACGGGAGCACCCTTCAAGCGTGCGCTCTCACATGCTGCGGGCATCGGATGCTACCGAGTTGGCGCCGCTTCCCACGCTCGAAAACGAGCTGCTCCGAGACAGGTGCTCGCTCATGGCTGCCTATTGTGTGAACAGGCGTAGACAGTCTCGCCAGCCGGAACAGCAGGAGGGCCCTTCCACCCCCCTTCTACCGCAAGCAGTCGGGAGGGCTACAGGTTGCCTACAGGTTGCCTACTCTTCAGGCGTCATTCTACTTGACCACGTCTGTAGCTTGCATGTCTGTCGTGTCTTGCCGTCATTGTATAATTGTTTCGGATGCTAGAAGCGTTGTAGAGAACATTCCAAAATCAGGGGGCGTGGCAGGGGCAAACCGCAACAAAACCGTACTTTCGCGTACTGCTCTGCAAGCCAACAATTTTCTTAGAGTCTCTCGTGCTTTATACGATGGACTACCTCCCATCGGCCAACGGGCGACCCACGGTGCCCAAAGTCTGAGGGACCAGTCATGCTTACGGCGATGTGCCACACGCCGGCATGTGAACGTGGGGGGCGGTGGGGGACCTCGGATCAAGAGAGCAGGGAACGACATAGGCAAGGGGCTCACTTCACAACAGCAGCGAGGTGGGTACCACCCAGTCTCCGCCCACATATCCTCTTTGCGTGAGTGCGCTCGAAAACGAGCTGCTCCGAGAGGTGTGCTCGCACATGGCTGCCTACTGTGTTATGTGAACAGGAGTAGGCAAACAGCAGGAGGGCCCTTCCACTTCTACCGCAAGCAGTCGGGAGGGCTACAGGTTGCCGACAGGTTGCCTTATTACACAGGTCGGCAAACACTCGGGTCCAACCGGCAGGGCCCGCGGCCAACACCTCTCCACATGCCTTCAGGTCTCTGGACACGGGTCTGGGAAGCTAGGAACTTGCAAGAAGAGGGAGGGACTGCCGCCAGTGACACGCTGCGACAGAGCTTACCCTGTCCATGTTTTTCTTAATCAGGTTGTTGCAAGCTCCTTTGGGTCCGTGGAGACCGCCTGGTTAGATATCTGGAAAACGATAACCAGAAACGGGGAAGGCAGCCTCTACGGACATACACACCCGAGGGTGTGATGTTTCCAGCAGGGCGCCGAGTACAGGGCATGGCGGGCGCGCTGCGGGCGAGGCATACGAGCAGACGGGCCCTAGGGCAGGTCGTTTTATTTGCGGGACACGCAGTGGGGCCCTGTGTCATGCCAAATCACGGGAAAAGCAAGGAGACCGTCGTGTCTATATTTGTCTGTCGGTGCATTCCTTGCCTCAGTCCACACTCCATGCACAAGTGTCAGGCGCTAAGGAGCGCTTTGAAGTAGTGCGTTCTAGGCCTCACGGCTAACCAGGAAAACCAGGGAAAAAAGGACTCGAAGAGTGTTTCGTCTTCTCTGCTATGGTCGATCGGGAGCCAATCGGCTCGTGTGGCCTGCCTGTGTGGGGAGCCTGTAATCTGTGTATATATCCAAAACCTTGGCGTCTGGGGCCACGGCCGGTGGCGGCACCCTCGATGGGGATGAAACACATTTCAGAAGCGGGCTAGGTATGGGGCCGTAGGCGTGGCCGTGGAGACGAGGACCATAACCCGCTCCCCCACTCCAGTATTCGCAATTCGTCCATGCCCCCCCCGGCTTTGACGGACGTGTAACCTGTAACCTGTAACGTAGGGCAAAGTATGGTCCCCGTGCAACCCCGTGTACTCCCCCTCCCCTTCAGAGGCCAGCGCCCCATACCTGTACAAAATCAGTTCAATAACCGAGAAAGTCCCACGGGCCCACCGAGTAACGCATGTGCAAATGGCGACATTGCTCACGTTCACTGCCCGGAGCCAACGTTGAGGGTCTACAGTTGGGCTGCAACAATTTCACGAGAGCCTTCTCTACCCAGGTGTATGCCGCCACATCATCGCATGTCGCAGTTTCGGGAAAGCGACGAAGTTGAAGGGTCGGGTTTGCGTCCAAGGCAGGACCGTTCCCGTAATCTCGAACTGCTATAAGGTACGAGAAAGGAATGTGAAAGTAGATGTGCCTATGCGCAGCCTGCTGCCTGTCAGCAAAAGTCGAAAGGCTACCAGGATAAGCCTCTTAAATAAGCAGCCAAAGCCGGTGCCGAGCCCACGACCTCGCGCCCACCGTACGGCAATTCGAGCCGCCCCAATAAGGGCCGGCAGTCAGTTGTCAGCCGTCACAGTCGGGTCCCGCTTGATTTGCACTTACTTACTGCTGCCATCAGCATCCACCCAAACAATCCTCTTGAAAGCGTAAAGCATGTCCGCTACCGTGTCCAACGTCTCCAGCATCATGTCGAGGCGTTCTCCGGCGATAAACATTCCAACCCGTGTCCAATGCGGCGCGGCTGAGGAGTCCAACCCAGGTTTGTTTGACACTGGACGCTGACTCAAGAGAGAGAAGCTGACCAACTCGACCGCGGACATGTATGCAGAGCGGCCAAGCCAAGACTCCTACTGCTTTTATGCGACGAGGTGAGCGTGCCTCCTTTCGCCGGCGTGGCGCTGTTGGTTTCCATTCGCCCTCGACTGCAAAGCTTCTCCTTCCCCTGGCCCTTGCAGTCCCACCGCGGCTGCCTTTTTCGACTACAAGCTGGGCTCTCGCGGTTGTGCAACTGCACAGTCTTCGTCGGCGGGAGGATGGCTTTCGGCATTCTTTACGCAGGCCGCTCCCCGGTCGTCGTAGCCGGCCCCTCGCGCGGCGAGGCGACTTTCGTGCGGTGCATGCACGGGATGGCCCATGAAGAGGTCCCGGACCTGAGCAGTGAAGTCTCGCTCGGGGGGACGAGGGGAACCTGCTGCGTGTTTCGACACCCAGCACTGCCACCCGACATTAATAGGACGCAACTTATGATACGGCTTTTGCTTCACATCACTTGCCAGCTGCATTCATGCGCTCTCTTTATACATGCTGTCTGTGTGTGTGTGTCGGCTGTCGGGTAGTCTTGTCTTCCTCTCATACCCGCGTGTCAACGTTAGATTTCCAACTCAAGCATGTTGGACGCCCTGACTACTCTCGGCAAAGCTGCTGCTCGACACTTTGATCTGTCCACGGCCGCACATGGCTCCTGGAGATTCTTGTACACGTACCATATTGGGGTGAGGTGCTTTCGCAAAGGTGTGCCTGCTATTTGGCAAGACCCGAGCAGAGCTCGAGCGATATCTTATTCTTCCCGGCGGCTGGCATGAGCCCGCGTGGCAACCGGTGGTTCAGCAGGACGGCTGCCATGGTGTTTACCGTATCGCCTGAGACGTCGATTACCGTCGGGCGCAGTGGCGCATCCATGGTGAGGGAACGCTGCCTGCGCCAAACGGAAGAAAGGGCGGCCCAATAGCTGTGCAAACGACACGCCACGACACGACACGATCCTCACCTCGTCCTCCCCATCTATGTCTCCACGGCCTGGCTGTACAGATGTACGCGTGCCTGGTTCGCTTGACTCTACCAGATCTCTCTTCTTTGTCGCCTGCGGGAATTCGCTGATTTTGCTGTGTGCATGCTGTGTGTTATAATTACTAAGCGAATGCACCAATGGGGGTGTGTAGCTTTGACGGTTGCACGGGTGTGTCTGTGGTTTTCGGTGACTTGACCAGATGTCCCCGATGCGTGGGTGGAGTGGGTGCGGGAGATCGACGGTTTGGGGTCCCTTTCGCTTAGAGAGGCTGCTGTGCTGTGCTCTTTTTATGTACCTGTAAGGGACGCACCCTGCAGGGGCAAGTGCTCCCGGAATAGCGGTCGCCATATCTCGAAGCACCAACAATACATGAAGCACCTACAATACATGCCGAGGCAACCAAGAGGGCTGCATTGCTCAGGGCAGAGGGTTCTGCCGGCACGGGGTCGCTTGCCTGCAGTTTCAGGAGAGCTTGGGTGCCTTGTCTTGTATAGGGGCCTGCCCGCACTGCAGGGCTTCCCAGCAATACGCAAAAGAACTGACAGCTTCAGGAAGCACCTCTGTACGGACACTCAAAAGCGCGAGTTACCTTTCTCCTGTCCTGGCCTTCGTCTCCTCTTCTCCTTTGTATTCGTCCTTCCTCCAGGGCTCCTGCGATGTCGGTGTTTGGTCTCGGCTGCCGTGGTGTGCTGTGGTTAGGGCAGGGGGTCGGTGGGTACTAGTCAAATGCCGCTTCGCGGCGGGAGCTCCGCCTAAAAACAAGGTGAAAGTGACCAGCTCGTGCCCTCACCGTTCCATTCAGGGTATCAGGGATGCAAGCGCCGCAGCGGGCTTGGGGTATCTCAAGGTTGAGTAGTGCGTGCCCGTTATCGCCGTGGGAGGTGCTGCAGATCCTGGGAAAGCCATAAACATGGGGCGACTCAACGAGGGAACGGAGGGTGTCCAACCGGATTCCGATCAGGGGCGGGCACGGGCCCACGGCGGGCAGGAAGGCATTCACGGGCATCGATTGAGTTTGGCGGGGTTGCCTTCGTGCGTTGGGTTTGGCGGCTTGCCTTCGTGCAACAGCCAGCACAAGCTTACTGGTGGCATTTGCCAAGGGGAGTGTGACTGAGCGCACATGCCACGCTAGAGCCGGCTCTGTGCCACGCCGAGACAGACGAGGACAGACATACATGTACGTGGCCCGTACGGCATTCTTGGCGCAGCGACGACGGCGATGTACAGCGTACGCGTGCCGCGAGCTTCACTCATCGCCTCCCGTTTGCAAGAAGTACGCAGGATCAGACACATGAAGGCCTTCCTGGATATCGACATTGGCGACTCTGCCAAGTACTCGGCAGAGTACGCATGCTACCAGCGCGCATGCGATTGGTTGAATGCGGTTGGACAGCAGTACGGTCTGAGCGGGCCAGCGGAGGAGCTTGACGAGGACAGCGCGGGCACGTTGCGGGAGGCCTACGCATCGGACCCCGCATGGGCGGGCAAGGGCGAGGTCTCAACTAGCAAGCCCGCCCCCATCCGTGCCGGGCGGATCGTGGTGGAGCTCTTCGACAAGGAGGTGGGGCGAGCACACAGCGGGGCGAGCGGGGTGGGTGGGTGGGGGTTTTGGAGCGGCGCCGTGGGTGGGATTCCTGGACGGGCGTGCAACCCGCCGGTTACGAACGTAGTAGCGCCGAGTCTGTTCCCTACACACACACGCACGTTACGGAGAGGGAGCTTGGAATTGCGGGCGGCAGCCCCGCGAACGCCGGTTGCAGCCTGCAGGCACACACGTCACCCGGGTCCCGCCACACCCACACCCTCGTCGGGTTGCCCGCATACACGGCATCAGGGCGGGTCAGGGCGGGTCAGGGCGGGGCGGGGCAGTAACGTCTTTGTGCCCCACCCAGGTGCCCAAGACGGTGGAGAACTTCCGCGCGCTCCTGACAGGGGAGAAGGGGCTGGGCAAGGCCAGCAAGAAGCCGCTGCACTACAAGGTACGGACCCGGGCCCGGGCTTGCTCCCTGTGGCGTGGCGTGCCGTTGCGTTGTGTGTTGGGGGCGCCCAGGAGGTTGCAGTACCACGCGGAGGTGCAGGCGCGGTGTATGTGTGGGGGGTGGGGAGGCGCGGGGAGGGTGGTCACGGGCGGGGCGCGACGTGCGGGGTACGCGAGCGGTCGGGAGGGGGCCAGGGGACTGGGGCGGCCTAAAACGGGGGGGGGGGGCGGCGGCGACGTGGGGGGAAGGGGGGTGGAGTGGCGGTCCAAGGGGCAGCGCGGTGGGCGGGCGTCGCGGCCGTCGAAACCCGCCCCGTCGCCCGGCCGCTTCGCACGCGCGCGAGTGCAGCCCCGTCCTCCGACCC
>LSYV01000066.1:587734-599415 GCA_001584585.1 Gonium pectorale
GGAGAAGCAAGGTCTGTGGAGGGGAACGGGCTGGGAGCCAGCAGCGCTGTCCCGTCCCCTGGGGGAGCAGTCTCACAACTCAAAAGAGCACATGAAACTCGTCTTCCGTCCTGCCGGACTCACGCACACACGACAGACACGATGGTCTCTCGTGGCAGGTGCGTGTCGCGATGCGCGGCAAAATGCCGCGCGCGCACACGGGCGGAAACGCGCAACTGCGTGTCCTTGCGCCAAAGGCAAGGACGTATGGGGGCACCGCGGGGGAGCAGCAGCCAGGGGAAGCCGAGGGACGTGTTTGGTGGTGAGACCAACCCGGCAGCCGCCTCGCCAAAGCCGGTGCCCGCACTGGAGCACTCACCGCGCCCCCTTACCCAAAAGGTCCATGGGCGTGACGCCGGGGCCCGACGCTGCGCGCGGCACGTCACGTCGCGGCCTGGCACATGATGTCGCGCCCGCCACCACCACAACCACCACCGGCGGCGGCGGCCCGCCACCTCCCCCCACCCCCCGGTCCCCGCGCGCGCTCGTTCGCGACTAGGGACGGGAGCATGCGCCCAGACCTCCCCTACCCACACCACCTGGCACGCCCCGACGCCTGAATCGGCACGCAGCCCCCCCTCACCACCAACCCGGCACGCAGCCCCCCCCCCCACCCACCCGAGTATCTCTGCCCGCTGCTCGGCGCCCGGGAGCGCCACCAGCACCTCGCGGTCCAGGCGCCCGGGCCGCCGCAGCGCAGGGTCCAGCGCGTTGGGCCGGTTGGTGGCGCCCACCACCACCAGGTGGCCCCTCGCCGGCCGGGCGCCAGCGTCGCCACCATCGCCCCCGCCCGCCGCCCCGCCCAGCTGCCCAACCGCTTCCCCTCCTCCTTGTCCTGCCACTCCGGCCCCTGGCCGCCCTAACCCCACGCCGCCCCGACCCGCCCTGGCGGAGGCGGGGTTGGAGGTGGGGAGAGAGGGTGCGGGGGCGGCTGCGCCGCCCCCCAGCCCGACGTCCCGTCCGCTGTCGGCGCCGTCCAGAAGCGTCAGCAGCTGCGCCACCAGGCGCGAGTCGGCGGCGCGGCCCCCGTCGCGGCGGGGGCACAGCGCGTCCACCTGCGCGCCGCGCCGCGGGAGGGCGGCGAGGATGTGGCGGGGCAGGGGTTTAGCAGGGCCGGCTGGGTGATCGGCCACCGCCTTACCGCCCGCACTCCCTCGCTCCTCGCTGCAAGCCACCGCACCACCCTCCCCTAGTGTCCCTCCCCTAGTGTCCCTCCCCTAGTGTCCCTCCCCTCCTCGCGCCCTCGCCCCATTCCCGTCCCGCGCCCCCGAACCCGCCCGATCGGCTGTCTGCTGCTGCCAGCTGCCCGCGCCCCCGAACCCGCCCGACTCGGCTGTCTGCTGCTGCCAGCTGCCCACGCCCCCGAACCCGCCCGATCGGCTGTCTGCTGCTGCCAGCTGCCCGCGCCCCCGAACCCGCCCGATCGGCTGTCTGCTGCTGCCAGCTGCCCGCGTCCCCGAACCCGCCCGATCGGCTGTCTGCTGCTGCCAGCTGCCCGCGCCGCCTGCCCCCTGGGCTCGGCAGCCCAGTGCGGCTCAAGGGCTGATCAGGCTCGGGCTTGCCTCCCTCTCCCCATCTCTTTCTCCTTTCCCTCCAACTCCCACTTCCCAGCCAATCCCTTACCATCCGGCTCCCATACTGCACTTCCACTCCACGGCACGACTCGGCGCTGCACGGCGCTGCACACCGGCAGACCGCCCCGCCCGCCCGCCTGCCTGCCCCCGGCCCGCAGCCCACCTCGTCAAGGAACACCACCGCCACGCGCCCCGCCTCCGCATCCGACCGCGCCGCCGCGAACGCCTCCCGCAGCCGCCGCTCGCTCTCGCCCGTGTAGGCCCCCGCCACGCGGGCCGCCGTCACCACGTGCAGCGACGCGCCCACCTCGGCTGGCGGGAAGAGGGCGAGGGCGGGCGCAGGGCGCAGGGCGCGGAGGGAGGGCGGGAACGTTTAAGCGCGCTGTCGCAGGTACCAAACATACGACAGCGGGGGGGTGGCGCGGCGGTTAGGGCAAGGGCGGCTCGGCGACCGGCGATGGGCGGCTGGTAGGGGGATGGGACGCGCGTGGCGCACGAAGGCGTGCGGGGCAGGGACGCTGGGGTGTGTGGGCTGTGGGGTAACGTAGGCCACATGGCGCAGGCCGGTACGGGGCACCGGCCACCGCCATCAGCCACCGCGCCACCACCGGCTGCGTCGGAGGGCCACCGCGACCCGCGCATGTCGCATCCCGTACCCCCCGGGTCCGGCCTCCAGAACACCCGCCCAGCAGCAAACACACCCAAAGCCCGCACGCCGTGGCGGGACCTCGGCGCATCCCTACGGCCATGCAGCTGCCAGCACTTCCTGTGGGTGGGGAGGTGGGGAGCCGCAGCAGGCACACCCTCCCCCCCCCGCCCAGCCCTCGGCCTCGACAGCCCTCAGGCCTCAGCCACCGCCACCGTCCGCGGGGCCCCATGGACCACATCCCCGGCCTTCAGCCCTTCCCCACCCGGCACCGCAGTCACAAGTGCCCCCACCCCTCTGTTCCCCAGCTTCCAGCCCCCAAGCCCCTGACCCCTGACCCCTGGCCCCCACCCACCGGCAGAGCCCGGGGCTCACTGTGCGGCCGGGCGCTCCGCCCACCACTCGCCATCCGCACTTCCCCCGATCCACCCACAACCCCACACACACCCACACGTACCCCCCTCACCCGCCCTCACGCCCTGCCCTCACGCGCCGCCCCTCACGCGCCGCCCCTCACCCGCAACCGCCGTCACCAGCAGCGTCTTGCCGCAGCCGGGTGGGCCGTGGAGCAGCAGACCGCGCGGCCACCGCACGCCCAGCGCCGCGCCCTCCCGCCCGTACAGCACCGGCCAGCCGATGAGCTCCCGCAGCGCCCCCAGCGCGGAGGACATGCCGGCCACCCGGGAGGACGCCGGGGCCGCCGAGGGCGCGGGAGCGGCGGGGCTGGCCGCGCCGGCGCCCGGGCGGTGGTCGAGGGAGAGTCCCGCAAGAGCCTCAGCGGCCGAGGCCGCGGCCGAGGCCGCGGCAGCAGCGCCGGCGCCGGCCGCTGGTGCGTCCGCGCCGGCCTCAAGGGTTCCCATCATCGCTGCGTCCTCGTCCCGCCGGGCCATAACGCGGAACAGTGAGGTTTTAGCGCCGGGCTAGCAGCAGCAGCGGCAGGGCACCGGTGGTGGGGGTCGGGGTGATGGTAGTGGCGGTGTAAATCTTAAGGGCTGCACGTCAGCCGGATCGTTCGGGCACGGGCTGCGGGGGTCGCCGTTGCTGCAGCGAGGCTCGGGTGCCGGAAAACCCCCACGCCGCCCAGTAGTAGGGCTTTCCGTACCCTATTGCAGCGGTCCTTTGTCGCTGCTGATACCGCTTCTGTAAAGCTCCTCGAGTGCAGCCTTCAAGCGGCGCATGACAAGAGCTCGTCACACAAGCCGCCACGAATTGTCACAAGAACTTCCACGCAAAGTATTCGGGACGAGTTTGTAATTGTAATTTGTAATCTCCAAGCCCAAAAAGCCTCAAGAGAAGTGGCACTATTATACTTCTTGCTGCGATGAGGCGTCCGTTACTCTAGACGTCTGCAGTATGTGCGCAATTCATGTGTCTTGTAAGGCATGATATGGTGGATGTCCCGGTGATCCAATGGATCGAGCTGTCGGCGTCTGTGCTACCGTAATCAGGGTCCAGCGTCTTCCGCCTCCGCCCGCAACGTCTATGACGAAGGCGAAGTCCCAGGATCCCTTCGAACCTTCCTTTCGTACCGGACCACGGGCGTGTCCTGAAAGTTTGCCAAATGCATGTCACCGCTCTTGCCTACTTCAGATATGGAACATGTCCTCTCGCTGGCACAAATGATTCTCTGGCATATTACAAAGCTTACAGCCTTTACAAGGACTCATGCCGTACATTGTGTACGGACGCCAGTGTACGCCAGTGTCTGCCAAATGAAAGACCCTCTGGCCTTCATGCTGGCCCGCACTCTACACCCGTGTTCACAACCAAAATGCGCAACAGAGCACCAAGTACCCAACGTATTTGATACGCAGCTAAGACAGCTCGGGCAAAACTGTGCTGAAGACATGTGTGCATTCCCGCCAAAGCTTGCAGTGTCCAGTACGGCGGCGAGAAAAAGCGCAGGAGTGCAGGACATACAGGACACAATACGGTACCGTACTCTGAAATGACATCCAACCACCTAAGCGCGACCAACATGCCCAAAGCAAGAGCAACACCATGCAATGCCTTGATGTAGCAAAGCAGGATACCTTGTGCCGCCTGCATATCTGCGTGCGGAGTTTATTTTAAGCCCTTCGTGAACCGCACCACATGAGACCACATCACAGTACCGATGGGCCGTCCACGGGCTGCAGCTGGGAACGCAAAGAGCTTACTGTGCACGGCATGCCTTGTACTTGTTTGTATGCCCGTACGTGTGTGCAGCATCAGTAAAATACCTGCGTCCTAAATCATGCAGCCCGAGCAGTGGAAAGAGGATGAATGAGCGATTCAGCATCTGTCGAGCTCCCTGGGGTCTGGAGAGGCGGGAACGACGGCAACGCCACGGCGTTCACCACCATCGCCACAACCCATCACCTAGCCGCTAATGTACCACAAAAACGTCAGGTAAAAACACACCGCAGCTAGAACAAAGCCCCCTCCGACCCGCCGCGCCGCCAGCCGCCAAGGCCCTGCGGACGATGGAGATGAATGCCGCCCGGGTTTCACCCGATACGTCTGCACCGCAAGCATCGTCGACATTTCGACGCGCGCAGTTTGCTGTACCGAACCTCGGCACAGGTCGCACCGCGCCCACAGCCGCTACTTGCCCGGGACAGACGCCACGCTCTCCGGTAGCCTAGCTCCTCCATCCGAGCCACACCCGTGCACGCCCGCTTTGCTTGCACCTGGCAGACCGCGCACGCGATCACCAGCGGACCGTCCACCGGCTGCCTGCGGGCAGGATACATTACAGATATGCCACGGGCGCCACGCCGGGCAGCGAGACGCCGAGCTCGGCCTTGTACAGGAAGGCGAAGGCCGCGTAGATGGCGGAGGAGCCGCAGAAGAAGCCGAGGTAGCCGGCGGCCCTCTCGCAGCGCTCGTCCCACATGCCGCCCGCCAGCAGCGCGAAGGTGATTACCAGGGTGGAGAAGATGGTCATCAGGCAGCCGTTCTTCTTCAGGGTGACGATGAAGAAGCCTGGAAGGGACGCGGGGGAGGAATTGGACCGAGGCACAGGCTTTCCAGTAGAGAGGTACAGCGAGGTGAGTTCCCAACTCTTCCGGCCCAGGATACGGACGCTGTAATAATGCATCTCCACGGTAACAGTTACCGGCTTTCAGCCGCACAGCTCACCGCAAATCCAGCGCCGCACCCTCACCCTTATCCAAGACTTCACCATACAAGAGCATCGCCAGACAAGAGCATCGCCATACAAGAGCATCACCATACAAGAGCATCACCACACAAGAGCACGCAGATACCAGCATTCGCCGCAAGCTGCGTGCTCCCAGACCTCCAGAATCCGACGTTATCGCTCCACCCGCATCCCCACCGTGTAGGCCGCAGCCGGTCCTGCGTCAGCCACGACCCACCGAACGTGAGGACGGCCCACAGGCCGCACCACAGCGTCTTGCCGGTGTGGGCGGTGTGGTAGGCGGTTGGGTGCGTGACGGTCAGGTACTCGAGCAGGAACCAGCCCATCCAGAAGGCGCCGTAGCTGGCGAACGCGGTGCCGCCAAACGTGTTGCCCTTGATCAGCTGAAGGGGGAGGCAAGGGAAAGGAGCGAGGGGAAGGAGCGTTGCGAAGAGCATCAAACTCCAGCCGTCCAGCGCGGTCGCAAGGATTAGCAAGCACACAACAGGGGCCATCAGCACCCAGGTACTCGACACGCCCAGCGCAGCTGCCTGAATACTGCATTCCACACACACACGACACGAAGCAGAGCCTTCCTCACCTCGAGCACGCCCGCCACAAACTGGCCAAAGCCGCCGTAAAAGAGCGCGTAGCAGAACACGGTGGGCAGGAAGGCCTTCTCGCTCCACCTGGGGGGTCGATGAGGGGGGAGGGGGGAAGGGGGAGGGGAGTGGGCGGGGAGCGGAGCAGTGAGGGTGGCGGCGACAACCGGGGAGGGTGCAATCAGGTTCTGGCGGCGAGTGCGTGCGTGCGGCGGAGTATAGCGACAGGCCATGCCAAGCAAACACGTGGCAGGCCTAAGCAGGGCGTGAAGGGGAGCGAGGTACGCCGTAAGCCGTACGTGTACGTGCATGCGCCGTACGTGTGCAATGCCCATCCCCCCGTGCTGCGAAGCCACTCACGCGGTGGTGATGAACATGAGCATGCAGGTCGTCATGCCGAAGCACAGCAGACCGAACGGGCCTGTGTGCGCGCGGGGGCAGAGGTAAGCGTGGCAGGTTGCTTAAAGCCAGACGTGGAGCCAACGCGATGTGGGTTTTGGCGGTTTCGGGCACTTGGGTGCGCCGCTTGGTAGGTCGGCAGCTTACCGGGGTCGCCGCGGACCCACTCCTCCCTCACGGGAGTCATTAGCGCGGCGCGGAGGGCCTTCTGCTCGGAGCCCGTCGACTCGACGTCGGCGGCCTCCTGGCGCTGCTCGTGCTTCGCTTCGGCCGGCATTCTGCGCCTATTTATTCAGGAGATCGAGGGTATGGGCATTTGGGGAGGTCAACTTTGAGGTGGCTTGCGTGTCTCTCGCAACGCTGAGCAAATGAAGCAAGTTGAGGTACCGCTAAGGAGTCTGGTGCAAATGCAGGACGCGCCAGGCGGCCTGGTCATGAATGCGGGTCCCTCGTAATCCGGCCGGTAGAATCCAATGGGCTTATGAAGCCGACGTCACCCCGGGGCGCGACGACGCCACCGACGGAACCGATCGGCCTCAAGGTGCCATCCCCGAGATAGCATGCAATGTGAGGTGGGAGAGGGCTTCTTGGACGCCGGCATTTTGGCCACGGGCAATGCAACGTGTCCACCGCGCGCGCGATTCGGCCTGACGCGCTCGGCAGCGCGCTGCTCTCTGGTGCTCTCTGGTGACCCGTGTCGACCCTTCCAGGCTGACCAAACAATGATGACTTTGTCCCTCTCCCCATGCGGCTGGACCCTATCACTATCGGCGTGCTGAGCCCGTGCAAGGTGTGGCGGTGAATGACCCACGGGTCGCTCGTGTGGGTTCGTGGTGCCCCGGGGCCACCGAGGTAACCCCGTGAGGTAACACCGGAGGTGAATGCATTGGTGGTGACAGCTGAAGTTGTGCACTGTTGGTGCCATCATGCCTTTATGCATTCCGTCTCTGCGCCTGTTGGGTGGGGGCGCCCGATGTACGGCAGGGTGGGGGCGAGAGGCGGTGGTCCACCCACCACATGGAGCAGGGGTAGAGGTGAGGGCGGCGAGGAGAACAGCCGGGGGAGGGTGTGGCAGGGAGCCATCACATGTCGCACACGCCGGGCGCAGCCGCGCAGGGAGCACCTCCGGGGCCTGCCAGGGCAAGGCATACTTCTAGCCACGACCCGCACGGTGTGGGTTGCTGCTGCTCGTACTGTGCCCGTGGCCCGACCGACCCGAGCGCCCAAGTGCCCGCGATCGGCACAGGCGCGGCGCATGAGGGGCTCACGGGGGGCCCATGGCGCATGTGGTGTGTGGGACGGAGCACGGAGGCGTCGGCGTCGGCGGCGGTGGCTGTGCAGGTGGCTCCCCCAGCAAGCCCCAAGTGAAAAGTGCAGCCAGGGCCCCGGCCTCCAGTTTGCATCGTTGCATCTGGGGTCACAGTGCATCTGGGGTGTCAGTAAAGACCTTCTCGGCACTGCTGCGAGGAGCGCAGCCCGGGATGCATACCCCAGCTGGACGCACTGCCACAGCGCCCCCACGGCCGCATGACTTCAGGCGCAGGCGCGGGCGAGCGCCGGCTCTGGTGCGGCCGCGCCCCCCCTTCTCCATCACCCGTCGATCAATGGCATTCGATCGCGATCCCGGCGCAGAGGAGCAGCACCGCCGCCGCCGCTGCCGAGGCACCGGCACCACCACGAGTCTTGTTATCCATCGCAAATAGACGAGCTGCCTGCCAGCTGCGGCGCAGGCAATGCGGACGGGTTCGGCGGGGCACCGTCCCGGAAAGACCGAAGTTCGCACCAGTGGCTGAGATCGTGGGAGCGCAGTGCCAAACTCGCGTCGGGGCTGAGTTACCAAGGGCCGCACGCCTCAGGGGGATGAGCGGGAATGGGACTGGCCGGCGTAGGCAGCGGTACCACTCTGCACCGACCCCCGGGTCAGGCATGAAACTATGTCGCTTACACGCGCAAAGAATGCGGTTTGACTGCTGCCCGTTAATCCATGCCGCATTGTGATAACGGCGCTTGCAATGTATGAAGCAGGATGAAATGGAGAGTCTCTCGTCTGCGCCTCACATTTTATGATGAGACAAGCACAGACGTGGCGCAGCCTGGTCGCAACGCTTGCAAACCCCATGGCTTGCAAACACGGAAGACGGGCGGAGAAGCAGATGGGAGGCCGCAACACCTTGCTCCCCTAACACCACTTCCAGCCACGACGCGCATGAAGACACACCGGCGATCCAAGCCGTTGGGCAGGGTTCAATCCCTTGATTATTATGATTATTATCTATTTATTATTAATGTCCAGGTGGGCGGCTTGGTGGATGAATTCCGGCGTGAAGCGTGCCCCCGTTGTCCCCGCTGCCGCAAGCTGCAGACCAGGACGATAGGGGGGACAACCACAGGCGCCGCTACAGGCCGCAAAGTTATATGCATTAATTGCAGGCCGTTATGAAACCCCACTGGTCTCATAAAGGCAAACGCACCGCCGTGTTGCGCAAACCTCACGGGTGCCATCGGGTTTGGACGGTACGCCCCGCGCCGTCGCCGGGAAGCGCCCCTGTGATCCAATATCTGCTTCTCTATATGTTCTACAGCACCTCCTGCCCCCAGCCTTCGCGCCCTAACAAGCTCGCTCTCCCAGTGCCCCGGGTCTGGCCGTTGCGGATGGCTGCGCGCGCCCAGCCAGAATAGCGCCGCGCCTCCTCCTCCGGGCTTGGCCGCCGGCAGGCCCCCACGTGCCTACATGCCGCACGGCCGGCCACCCACGGACTTGAGACAGCGCTCCCGGCTGTACCGGTCACATGCCAATCTGACGCAGCTTCAAGGCATCAGACTGCAGCCACAGAGTGTCCGCTCTCGTTGAGTACGGCGGTTGAGTACGGCGGTTGAGTACGGCGGTAGGCGACTGATGCCTACACCCGGGATTGGGCCTTGGTCAGCCCGACCTGCCAGGTGCCCGACGTGTTGGCGGCGGCGGCGCGCGGCGGCGGCGCCGTAGGCTCCAGCAGCTGCGGCGCCGCCTTGAGGCTACCGCCGCCGCCACCGCCCTTGGCGACGACGGCAGTGGCGGCAGGCGCGTCCAACCCCGCCGGCTGGGCACGCGCCGCGGCGACCAGGCCGCTCCCGCCCTCCTGCAGCACACCGCCGCCGCCGCCGGTGCCGTCACCGGCAGCGGCCGGTCCCGGCCCCGTCGGACTCGCCGACGCCACGCCGCCGCCGCCGCCGTCGGCCTCCTCCTCCTCCTCCTCCTCCGTCTTTGCGGCGGCGGCCTCCTTGGCTGCAGCCTCCTTGGCTGCGGCAGCGTCGCGCGCCGCCCAGGCTGCCTTGCGCCAGTGCCACAGCGCCTTCCAGCGCCCCACCTGCATCCGTACCAGCGCGCTGATGGCGAAGCTCGAGGGGATGACCACCGTCAGCAGCACCGCCGTGAGCTGCACGCCCAGCACGCCCAGCTCGCACACCAGCATGGCGTCGCCCGCCACACGTGCCGTACGCCATGCGGTGTACGACCCCAACAGGCCGCTGCCGAAGCTGTCCCCGCTGCTGCCGGTGCTGTTGTCGGCTAGGAGAGGAGGAGGAGGCGGCGGCGCCGCGGCGTCGAGGAAGGCGGAGGAGTCCGGCGGCAGCGACGCAGCCAGCGGCGGCGGCGGCGGCGGGGACCTGCGCACCGCGCCGGCGGCGCCGCCGGCCGCGATGATGGCGACGATGCACGCCACCACGGCGACCTCCAGCCAGGCACACAGCACCTCGGCCGAGATGAGGATGGCGTTGATGTACGGCAGTACGGCGGTGATGTACGACGCGTACGCGACCTTGCAGCCCAGCAGGGCGGCGTTGGCGGCGAGGGCGGCGCGGGAGCCGGGCCGCAGCGCCAGGCCGGACTGCAGCCCCAGCAGCGCGCCGGGCAGGATGGCATTGAGGACGACCTGGCGGCACAGGGGGGGCGGGGCGGTTCGGGGGGGGGGGACGGGGTGGAGGGAGGGTTAAAGAGGGGGCGGGCAGGGGCCGGGGCGGGAAGGAGGAGCCCAAAAGAGGCCGCTGCTGAAGGGGCGAGGTACACCGGCGGCACAGGGGCGGGGGGCCAAGGGGTGGAGAGGGAAGCAGGGGGCAGGGGGCGAGTGGAGCGCGGAGGGGGAGAGGGAAGACGGGGTGGCGGAACGCGTGAAGCCACCAGGTTGGGTTGCAGGAGGCTGGGCGCAGGAGCGGCGGTGGGGAGGAGGTACGATGAAGACGCCGCTTCTAAAAGGTGAGCAAACTTCCATCAATGAGAATGGTCGTGGGCGGGCTCTTCAAACGGGGGGTCTGCCGGGGTGAACTCGGAACAGGCAGTACGTGCTCGGGCAGCGCCGCAACCGCCTCCGGGCCCCCCAGGCGTCATGCCCCCGCCCCTATACCGCCCGCCCCCCACACCAAACCCCCACGAGCCTGCGCGATGGAGACACGCCCGTGCCCCAGGCCGCATGCCTTGCGCCCCCCCTCCTCCCCCCTCCCGCACACACGCACCGCCACGTAGAAGGTTGCTGCCAGCGTCCGGTGGCCCTGCGTCTCGCTGAACACCAGCCCGAACCGCTCGTAGACTTCCGTGCGGAGCAGCAGCAGCCACGTCTCTGTGTCCGGGCCGCCGTCGTCGTCGCCTCCCTTCCCGCCGCCCTCGTCGTTATCGCCGTCGTCGTCGCTGCTGTTGTCGCCGGTGGCCGTGCCCGTGCCCGTGCCGCCGCCGTCGGTGGCGGCAGCGCCGCCGCCGCCGTCCCTGTCGGCCCACGCGGGCGACGTCGGGGAGCCGCCGGCGCCGGCGCCCGCCGCCAGCCGATGCGGCGCGAAGCGCCGGCCGCCGAAGGCGGCGGCGCCATCGCCAGCGCCGTCATCGTCGGTGAAGTCCTCGTCGAGCCCGGCGCCGCCGGGGCCTCCCACCGGGCGCGCCGCCAGCACGCCGGCGGCGGGGTTCGTGCTGCCTGGGCCCGCGCTGTGCGACAGCTTGCGGGGGCCGCCCCCGGTGATGTACGCGTCGGCCTGCTCATTGGTCCCAAAGGAAATGAGCGCCATGGGCGCGGTGGCGTACTTGGCCGGGCGCGGCCCTGGCGACGGCGGCGGCTGGTCATCGGCGTGCAGGAACGTCACCGTCAGGCCGCCGCCAGCGGCGGCGGCGTCAGCGCCATCGCCGGCGGCGCCGTCGCTGGCGACCGCGCGACTGGCCACGAAGGTGGTCTCGATGGCGGCCGCAGGCGGCGCGGCGGCGGGCAGCATGGGCGCCAGGGGGCCCGCCAGCGGCGGCGGCGGCGGTGGCCGAGGCAGCAACGGCGCTGGCGGCAGTG
>LSYV01000066.1:612922-629504 GCA_001584585.1 Gonium pectorale
AGATCAACACGCCAGCATTACGTTCTGATCGCTCACACACCTCGGAGCCCCACCCAACCCCAATCACCGAAAACGCCCGTCCCCGCGCACTTCGCACTACGCTCCACTCCAATGCCGACCCATGCCCCAACCCACCCCCTGCCCCCACACCCTCACACACCCCGACAGCAGCCCTCCCCCCACCTCACCCCCCCTACACACACACACGCCCGCACGCACCTGCAGCGCGATGGGCCCGGCCACCACCACGGGGTTCTCCGTGCCGCCCGCAGTCGGCCCCGGCCCCGCGGCCACCTCGGCGTCGCCCAACCGCAGCTCCAGCGCGGCGCTGTACGCGGCCAGGGCCCCGGACGCCGGCTTGGTCAGCTCCACGCGCCGGACCGGCAGCGAGGCCGAGCCCAGGTCCAGCTGCGGTGGACAGTCGGGTTGTGGCTGGGGGTTTACTGCGTCCGTGCGGTGTGCGGTGGAATGTGTGGGGAAGGAACGCATGATTAAGCCCAGAGGGGTCAAACCGTTCACTCGAGGGGAGACGGGCCTGGTGGGGGGGATGCGAATGCGCTGGCAGGCGTTCCGTGCGACGGCCCGCAGCCGCCTCCGACCACCACCACCACCACCACCACCCCCGTTGTGCCCCCATCGCCCCGGAGGCTCACCGTGAGCCAGGCAGCGACGGACACAGTGACGTTGGAGGTGGTCGTGTTCATGGTGGCGGTCCCGTTGGCGGTGGCCGTGGCGGTCCCATTGGCGGTGACGTTGGCGCCCCCCGTCACGTTGACGGGCACGGCGACGGTGACGGTGAAGGAGGTCGGAGCCACCAGGGCGCACAGCGACGCGTCGGTGGCGGCGGCAGCGCCGTCCGCCGCCAGCGGCGCCGTCGGCGCCCCGCCGACGGCGGTGGCGGCGCTGTCGTAGGCGCGCACCGCCGCCAGGGCCGGGCTGGTGGGCTGGGCGGCTGCGGGAGGTGGGGCGACGGATAGAAGGCCAGGCGCCCGGCGCTAAGGCATCCAGGATTGCTCTCAATTTCTTCTGCTGGCGAGGTGCCAGCGGCCACCGCGCGGCCCTATCTCCGTGACGCCCCACCCGGCACACCGCCACCCACACTACGTCCCCCATGTGGGATCCTGGGCGCCTATCGCCGCTCAGCCTTTAACAGCTCGGGATGACATGCGCCTCCGCACCCTCTACTAAGTAAGCCCTCCAATCCTCTGTCCTCCAAAGGGCCGCCCAATCTCGCAAAGCGGCTCACCTGCCAGCCGCGCCGTGTCCGCGAACAGGTCCACCTGACCCAGCTGCAGCACCTGCTGCGCCGACAGCTGGGCGGAGGCGTCGGAGGCGGCGGGCCCCGCTGGCGGCAGCCGCACCAGCAGCTGCCGCGCGGGCGGGGCTCCTGCGGGCAGCGCCACGCGGACGGTGGCGCCCGCGGGCACTGCGGGTGCAGAGGCTGCAGCCGGAGGTGGGGCGAGAGGGGCGGGTGGGGCCGGGGGACGGGAGGGTGCGGAGGGGCGGGAGCCGTTACGGAAAGGGGGTTGGGAGGGAGTCACAGCGAAAGCGGAAAGCGGTGGACATGTGGTGGCATTGTGGCGGGCATTGTGGCGGCGCAGCCCGATGGGCGGGGTAGGCCCAGCCCCGCGCGCGGCTCGGGGCTGTCTCGTCGGCCGCAGGCCGCCCACCTTCCGCACCTTCCGCACCGGCCTCCCCAGCAAGCGCCCTGCAACAGGCGGCCTGCCGGCGTGCCTGACCGGTCCCGCCTTCGTCCCCCGCGAGCTTGCGAGTATCCAGGCACCCGCCCACCTACCCGACCCCCCTGGCATGCCTGCCCCTCCACCTTGGCCCGTGCACCCCTCACCCCCCCCACCATCCGCAGGCGCCCCCCCCCCACGACGCGCACACACACGCCCTCACCCGCACTCCGTATCGCATACGCAACACGCTCTCACCTGCGGTGACCACCACCACGCCCTCCAGCCCGGTCGTCACGGTGGTGTTGACCAGGCGCAGCTCGTAGCCGGACAGCCCGCCGGCGAGGGCGGTGGCGTTGACGGCGGCGGTGGCGTTGTCCGCTGCGGCGGCGGCCACCACCGCCTCCGCCGGCGCCGTCAGCTCCACGGCCGTCAGCGGCAGCACCAGGCCCAGGTCCACGGCCCACCAGGGCGCGGCGTCGGGCGCGGTGGCGGAGCCATAGTGCAGGTCGGGGATGCCTGAGGGTGGGGAGGGGGACAAGGAGTTGGCGAGCGTCCTAGCAGGGGTGCCCTGGAGGGAGACCCGGTTGGCGCGGCGATGTGTGGGCCTGAGCGCCAGGTTGCTTATCGCGCTGGCAGGCGATGAAGGATCCGCGGAGGCTGACGGGCATTGGGTCCACGGGCGCGTGGCGGGGGAGTGCCGGAGCCCGACCGCAGTGCGCACTGGACGCAGCCTCCCCTTCACCCCCCTAACCCCTACAAAGCGTACGCAGCGTCCATCCCCAACACCGCGCAATTGTCCCAATTCACTCCTTGTCACCCTCTGCCCACCCTAACCACCCTGGCTACACTCCCTGGCCTCCACCCTCCCTGGCGCCCCCCCTCCTGGCCTCCGCCCTCCCTGGCCCCCGCCCTTCCCTCCCTGGCGCCCGCCCTCCCTGGCCATCGCCCTCCCTGGCCCCCGCCCCACCCGGCCTCCGCCCTCCCTGCCCCCCGCCCTCCCCTTCCTGGGCCCCGCCCTCCCCGGCCCCTGCCCTTCCTGGACCCCGCCCTCGTGCCCCACGCCCCTCACCACTGGCGGCCACCGCGGCTGCGCTGTAGTAGCCGTTCACCGCGTTGGCGCTGCCCCCGGGGCCCGTCACCACGCCGCCCGTCTGGCGGGTGGGCCGGCCCGGCAGCACGCGGCCCTCGGAGCCTGCGGACGCACAAAGACACACACATACACGCACACACAAGGAGAGCAAGCCGGGGGTTGGGGCCGTGGGGAGGTCGAGGCGCGGGAGGTAGAGGTGCTGGACCCCGGCGGGCCGCTGGGCCCCGCATAAATAAACGTCGGGCCCGGTATGGGCCGGTCGGCATGTCGGCTTGAGTTCAAAGGATGCGCCGTCACCGACGTGCGGGATCGAACAGCCACTCACCGCCGGTCAGGGTGTAGACCTCGAGGCCACTGAGCGGCAGGGAGTACGGCACCGTACGGTACACGGACACATAGCGGCCGCTGGCGCCGCCGCAGCTGAAATAGTGCCGAGGCTGGGGGCGGAGGAGGGGAGGGAGGGGAAGCGGGGAGGGATGGCAAGTTGGCAGGGCAGGGGGGGGTGGCTTGAAGGATGCCTCGGTCCAGCATGTGACAGATATTGGGGAGAGCAGGCGCAGCGGAGCGGGCGGAGCAGAGCCGCAAGCCCTGGCGGCCGCAAGTCGCCCCGCGCCGGCTCACCGTGAGGAGGCTGATGGAGGCGTTGGTCACCGCTATCGTGCCGTTGGTGGAGTTGGAGGGGTCGTCACCGACCACCACCTGCAGGCGTTGTTGGTTGGTGCGGCGCGGGAGGGTGAGACGAGGGAGGCGGGGTCATGGCAGCGGCAGCGGGGGGGAGGTGGTGACGGCAGGTGTGGCATCAGTGCGGCGGCGGCGGCGGCAACGAGTTGGGGCCTTCTACATGGTGCTGGGAGACAGGAAGCCAGTCGGACGCGTGACGCGCCTGTCGCCTCCAGTTGCGTGCTACGGGTTGCAGCGCCGTACAATACACAAACATACGTCCTCGCCCTGTCCGCTGGTCGGGGCGTACGGCAGGGATTATGTCCATACGGCGCCGTACATCCCGTAAACGCCGCGAGGATCGCACCCAGGAGCCCTGCCTGTATGTTGGTGAATTCGTAGAAGCCCGTTGTCACCGCCGCCACCAGCAGCACCACCCCGTCGACTGGCCGCGAGCGACCCAGGTCCACGCGCCAGGAGGACGGGCCGGAGGGTGGCGTGGGTGGGGGCGGCGAGGGGGGCAGCGGCGGCGGCGAAGGTGGCGGCGGTGCCGACGGGGGCAGCAGCGGCGATGGCGGAGAGGGCGTCGGCGGCTGCGGCGCCGTGGTGTTCGCAGCCTGCGCGAGGCGCCTGAGCGCGGTTGGGGGAGGGCTGCCGCGGGGGCCGGCGCTCGGCTCGGGCGTTGGCGGCGACGGCGGCAGGGGCGGCGACGGCAGCAGGGGCGGCGACGGCGGCAGGGGCGGCGACGGCGGGGAGGGCGACGGAGGCATCGGCGGCGGCGGCGGTGGCGGGGCGGGGAAGAGCTCGGGGTACTCGTGCGGCGCGGCAGCGAGCGCCACCGGAAGGCGGCCGGAGGCCTGCAGGCATGGCCGCACGCACAGGGGGCGGGGGAAGGGTCCGGCGACAGTGACATTACACTGTGACATTCTGCAGAGACCCGGCTGACGGCCCTGCCCCGTTCCCGCACGTTCCCACACGTGCACGGGGCTGCAGCGGCCGCGAAAAGACACCAGTTGCAAGGCACGTATGATTGCGCGCATGATGAGAGACGCCGGTGGTGGTGGTGGTGGTGGTGCCCATACCCACCAGCCGGCGGCCCACGCTCGCCGCCACCAGGCCGCCGCCCAGGCTGGCTGCAGGCCCAGAGCCGGAGCCGGTCGAGCCGCTGGATCCGGATCCCCAGGACGCGGCCGCCAGGTGCGTCAGGCCGGCGCTGCCCGGTACGTCGGACAGCGAGACGGAGGCCGTGCCCGTGGTGGTCGAGTTGGGTGAGCTTGATGAGTTAGAGGCGGCGCTGGTTAAGGTTGACGTGCTGTTCAATGTGCTGTTTGGAGTCGTGGTCATGTCGGGGGGAACGGCGCCCAGGTAGACGTAGGCCTGGCACAGCAGCAGCGGGGCGGCCGAGGAGCCGGTGGCGGAGGGGTTCAGGTCGTCCGCGTAGATAGCCACAAACCTGCCGGTTATGGGGTGGGGGTGGGGGGAAAGGGTACAGGCTCAGAAGGCGGGCGGTTGGGTGACGGGAAGGGGGTGGACCGGCGGGGGTTAGTGGGCATTCTCAGTAGAGGAGCGGCGGGGGTTGGGGGGAGGGGGGATACAAGAGGTCAGGTGAGATGAGGGTTGGCAGTCTCGCTGCGTCGGCCATTCGCAGGTACGGGGGAGCAGCGGCGGGACCAAGCAGGGGGGTAGAGGGTTGGACCAAGCAGGGGGGGGACGTAGGAGCGCGGGGTGGAGGGGGGGCCCGCAGCGTGGCGCCGGTGACAGGCGGCGGTCCCTCCCGTCTATCCATCCATCATCGGGCGCCCGTGGCCCCTGTCCCCCTCCTCCTCAGCTTCTACAGCTGTGGGCCCTGGGCGGCGCCGGCCCACCTGCCGATCGCGTAGCCTCCCGCCCCGTCCCCACAGGACGCCTCCGCCGAGCTGCCGGCCAGGGAAGCGCTCGTCTGAAGCGGCGTGGCGGCAGCAGCCGCGGTCCCATTGGTGGTCCCGCTTGTGGTTCCGTTGGTGGTGGCTCCGTTGGTGGTGGTTCCGTTGGTGGTGGCTCCGTTGGTGGTTCCGTTGGTGGTGGTTCCGTTGGTGGTGGTTCCGTTGGTGGTGGCCCCATTGGTGGTGGTTCCGTTGGTGGAGGCGGTTGTGCTGGTGTTCGCGGAGCCGACAGTCGCGTTGGCTTGCAGCAGGCGGGCCGCTGCGGGGCCGCTAGCCTGCGGCGGGCTGCCGCCGCTGCTGCTCGTAGGGGCGGCGGCAGCGGAGGCGGAGGCGGCGGAGGCGGCGCTGCAGGCGGCGAAGGAGCCGGGCGGCAGGTCAGCTGGGTGCGTGACGCCGTCCCAGCCGTCGGCCAGCACGCGGACCATGGCGTTCAGGCCCAGCGACAGGCCGCCCAGGACCTGCAGGATGGGGCGAGGGGCGCGGGGAACAGGCCACAGGGCGCAGGACTTGAGGCCCGGGGGCAGTGCAGCAGATACTGCGCCCGACATCCAGGGCTCATCAGACCAGGGCTCATCAGACCAGGGCTCATCAGACCAGGGCTCATCAGACCAGGGCTCATCAGACCAGGGCCACCAATTTATTGCCTTGCTACCAACACCGGCAGCTCTCCCCCAGCCAGCGGTCCAAGGTTCTGTGCCCCAGCCGGGGCAGCCCCACCTAATGACGGGAGGGAATAGGACAGCAGGCAGGCAGCACCCCGCAGCCCTCCCAAGCGCCCCCTCCCTCCCATCTGCGCAGCCCCGCACGAGCGCGGCGCTGGCAGGGTCCCCTGCAGGTCCATGGGCCCTCACTGCCACAGCACGACAGCGCCTTTGCGCCTCCATCGCTCCCCGATGCAAGGCCCTGGGGCCCCTTGCCCTTCCCCCAACCAGATACACACTAAAACAAGCCAGCGACACACGTACGCACATACACACACACACACAAATGTCCCCACCACCAGGACCCACCCACCCGCACGTGCGCGACGCTTGAGTTCCGCTGCAGGTCCACGACCCAGTAGTTGCGGGAGGGCAGGCCGCCGGCCAGGGAGCAGTAGTGCGCCGCCTCGTAGGAGGGCGTGGGGGCGGCCGAGCCGGCCGCGCCCAGGGCGGCGGACGCGGCGGCGCGGGCCAGGGAGTTGGGGTTGCGCAGCGCCAGCGATGCAGCTGCGGGGCGGGAAGGAGGAAGGAGGTCCCCGTTTTAAGATCATGCTCCAGCTGCTGACGGAGTCGCGTCGCCACGGCAACCGCGGTGTCGTACAGCGTTAACCGAGAGTACACCCCCCACGGAATCCACGGTGCGATGGGATGGGGTACACCATTGATTGTTCAGTGTCCCCGCCACCAGACGAGTGCCCGGCACGTGGCCCGCGCCGCCCCGCCCAGTAGGACGGAGTGGGACGGGGAGCTGTGTGTGTATGCGTGTGTGTGCGTGTGTGTGTGGTGTTACATCTCCGGGCCGACGCTGGCCAGGGGCGCTACCCCCCTATGTGTGTGCCGGGCGGCTCACCGCCGGTGGTGGCGTTGGCGGCCGCGGTCGCCCGCGTAGGGCGCCACGTGACGAGCGACAGGCTGCTGGAGGCTGCGGCGCAGGGAGGGGCCGGGGGGGGGGGAGGGGCTAGGGGAAGGGGAAGGACCGAGAGGGCGCAGCGGGACAGGGTTCCCGGCCGGGACAGGGCGTGGGTGTACCGCGACGCCGTAGGTCGTTCGCCAGTTACTATGGACGGACGGACGGACGGGCGCGCGGACGAATCCCGCGATGCCGCCCCCCAACCCCCGCCCACACACAAAGGGCGCAGGGTGCCTCCGTCCACCACCGCAACGCGGCGGCATGTCACAGACACTCCGCGAGACCCTCTACGCGGATCAATCACCATCGCCACGGGCTGGGCACCTCGCCCCACGCTCAGCTGAGCCCTCCCCCCTTACCCCGGCCCCGCTGGATCTCCCCCCCCCCCCACACACACAAGCAAGCAAGCAAGCACGCAGGCCCACCGTCGCCCACCCACCCCGATGCCGCCAGCGTGCCGCCAACGTGCTGCAAGACGACGACGATCAGCACCTCAGCTTCTTCGCGCTGCGCATCCCCTGCGCCCCCCCTCTTCCCCCCCTCCCCCCTCCCCGCTTCCGCCTTGCCCCTCCCTTACCGCTTCCCCCCGCCAGCCCACCCCACCGCACCTCCAGCCGCCACCCTCGCGTACACCTCCACCTCACACACGGCCGGGGAGTACCAGCCGCTGACGCCGTCGGGGCCGCCCTGCTCCAGCTGCCAGCGTCGCGGCGCGGCGAGCACAACGTACCGGCCCGCCGCGCCCAGGCAGCCGTAACGCCGGCGGTTGGCGGTTGTGTTGCCGTCGACGTACCAACGGTCGTCGTACGGGTCGATGGACGAGAGCAGTCCGGCGCCCAGGGCGCAGGGCGCGTTCTCGCGGCCGTTGGCGGATGCGTTGAAGAGCCTGCGCGGCCGGCGGGGGTGGGCGGGGGATTCAGGCGGGCATATGCACAGCGGTGGCTAGGAAGGACGGTGGAACGGGTGGGCACTCTATCAAGGCCAAGAGCTGAGGTGGGGTGATGCGCAGGCAGCGATGTGAAGTCGAGAGCCGCTGCAGGCAGCCGGTTTGGCCGTGCCCCGCCTCGCCTGGGCCACCCTGGCTCCCGCCCTCCCCCGGGCGCACCTGCCCGCGGGGCTGCTCCCAACGTACACCTCCACCGATGTCGACACCTGGAGGATGTGGCCCGGGGATGGGCAGGGTGGTGAAGGGCCGGGGGCGGGCAGGGTGGTGAAGGGCCGGGGGCGGGCCAGGGAGGCGGGGGGGGGGGCAAAGGGTGCGGGGGGAGTGGTGGTAAGGTGTGCGGGCGGGCTGGACACAGGCACAACGCTGGAGCTACTCGCGTCTTCAAATTTCCCACTTGCCGTGTGGGACAGCGATTTGCTGCTGCAATGTGAATGGTACAGCGCTGCTGCGTCACTTCCCCAGCAACACAAACCGCCAGCTCCCCACCGGACGAGCGCCCGGCTCACCTCCCCCGCCGCCCCGCCAAAGGTGCCAGTGCCGCCCCACTGCCCGGGCGCGTAGCTGACCACCACCGCCTCCACCGACAGCGAGCTGCCCAGGTCCAGCACCACGAACACGCCGTCGCCGGCGCCGTACCACGTCGTGCTGGAGGACGAGCCGGCGGCGGTATCGCACACACGGGGGCACAGCCGCTGGGCGGCGGCGCCGGCGGCGGACCCTGCGCGATGACGGGCGGGGCACGGCGGGGCGGGCAACGATAGTAGTGGGTGCGGCGAGATGGTGCGCCCCGCAACGGCTCCTTCGCCCCAGCCTGAATACACAGACGGCCGCAGCCTTCCGCCCGCCCGCACCGAGCCCGAACCCCGCACACACGAATACACATGATAAGCCGCCGAACTAACATGCAGGGACATCACCCCTTCGACTGCCTCTGGAGCTGGGTACAACGACACCATCATTTTCGCGCGTACGCTCGTCGTATGCGTCTGTCTTTTCAACACGCACATACACATGATAAAAGCCCTCTGCTCTGCCGCTCTGCGGCTGTGCCGCAGCTGCGCCGCGTCTGCCCGCCTGCCACGCGTACGTCTGTGTAACAGCGCGGCAGCCCCCAGCCCCCAGCCCCGTTGGCTCGGCCAGCCCGCACCCGCATCCGTGGGTCCGATGCCGTCCGTCAGCATGGCGGCCGCCGTGAAGGGGTACGACCCGGCTCCGGAGCCGGCCAGCGACAGCAGCACCGGGTCGTCGGGCGCCAGGCCCACACCGGCCGCCGCCGGGCCCCAGTCCGCCAGGCGGTTGTACGACACCTGCTGCAGGCCGTACAGCGGTTGGCTGACGTACACGTCCACCTCGCAGAGCCGCAGCGGGCCGGCGTACCCGCGGGAGGCGTTCCGGGCTGCGGGGCGGCGCCGGGTGGGTTGCGTTTGGTAGGGGTGTGGCGGAGGGTGGTAGAGTGGTAGGGCGGGGGCAAAGGAGCGGTGGATTCGGTGGCGAGCTTTGGAGGGCTGCGACGTTGGTGTTAATGTGTGGCCAAGGTAGACATGGAATGGGTGCGCTGAGGACCCGCAGCAAGCAGAGCTTGGTTGCTGAAAGGGGTGCAGGTGGGCGGGGGGCGCTGCAGGAGTGGGGCCATGCCGCTTACCGGTGGGCGCCCTGTAGATGGTGACGAAGCGGCCTGGACATGGGCGACGGGGGGGGATAAGGGGGGGGGGGAGAGGTTTTTTGGGGGGGGAGTGAGATGAGGACATGGAAGAAGCTGTGACCGACTGCATGTGAGGCATTTTCGGAAAGATGCTCTCGAGGGGTGGGACAACGCAACCCGCCCCGCCCCTCTCGGCTCACCCACGATGCCCGACGAGCCGTTGCAGGGCGCCGCCAGCGTGGCGCCCGGCGCGATGGCCAGCCCCGGCCCCGCCGCCTCGGAGGCAGCCCCGCAGGTGGGCAGCGCCCGCACCGCGTCCGCGCCCAGCGAGCCGAAGCCGTCGCAGGCGGACGCGTAGGACGAGGTGGCGTTCGCGCCGCCGCCGGCGCTGTCCGTACCGTGTACGACGATGTACACGTCGTTCAGCTGGGCGTCGTACGCGGGCTCGGCGCTCTTGGTCAGTTCAACCCAGCTGCACGGATGTGATTATCGCAGGGCGGCGAGCGGGGCGTGGGTGGTTGACTTCGGGGCGTGGCTAGGTGCGTGGGATGTGCGGTCCCCGGGGAAGGGCGGGTGGGCAATGCCGGAGGGGCGCGGGGATGGCCTGACCCGCCCTGCCCTGCCTTCGCACAGCCCGCCTGCGCCCCGCCCCTTGCCCCGCCCTGTGCCCCGCCCTGTGCGCCCTGCGCCCCTGTGCCGCGCCCACCTACAAAAGCACCAACCCACACGCCCTTGCACGAACCCTCGCGCTCCGGACACCGGCAGCTGTCAGGCGCCCACCCACCCACCCCCGCCCCCAGTCCCCGCATCCCGCCCAGGCCGCTGCCGACTCACAGGACCAGCTGCGGGCTGCCCAGGTCGATGGTCACCCACGGGCCATCCTGCGGTGACACGGGGAGGTCGAGGCGTCCGACGGGCAGTATAGGGCAGCGCGGAGGCGGTTTACGCCAGAGCAGGCGGGAGCGAGGTGGCAGTCAGCTGGGCGCCGATGCGAGGGGCGGCCACGACCCACACGGTACCCGAGCACCCACGACCCACACGGTACCCGAGCACCCACGACCCACACGGTACCCGAGCACCCACGACCCACACGGTACCCGAGCACCCACGACCCACACGGTACCCGAGCACCCACGACCCACACGGTACCCGAGCACCCACGACCCACACGGTACCCGAGCACCCACGCCTCCCCCTGAACCTTGACGCCTAGCCAATGCATCCTCATGCAGGGCTGCCGCTCCCCTCGGCCCTCGCCAGCCGGATGCCTTCTCTCCACTGGCGCCCCCCATGGATCATCCCGCTCCCGCTCCCGCTCCCCTCTTTGCCCGCCTTGGCGCACAGCGCCGCCGCACCTGGGGGTAGCTCAGGCCGCACATGCCGTACCCAGATCCGGACCGAGCTCGGTTGTTGCCGTACAGGCCGTCGACCGCCAGCCCCAGGCTGGCGTTGTCGGGCGGCCGGGAGCGGAAGGCAGCGGCGAAGGCGGCGGGGGCGGCTGGCGGCACGCCCGTGCACACGGGGCGGTGGCGGCTGGCCAGCGCGACGGGGCCTGGCGGGCGGGTGGGCGGGGTGGGGTGGGGTGGGGCGGGGCAGGGTGGGGTGGGGTTTAGGGGTTTCGGGTCTTGGGGTGGGGTTTACGGGGTTTACGGGTCTTGGGGTGGGGCGGGGTGGGGCGGGGCGGGGGACGCACGTGTGAGGGTGGCAGCACATTGGCGGCAACCGCCTTGCCGAGTGGCCAGCGCGACGGCGCCTGGCGGGCGGGTGGAGGGGTGGGTAAGGGGGGGGTTCGCACGGCAGGCACGTCAGTCGCACCCCCCCCCCATGACCGTTGAAGCACCACGGTGGTTGCCGTACTCCTCCCATGTGCCCATCCGGATCCCGTCGTCTGCCGGAGCCGCACTCCCGCCCCAGGCTCCCCCGCCTATCCGGGCCACCGCCCGCGCCTCGCCCACCTGCCGCTCCGCGCACCAGCGCCCACACGTCCACCCCGCACAGCTGTGCCGCCGGGTAGGCCGCCGCCAGCGCGCCGCCCGGGTCCAGCAGCCTCACCGCCACGTAGCGGCCCAGGACGATCGGCCCGCCGGGGCTGGTGGCTGCGGCGGCAGGGTCCGTTCCGTTCGCAGTTGTACCGTTGGCAATTGTGCCATTGGCGGTTGTGCCGCCAACTTCCGTGCCGTTGGTAGCCGAGGTGGTGGTGGTTGTGGTGGTTGTGGTGGTGGCGTTGTTGGCGGTGGTGGTTGTGGTGTTGGCGGTGGTGGTGGAGGGAGTGGCGGCAGCGGAGGCGAAGCACGCGACGGCGCGCGGGCGCGCGACGCCCGAGGTGATGTAGGCTGCGGCCCCGGGGCACAGTAGCGCGCCCGAGTCCGCCAGGCCGCTGAAGGACTCGTTGGACACGCGGATCTGCGAGGGCGGGGCCAGCAGCAGCAGCAGCAGCAGCAAGAGCCCAGGACGCATTGGGACAGGGGCCATGAAAACGACGCTGAGGGTTAAGACAAGCACACGCGCGGGCTCCGTCTGCAATGCACCCAAATACAGATGGCGGGGACGGGGGAATTGGTCGTGACGGGAGCTGTAGGTAGAGGGGCTCCGGCCAAGCTGATGAGGGGGCACGCCTCAGGCCCCCCAGCCCATCGACGTGCTAACACTCGGGAAGCCCCGACCGCCCCGCCTTCACCGCCCAGCTCCCCTCACCTCGAACTGCAGCGTAAGTTGGGGACCCGTGCCCGGGCCGCCGGCCGTCAGCTGGCGGGGGGGCGGGGGGGGGGGCGATAGGAGTAGGTGTTTGCCGCTGTAGAGGATGGAAGAGGGAGCGCGCGGGGGCCGGGCGGCAGGCAGCGGCCGCCACCGGCGCAGCTCTCACAGTCGGGACGCACAGCCGGTCAGGGAGGCAGCAAACGCTGCCCTGCACGCCGCGGAAGCGCATGCAGCGCCAGCGCCAGCCCCTCCCCTCCCTGCCCCCACGCCCCCATGCACGGCCGCCCCTCCCCATCTCAGCCCTTCAGCACCACCCCCGGTGCCGCAAAACGCAGGATCAGGTCATCCCGCAAGCGGGGGGCTGGGGCTGAGGTGCGGGAGGGGGGTCGCCCGCCAGTCCACTCCGTAGCATTCCATTCCGTCCCAGTGTCCCAGTCCAGGGGCCCCCCCGGCCCGGTCCCGTTCCAGACTTCCAGTCCCTGGGCCCCTCACCTCGAGGCTCTGCACCACCGCTCGCATGACGGGCCGCACCAGCCCCAGGTCGAACGCCACCCACATCGCGCCCGGGGAGGCGCCCGGAGCCACCAGGGAGTGGCAGCCCTGCGCCAGGCTCCAGCTCTGGCGGCAGGCCGGACGCCGGTTGAGGGCGGGGTGCGGAGAAGGGGCAGGGGCGGGGGGCAGGGAGGGGAAAGGGGAATCTTCGGCGGCTGGGCTGGCTTCGTCGTCAGTGATCTGCCAAATACCACCCTCAGCCCCCCAGTCTTCCCTTGCCGGGACAACGCACGCCCCCGTCTGTCCAGTGGGATCCACCGAGCGCTGCCCTGCATACGAGGGTGAATCCTCTCGGCCCCCCCACCTTGACCGGGTTGAAGGCCGCCACGGGGCTGACCAGGGTTGCCAGGCCGGTGGGGGACCCGCCTGACGTCCAGGAGGGGCGACCCCGGCTGACGGGGAGGTAGGACTCTGCGGGGGGGAGGGGTTGAGGCACGGGGTGTCGAGTCGGGGGCTATGGGGGGCAGAGAACAAGGAAAGCACGTGCATAGAAGGGGGTTGGGATGTACGGGGAGGTGGGGGGATGGAGCGGCAGCAAGGCAGGAGCGGGAGCGTGTTGCTGTGTGCGGCAGTGCAGCCGGGCTGGGGCTGGGTGGGGGGATCGCGAGGGCGTGGGGAAGGGAGGATGCGGGTCGTAGGCTGTCGTTCGCCGTGCCGCGCGGGCTGCGGTGTGTGCGCCAGGCGCAAGGCGCAGGGACGCATCAGCAGGCCGCCGCGCACCTGGGGCGTTGAAGGAGGTGAGGTCGCCGGGCTGCAGCGCCGCCGCCGCCGCCGCGGCTGGGACGCTGCCCGAGGCGGGCGCCGCGTTGACGGTCGCGCCCCTGCGCGGGGGGCAGTGGGGCACGGTGGGTGGGTGGGCGGGTGGGTGGGTGAGTGGGTGGGTGGGTGGGTGGCAGTACGGGGCGTCACGCCGGGGCGTTTGTGGCGTAGACCAGACTATCGTCAGATCACCTTACGCAGCCCGCGGGCGCCACGCCGGCGGCGCCGACACCCGGCGGTCCGGGCGGCCAGAGGGCCATGCGTCCCCTGAGCGCCCGGAGTGCTGCGTCTTCCTGTCAGCGTCACGCCCGTGTTTCTTTCGCCCCAGCCCAATGACCCGCCTGCCTCGGCGCCTTCAACCGACCACGTCCCCCTGCCTGCCGCACCCCCAGCCCCCCCCCTCGTTCGTCCTCCTCGCGCCCCACTCCACCCCAGCGCTTTGTGATCCCTTCATCCCCCAATCCCCCCCCCACACACACAGCCCCCCCCTCGCCACCCCCCCCCGCGCAGTCCCCACCACCCACCCTACCCCCCATGGTATGCAGCCTCCGGACTCCCCGTCGAGAACGCCTTCCAACCCCCTGAACCCCCCACCCGACCGCCCGCACCGACCTCGCGTACGCCTCCTCCACCAGCGCCCCCAGCAGCTCGCCCCAGCCCGCCTTGGGCGCGCCGCCCTCGTCGTCCCAACTGTACGACATGTAGTACAGCGTGCCGTTGCCGCGCACGGCGTACTCGACCACGGGCAGCCCGTCCGCCTCCTGCGAGTACATGGCGCCCCAGCCGCCCAGCGCGGAGCCCGCGCAGCCCAGGGTACGCAGCTCGCGGCCGCCCACGGGGCGGGCCAGGCTGGCGGGGAAGGCGATGGGGCTGGCGGCGACGGCGGCGGATGAGTTGGCGGCGGCAGTGGAGTTGGCGGTGACGGTGGAGTTGGCGGCATTGGCGGTCGTGGTGTTGGTGGAACGTGGGTAGACGAGCGGCCGGGTCTGCGGCGGAGGGAAGGTGGCGGGAGAGAGCAGCCATGGTGGGGGCAGGGGCGGTGCTGCAGCGAGCAAAAGACTCGGGGTTGGATGGGTGGGGGGGGGGGCGCCACGTCGAGACGCGTTCCCTCGCCCCCGTGCGCGAGTGGGGGGCGGGGAGAGCCAAAAGGCGGTGCACAACGGATTCCCCTCTGGGGCCAGCGATCCCGTGAGCCCGGTTCCCGCAAGGGCCGGCGGACAAGCGGGGGAACGGGCCTGCCATGCCCCATGCAGTCGTGCTGTTTAGGGTTAAGGTTTCAAATGGACCCTAAAACCCTCTCGGGCTCGGCGCTCTCGGGTTCGCGCCCGGCGGGCTAGGCGCGCCGTGGGGAGGAGACACTTCCGAAGGAGGGGATACCCCCGAACCGAGGAGCTTAGGGCCCCACCTGGTTGGCCACGTAGGCGGCGCGCGAGACGGCGGGCATCAGGGTGGGCTTGCAGAGGGTCAGGTTGGCGGCGGCGGGGCTCCAGGCGGCGGGGCTGGCGGCGGGCCGCGTCAGCACCTGCGGCGGCAATAGGGCCCGGGGGCATGGTCGCGGCGGCACGGTGGGGCGATGGTCAGTGGGCGCGGGCGGCGGCTTAACAGGGGAGCGGGCAACGGCGGCGATGGCCACTTGTGGTGGCCGAAGCAGTTGTGTTGGTGTTGGTGGTGTTGGTGGTGCCCGGAGGCAAGCGGCGGGGAGGCGGGCGGGTGGCTGACGGTTGCTTAAGTGTTTCTACACGGCGATGGAGGGTGGGGCGATCGCAAAATGTGTCTCATGCAGCCGGTGGCCCACCTTTGTGACGAATCCGGCGGCCGCCGCCACGTCCTCGTACCACACCACCAGCACGGAGCCGCCCGCGTCCAGGAACGATCCGGCGGCGTCGTACGACGAGGGATACGGCACGGCGGCGGCAGTCGAGGGCGCCGGTACCACCAGCACGTCCATGGCCTGAAGGGTCGTGGGGGCGGGCAGGCGGGTGCGCAGGGATGGGCGGGCGGGGGTGGGTGGGTGGGTGGGTGGGTGGGCAGGGCTTGGTGGGGTTTTGGGGTGGGATGGGGGGGTCGGGCGGCAGCGAGGCGGTGGACGGGCAGGAGAGGAGTTGGGGGTCAAACAACTGGTTTGTGGGCGTACGACGGGCGGTGGGGACGGTTGCGGGGAATGTGCGCGGGCAGCTGGGCAACCGACAACCGACAACCGACACTATCGTATGACTCGCACCGGAGGGAGCGGGGCTGCAGCGCCAGGCCGCAAGACCGTCCTTGTCGGGGAAGCCAACACGGCGGCGCCAGCGGCAGCACCACCCACCCACACTGCCCCGTCCATCGCGCCGCCCGACCTCCCTACACCCCCCCCCCATGCCGGGCTGCCGCACATCAGCAGCCCTCGCAGCCCCGCATCGCGCGCCCGTGCGCAGCCATCGTACCCCCGGTCCCCGCCCCCATCCCTAAACCAGCGGCATCAGGGGCAGTCAGCGCCGTCCCTCGGATTTGTCCTACACAGCCTCCCTCACCCAAGCCCGGCCCCCCAAGGCACATCGCCGATGCAACCCCGGACCGGAGCAATCGGATCATCCCTGGACCGGAGACGCGGAACCACACACCCATCCTACCGCCTTGTCGTACGACACATCCGCATCGTACTGCGCGTACGACACCGTGTACCGCGTCTCCAGCGCCGCCGCCAGGTAGGCGAGGTAGGGGTCGGAGGGCGCGGAGGGCGGCCCCAGCCACACCACCGCGTGGGGCCGCCGGGGCAGCGGCGCCGCCGTCGGCACGTCGGGCGCCGGCGGCGCCGGCGGCAGAGGGACGGGCGGTTCAGGCCGGGGCCGGGGGCAGGGCGGCAGCCGGCGGCGTAGGGGAGGCGCCGGAGCTGGGCGGGGCGCTAGCCGCTGCCGGTGGCAGTGGAGAGGGCCCGGCATCCGGGCTGGGAGGCAGGGCGGCCCCGACCGGAGGGGCGGGCCCTGGGGCGGGGGCCGGCGGGAGCGAGGAAGCCGGCGGCCGAGGGCCGGGCCCGGGCCC
>LSYV01000066.1:758357-776120 GCA_001584585.1 Gonium pectorale
ACAACCGCATCGACCCTCCGCTCCGCCCGCTGCCCCCACCCCACCCCACCCCCAGGCCCAGGAGCATCCTCATCCCCGGCCCCAGGCCCCCCACCCATTTCCCTTCTTCGCTACCCCCCCCATCACACACACCCCTTCCCTCCCCGCTCCCGCGCTCACCCGCAATGGCCGCCAACCCCACCCCCCCCACCACCCTCCGCCCCCTTCGCGCCCTCTCCCGCTCCGCCCACAGCCTCCCCAATACCACTCCACACGCACAACCACTGCCACAGGGCCGCTGCCCCCCCCACACACCGCACTTTTGTTCCTGCCCGACTGCCTGTTTGAGAGTAACACTCTGCTACGCATCGATCCTGTAGATCATACAGGACGCACACCCACAATCATACACACCCACACCGCACTCACCCGCAACCGCCCAGCACGTCAGGATGGACCACAGCAGCGGAAACAGCTCAAAGATGCGCACCCCGCCGCCTCTGCCTCCGCCCCTTCCGCCTCCGCCGCCCGCCAGGGCGGCCCCCACGGCCGCCGAGCTGGGCGCCGCGCCGGGCCCGCCCCCAAGCAGCAGCAGCCCGGCGGCGGCGGAGGGCGGCCGCGAGATGAGGCCGCGCGGCAGCGGCAGCTGCACCCGCCGCAGCACCTGGCTGAACAGGAGCACCGCGGCGACCGCCAGCAGGCCCTGCTCCATGCACTCCGCCACCCCCGAGAAGCCCACCGTGTAGAGGGACAGACCCACCTAGGGGGGCGGCGGGGGGGGGGGCGAGAGGGCGAGGTGGGGAGGAATGTGAAGGAGAAAGGGAAACATAAGGGATGGAGAGGAGGGGTTCACTCAGCTGAGGGGGGGTGGCGCGCAGGGGCCAAGGGTGGGGGCTGGCGGCAGCGGACAGCACCCGGAGCCCGCCGCCGCCCCTCCCTTCCCCCCTAGCCACGGTCATCGCGACGTGCCGGCGCTGCACCGCCGTACAGCCGTACAGCCGTACCACGGCAGCGGGCGCGCGCTCGCCCGCGCCCCCCACCCCCCATAAGTCTCACCATGCACACGGTGGGCGCCACCACCACCGGCGAGATGAACCTCAGCAGCGCCCCCATGGCCCCGCTGTAGCCGATGGCCATCACCAGCAGGCTGCTGCCCATGATGGAGCCCTGCAGCTCGCGCATGGTGTACTGCAGGGGGTGTGAAGGGGGGCACGGGTAGGGGGGGGCCGACGGACGGGGGGTCAGGGGGTTGGAAGGGGTAGTGAGTTGGAAGGGATGGGGTGGGTGGGGCGGGGCGACGAAGCGAGCTCAGACGCCCTCCCCGCCCCGTCCCCCGCCCGCACTCCCACCCGCCCCGACGGGAGACGTCACGTGGAGGCCAGTGCGCCCACGTCATCCGTTTTGCTTCTGGACCGCCCCAAAACCCCTGCACCCCCAGCATCTCCACCGAGACCGCCGTGCCTCCTACTACTGAGTATGCGACTCGGTGTCCGCGACGCGACCCGTTTCCCTTTCTTTACTACCCCCCCCCCCCCGCAGCTTCCCCGCCCGCCCGCCCGCGCGCACGCACGTCGCTGCTGCATGCACGCACCACGAAACGCTCGTGCTCGTTTGCAAAGGTGTGGGTGGCCTTGATGATGGCGATGATGCTGAAGGCGGGCTTGAGGAAGGAGAACGAGCCGCCCTGCGGGGAGGGGGGGCGGAGAGACAGGGAGGGTGCGGGAGCCACAAGCGGCCCCCGGTGAGGGGGGAGGGAGAGGGGGAGGGAGACCGGAAGAGCGTCCGCGGGGCCCGGCAAGGCGGGCTGCCGCACAGGCGCTCCTGGTGCGCCTCGGTGCGGTGCGGGCGTGCCTGTGACCGTGCCTGGTGACCGCGGAGACGGCCCGGCTTGGTGCCCGAGCTGCCCTGGGGCTGTGTGCTGTGTCCGCATGCGGTGTTGGGCCGTGCCGCCACGGGGGGGGGGGCCGCGGCCGCCACAGGGCTACCGTATGCGGGCGAGGGCGGGAGCGGGGCGAGGCGGGCCAGGGGGCCGAGGGTCCGAGGCGGGGGCGAACCCGCGACGAGCAACCGGAGCCGGGGGACAGTGCGTTGCCTTGCGCCCGGTACGGCACGCGTACGGTAAGGCACCTGCACGATGGGTAGCCGGTCTCCGATGGTCGTTTGGATGAGGGTGTTGATCCCGGACACGAAGAAGATGGTCTGCACCACGCGCGCCTGGTCTGTATACGGCGATGTACGGCGGTGCACGGGGCAGCAATAGCAGCAGCAGCAAGGGCGGCAGCGGCGGGACGTCCCACGGGTCAGTGTTGAAAAGGAAAACGCATACGGGTCAGTGTGTGGAGTTGCGCCGATGGGGGGGGGCCTGTCTGCGCGTACAGGCTAGGACGGAGCAGACGCCTTCCAGGGACCGAGCGAGGATGGAGAACGGCCGCTCCATGCCTCCTTGGGGATTCCGTGGCACGCAACCCGCCCCCGCCCCTACCTTCCTGGCTCCCGCCCATGGCCGGCACCAGCAGCGCGGGAATGACCACCGTGGAGCCGAGCATGGTCAGGTAGTGCTGCGCAGGGGATGCGGATAATGGGTTGCCCGCCCATGGGGCAGGGGGGGGTAGGGTCAGGGGCAAGGGGGAGAGGGTCAGGGGAAGTATGGGCGGGCAGCCGGCAGGAGCATGGGCGCAACTGCTCGGGCCACGCACGGCCACAGCCCCGAGCCCGTGGCTCCGACCACCCCGATGGCAGACGCCACACCCTGCAGGGCGCAACAGGGCGCGGTGCAGGTCGACGAAGCCCCCGGCCCCATTAGGCGACACCTGAAAGCCGAGGATGAGGCAGACGTGGACCGGCGGCACGTCAGTGACTGTGTAGCGCAGGGAGGCCATCCGGGTTTCGGCGGGGACTGCCGGGGGCCGGTCGCTGCGGTCGTCGGAGCCGCTGGAGCTGCCGCGAGAGTCCGCCTCGTGCACGGAGCACCCGGGGATTTCCCCGTCCACATCGGCAGGCCAGGGCGTCTCCTCGGCTGCGTGCATGCGATAGCAAGGCAATTCAGCGCACGATTGTTATGGTGTGTCATTGCAGCGCGGATGCACCCACGAGTGGGCACGCGAAGGGATGGCGTAGAGCCAGACTTTTCGTGCCTCTCCTGGTCCAGTCCGCGCTCAAGTTCGAAGGAATGACTGAGTCGATGGCGTGACCCCTCCATCAGCAGCGGCTTATCCCAACTCTGGCGCATGGATGTCTCAGCGACGTTGAGGCTGTAGAGCGTAGACAGAACGCGTGCGGGTCATTTTCACTTAGATAGAAATGCGTCTAAACCCTGGGGACGGTATGCTTGCACGTAGCGCAGGCGCGCAACCGAGCACCTGAAGCCCGCCTTGGCATTCCAGCTGAAGAGCAGGAGGCGACTATTCCTGTCATCATGACGGGAAACAACGCTCTTTGCTGCTTCAAGGACCAGGCGTCCGGTGGCCCAAGGGTCGGCCGGGGTTGACCACGCGTCCCAGCGGGCCAGCACAGCGGAGACAACCGCTTGCAAACGGCCTTTCTTCTACGCTGGTGGCGACACAAGTGATGCGGGAAATGACCACGCAATCGTCTGGTGGTTTCCACATCGATTCGTACCTCGAAACCTTTGCCGCGTGCACGTCCGTCTGAGCAGACCGTCCAGTTGGACAATAGCCGCACTCACACCTCAGCATCATTCACACTTTAGCAGCTACCATGCCCCTCATCCCCTTGCGCACCCGGTCACAAATCCAAGACCCCTCTCATCGTCCGAGCCCTGCATCCTCACCAAGATCGTCACCCCCCACACATGCACGGGGACACTTCACGCAGGCCCGTTTCAAGCCCTAAACCCTGACTTCCTGGCCGACTGACGTGTTAAAAAGAGGCGCCTTCCGAACTATGCCTCGGCAGAATGCTATGCCCGGCGGGCCAAAGCAAATGGACACACATGCGACCATTCCCAGCTCAGACCCCGACTGGCTCGCGTCTCCGCCCACCGGCCGCCCCAGCCTGGCTGCTTAACCGTTCATGCGGTTCAGGTCGCCGATAAGCTTGGAGGCCATGCCCGTCAGCTTCTTCGTGGCGGCCGCCGCCATCTGCTTCATCTGCTGCATGTCCTGCTTCGCCTGCAAGCAAGCCGTAAATGCAGAGACGGTGCGCCACGACAGAATCAAAGAGGGGCACAAGGGCCGAAGGAACACGCGCGCAAGGAGCCCGCGCACGACACAATGCAACGGTAGGTGCCCTCACACGGCATCTGGGCGCGTGGCAAGACGCCAAACAGCGGGGATAGCATTAAAGAAGCTCCCAAGCGCAGGCCCCCTGTTCCTTCCCACATGCCCCCATTGCGTCCAGGACACCACCTCGCATTCCCATCGTCTCACACAAGCCCAGCAGGAAGGGAACGCCTCCGATGTCCGCAGCGCAGGGGACATGGCGCACCTGGATCGAGAGGCGGTTCACGATGTCTGCCGCCGAGACGTCCAGGTCGCCCGAGCCCATGGAGCCGTGCGACTCTTCCCGCCCAAAGTAGTCGGCCGAGGAGATGGCGGCAGCGCCCTGAAACTTGTTCAGCCGCGTCTGGCGCTCGTGCTCGGTGTCGTTGTCGTTCTTCTGAAAGTCGCGGCTCGAAATGGCCTTCGCGTTCGTGTACTTCTTCAGCTGCGGGCCGTGCGGGAGGAGCGGCTCGGTTTGATGACATAGGCTGGATAGAACGGGCTGGCACCCGGCCGCATTCTCTCGTTACCGTGAAGGCGGGGGGAGGGGGCACGGATTGCTGCACCCAGGATGCTGGCCCGTGCGGTGGGTATGATGGGCACGGCGCGGAGGGCGAAGCCGCGCTGCGGGGCAGCTCTGGTAGCCGCGCGCCGGCGGCCAGGCGCAGCTTCCTGCGCGCAAGGCGCGCATGCTGGCTCTGCGCACACAGGCATCTACCCAACCCGTACGCCGCTCGTCTATGCACGAGGGCAGGCAACCGGAGCTCAGCGGCGCCGTCAGGCCAGGCGCCATCGTGCAAGCTCGCGCACTCGTTGCTGTCCGGCCATCAACACCAGCCGCCGACGGGTCGCATGCGAAGTGCGTTGACGCGACCCTGTATGCGCGACCTCCGTGCCTGCCTGCCTGCCTGCATCTTATTCCCAGTCCGTCCGAGGCCTGGGCAGCGAACGCAGCGGGCCGCGCAGGGGCGCTTTCCGCTCGCTGCCAGCGCTGGCCAGCGCAACGAGCAATGCGCATACCTGCTCGTCTTGCACCTCCCGCGGCGGCTCGGCCTGCTTCGGCGGCGCCCCGCCCCCGGAGCGGTTCGATGGCCGCGACGCTGCGGCAGCGAAGAAATCCGTGCCGCTGCCAGCGCCACCACCGCCGATTGTGAGGTGTCCGTCCTTGCCGCGCTGCACGCCGGGCGGCTCCTGCTGGATCACAAGGGATGGGGGCCTTGAGGAGGCGCCTGACCTAAGGCAACTTGGTGTAACGACGAACATTGAGACCTTGGCACCCTAGACTCTGCATTGCCAGTCGGAGATTGGTGTGTGCACCTTCTTACCGCGGTGAGGGTGTCGTACGCGAAGCGCGACGCCGCGGGCGCTGCCGCCGCAGCGCTGGTGGAGGCGCCACTGGGCCCTGCTGCGCCCGATCCGACAGACCCCGGCTCGGGCTTTGGCGGCTCGGCCGCGGGGGCCTGCAAGGAGACGCAGCAGGCGAGGCTTAACGCCATGCATATGCATATCGGGTCCCCATGTCCAGCAGGAACCCGCTGCATAGGCGTACGGTGCAACGGTGTTGCCTGCTGCTGTGCAAATAAACATCCGCAACATGGCCCTGTTCTGAGTGTCCCCAGTCCTCCTGCGCGTGGCGTATGAAAGCCGCGGTTCTGGCTGGATTCACCAGCAGGCGACGCCCACCGTGGCTGGTGACCGCATTCCATGCCCAAACCCAAACCATCCGTGTTCAGTTCGCAGTTGACCGGGGAACCAGCGGGGGGGGAGGGGCGGGTAACGGGCAGCAGGCTCCAAGGTAGATGGCCATTTGCATATCGGGGCAAGGGACGACAATTCACCAATCATCGCTCTGGGATTGGTGACGGCGCCGCCGCACCCTGTTGGGGGGCTGGCCCCGCGCACGCACCTGCGCATAGATCGAGTCGTCCACCTTGCTCTCGAGCTTCTTCACGCCCAGCCCCAGCTTGCCGGGCTTCTTGGCGCCGCTGGCGGCGGAGCGGGCTGCAAGGGGCGGCGAGGAAAAGGCATGTTCATGTTGCGCCCAACAGCTCATCCACAGCCGCGTGTGTCCCACAGCCGCCATTAGCACGAGCTACTAGACAATGCATGGTGGCAGGGCTGTTACATCCTGCCCCAAGAACATGCTACAGCTCGCGTCCCTCAGCCCCCTAGAAGAGTGCTTCGGCCCCCTACGCGCAGCGCCGCCTACGTTTGATGGTGGCCGCCGACACGGGCTTCGGAACGGCAGGCTTGGCGGCTTCGGGTGCCGCCGCAGGCGCCTCGGCCGCCGAGGCTGGCTCCCCCTCCGGCGCCGCACGGTCCTGCGGCGCGGCCTCCGGCTCGATGTGGCGGAAGTCCGCGAGGTCGCCGGCCCCGCCCGCCGTGTCGTGTGAGCTGCTGAGGCTACGTAAGGTCAACGACAATTCGGAGCGCAAGGCGTCAGGGGGAAGGAGGGGTTGCGAGGGGGGAGCTTTCCAGGACGCTGGCGGGGGCCGGGGGTCCTACCTGTGCTGCAGTGTCTGCACGGTTGCCTTCTGCGCCTCCTTCTCCAGCAGCGCGCGGTACAGCTGCGCCGCCCGGGACGTGTACTGTGGGCCGAACCGGGACCTTCGTCAGCAAGGAACATGGCACGGGACGCGGCTTCTGCTACCCACCTTGGCCTCGATTTTGTCCGATCCGACGTCGTCCCACCCGTGCTGCTTGAAGAACTGCCTCCCGCGCAGGTTGCCACCTGCCGCCATCAGCTGCAAAGACAGCGGCACTTCAGAAATATGCACTTACGCCGGGAACGGGCTGTTGCCATTTGCGTGCACCCCACCTTAAGCTGCTCTTGCGTCCATGAATCAAGCGTTGTGGACCTGTACGCATTAGGGCCAGCAGATAGGTCGACGTGCGCGGCAGAACAGACGCCGAGTTACATTCAGCGCGAAAGTCGACCACTGTCGAGTCTGCCATCAACACTTCAACGATCAAGGCGAAAGGCGCGAGGACGAAGTGCGTGTTCGACCCTCTAAAGGCAACCGTGCACAACGCGAAGGTCCTGTCGACCCTCCTTGGGCCCCGCCAGTAACGCACCTGACGAAGCTGACATGCACGCCCAAGCTTCGATGGATGCCAGCACAATTCAAGCAAATGAAGACGCCATAGGGCACACTAGACCATGTCGGATTTTTATTGGGGCAGTCGAAGCAGACCTTGTTCTCAGGCTTTGAGCGGAGCTTCTTGAAGAGCACATCTCGCTCGAGCAAGTCGCTCGCCATGTTCAAGCAAAGGGGCTTGACCAGATCGTGTTTTAGCAAAAGTACTATTTGTCAGTGTGACGTTTAGTCCTAGAGCGGCGAGCCCCGAGACAGGGTGTGGACCGTTGTTGTACAACGGTTGGGCCTAGCTCTCCCCCATGAGTCAATTTGACCTTCCCGGCCACGTAGATGCGTTTATCCGATCACTGCTTCATCTAGGCAGTTGTCAGCATGTCGCCCATGTTTGCCAAGCACAAAGTGGCGCCCGAGCCGTGCCAAAATGAAGCTGAATGGCGCTCTATTCGTGCGCATGGTATTTTATCGCAAAGCAGACACCTTATGTGGCCAACCCTCCTTCGGGGGGAGGCCAGACAAGGGCTCTTCGCCGCGCTGACCGCGTTGGCAGCCGACGAGCCTGCAGCAAGTACTTTATACCGGTCGCAGGTGGGTTCCCATCCGGGTCGAAGCTGTGCATTGGGTTGCCCGCCTCGGCTACGGCCCGCTACTGCGAACCGTCGCGATGACGGGACGGCCCTGCGCAGGGCGGCACGGAGCCCTGGGCGGCCACAAGTGCTCGCATTGCCATGGACACCGAGCGCATTGCTGCCGAGGCCGCGTGGCTCTGCGGTGCTGCCCGTCCTGATGGGCTGGCGCGACTACGCCGTGTTCTAACGGCCTACGCATTGTTGGACTCTGAAGTGGGCTACTGTCAGGTATGCAGATGGCGTTTGTGATCCGTTGCGACTTCAGGTCTCCTCCCCGCCACGCTATCGGTGTTGATTCCATGGTCATCCTGAGCCTGTTCCGCTGCCCAATCCGCGACAGGGGCTGACGGACCTGGCTGCTCCGTTCCTGGAGCTCTATGATCGCGACGAAGAGGTGCGGTCGCGGCTGCTACTGTGCTCAGGCAGCAGTCCTGCGAGCAGCGGAAGCGGGCAGGGCAGGACACGTCCCAGCTCCCGCAACCTTGATGCCAACATCCGACACCGCCATCTGACGAAGCCTGCCCCGGCCTGCAGTCCGCACCTCCCGAGTCCCTCAACCCACCGTCTCATCCCCTCTCCACGCTCGCCTCGTGCACTCCCGCAGCCCACGCTCGTCTCCCCCTACCCGCCCCTCCACACACGGCGCACCCAGCTCCTCCCCGACCCCGTCACCTTCCCCGGCCGTCGTTCTCGCCGCCCCCGCCCCAACACAGGCCTTTGCCGTCTTCTGCTCCTTCATGTCGCGCCTCCGCCGCAACTTCCTCGCCGGCATGCACGATATGCACCGCCAGCTGCAGGCGCTGGGCGCCGTCATGGAGCGTGCGGACCGCCGCCTGCACAGGTGGGGCGGGCTGGCGGCCAGGCGCGGGCGCTCTCGCGCTCCCAGGGAGATGACAGCCAGAAACCATATTGCAAGGACGGCGCTGCCCTCGGTAGCGCCTAATACACTCCCCTACCCTTCCCCGTGCCTCTCTCGCCGGCATGAACCCATGCTCGACTGCGAACCCCGTGTTGCCACCTTCCGCCTCTCCCGAACGCCCGCTCGCCGTCGGCGACCAGTGCCCAGCGTAGCCGACCACCCCGCTCCCCATGGAGTGCGTTCCAAGCGCCCAGCTTCACTTGGCAGTCTCGCCCGCCCGCACGCCCCCTCACGCCCCGTCCCCGGACACATGCGCCTCCGGCTTCTCTACTGAGAACGCCTTCCAACCCGGTTACCCTCGGTCTGCCACACAGGCACCTGGTCAAGGTGGGCGCCGGCAGCTACGTGTTCGCGTTCCAGATGCTGATGCTGGTGCTGCGGCGGGAGGTTGCCTGGGCCGATGTATTCACGCTGTGGGAGTGCATGTGGGCCAGCGAGGCGCTCCTCGCTGCCGACCCCGCGGCCGCAACCACCAAGCAGCAGCTGCACATGCAGCTCGGTGGCGCCGGCCAACCGTCATTGGGGATGGCCCCTGCGGGCAAGCGACCCAGCTGCCAGGCCGACGCGCCATCGCAGCAGCAGCCCACCCAGAGCCCGCGTCCGTCAGCCCAGTGTCCCGCACACCACCACCACCACCACCACCACCTCTCAGCGGGCAAGGACGGGTCTGCGGCCGGCGGTGGCGGTGGCGGCCTGCCGCAGCAGCCCGCCGCGGAGGCGCCCGTGCCTCGCGACGAGGGATGCGGAGAGCCACGGCCGCTGCCGCCGCTGCTCTCGCCGGGGAGCCGCGCGGCCACGCCCCGCGGGGGGGACGGGAGCCAGCGGTCGTCGCCCAGCGTCGTGTGCGATGCGTCTGTCATCCTGGTCGCGTCCCCCACCGGCAGCACGCCGCGGCTGCCGCTGCCGCCGCTCATGCCCCAGCCGCCAGCTCCCAAGCCCAAGGCCACGCGGGACAGCGCCGATGGGGCCACCGGGGCAGAGGCCGCAGTGGCGCCCGCCCCAGGTGCCGCACCCCAGCCCACCGCCGGCCTCGACACGGCGGCTACCCCGACGTCGCCGCAGCCACCGCGCGCCGACCTGCGTGTTTATGTGGTGGCGGCGGCGCTGCGCTCCCAGCGGCGGGCGTTGCTGGCGTGCCGCTCCCTGGAGGAGGTGATCCAGGTGGGCCGGGCGATCCAGCGCAGCGGCAACCACAGCTGACTTTGGGCTACGTGAAGAGTACAGGGCTTTAGGACATTATCAGCGAGCGCGGACTCTGCATCCTGGACCGGGACACTTACTGGGTATGCAGTGCACAGGTCGCGCGAAGCGCCGGCTGCCGTTGCGATCATGCAATGCACGCCATGCCGACCACTCCCTTACCCCTCGCAAGCCGCCTCCTCCCGCTCGGCTCACGCCCCCCACCCCACCCTCGCCCCGTCTCGCCTCCTGCCGCAGTTTGCCAGCCGCTTCCCGCGCATCGGCGACGTCATCGGCCTGGTGCACGATGCGGAGCGCCTGTATAACTGCTGCCGCTGCGCCTCCGACGGCGCGGCCCGCCGGGCCGCCGGGGCCGCCAAGGCCAAGCGGCTGAGCTTCCTGCCCAGCTGCCTGCGGCCGGAGCCCATCATACGCGCTGTGGCATCATTGCTGTGAGGCGCGCCGGCCCGCCGGCCAGTGGATCGGAAGGAAGCGTAGGAGCCGGGCGGCTGGGGGCGGCAGGCTCGGCAAACCCGGCACATCTTGAACTCCCTCGTGAACTTTGTTGCCGGAGGCGGGTGCCGACGTAAGGTCCCGGATGATGCGCGTGGCAGCCCACTCCAACTGACTGGGCCGTGCCGACACTTGGGCTAAACGCGGGCGCACCGAGATGATGAGGGGAGGCCGCGTGCGGGCCCGCTCGTCGCAGCTAGGACGACGTGTAAATGATGGCGGGTGGCCGGGCCGCCGAGGCCCTCACTGGCGGCCGGCACTGGTGCATTGCGGGCGCGGCTCCTGGGGCATCGATACCCCTTGTGGCTGCTGCAAGGTACGCTGGGTATGCGGTACGTCCAGGGGCGCAGGGTGCCCCTCACCAGCCGGTCTAATTTGTTCATGCAAAGCAGCGACGGCTCAAGCCATTCTAGCAGCAAGCAAGTGAAAAACCGAGGCAGTCGTGTGTCTATGCGTATGTGCGCTGCCATGCCGCTGACAGGTCATCGAGGCATCCTGTGAGGGCGCGTGAGGACCATTGACAATTTGACATAGCAGCTGGCGCGCCTGCCCGCACGCAGGGAGCTGCCTTGGGGCCACGCCATGGGCTCAGCCCTGCAGGAGGCCCGCCCACGTTGCAGCTGCTCCAGGTGGGTTGCGACGCGGTCGAGTCTCTTTCCATGGCGCTTTGGGCCCGGCATATGGCTCGGTGACCCGCGGGTCGGCACATCGCCGTGCGGTCCCCCTTTGCCCGACGCTGATCGTGTTGCTGACACCGCTGCCGCGCTGGCCTGCAACCCTCAGGCGCCTGCCATCCACAAGCTGTAGTTACGAATGCCGCCGGTGCACGTGGACCGTTGTGGTTGTGGTTGGGGCATTGCGCCGGGGCATTGTGAGGGCCCCAACACCATCTGGGCGTAGGCATGACTGCATGGTACGGGCCCGGGGCTTGCACCCTGCTTCATTCATCTCACGGGCTTCAAATTCTTTCATGAGCATGCGCACTGCGGGATGCGGGCTGAATTTATTTTACTGCAACCATCGTTAGTTCACAGGGGAATTCAAGGGTAGGGGCATTGGAACGAGCGCGGGAAGCACATGGTACAGGCTACTGGCTGGCATCGCTTGTAGATGCAGGGGTGCAAGCCACTGCGCTCGGGGTGTGACACGGGTGCCCTTTGTGGTGTCGTGGTGCCTGGCGCTGAAAAAGGTGCTCGCCCGCTGCGTGGTGCTGTGTTGGTCATACATTGCTTATCTGAGGTTGGGTTGTTGTGCTGTTTGCAGTTGTTGTCGTGCGTGCTGGCGGGACAGTCCTTACAGAAGTCATTGCCCCGATCCGTAGGTGGCTTGACGGTTGCAACTCGGGTAGCAATGTGCGCTCTGCAGCCGTCCTCTTGGAGATTGAAAGTTGCCAGCGCCGCTTGCAGGAAGGCGCGCTTTACGTAGGACTGGCAAGGGATCTCGAGGAGACAATCTCACGGACTATCTCGGACGTTCCGTAGCAAAGTTGTTGATGTGATGCTGGGGCTGGCGTGCTGTGGCAATGTGAAATGGAAGGGCGCTGCCCTTGCTCTCCGAGCGCCCTAAGCCGTCCAGGGAATGCCTATCCCCTGATTCCTTGGTCTTGCCTTGCTGTGGGTAGAGACATGCAACGCGTGCGGAAGCCTGACATCATGCGCCAACGGCTGGGATGTCAAATTGGGAGCTACTTCGTCAGCTCCCTCCGCCTTCTCAGCGTGGAATTGCGTGGACCTCCGTGGAGGACCGCCCTGCAGTTTGCTGTGATGTAACGTGTGCGTGAATAGCCTCGTGGTGCAGAAGGAGACTGGTCACCGGGAGGTCAGCTCGTAGCATACTCGCTTCCGTGGATGATTTCAAAGGTAGCCCGTTCTTACCTAACGACGGCGCAAGCTCAGAACTGTGAGAACGCCGGGTACGCGTGTGGGTTTCTGAGCTCGTTACGCTCGGGCTGAGGGCCTGTACCGGTTGGTCGAGAACCCTCCACAGACCCGCGGAGCAAATGGATAAGACATGTCCCCACGGGCGGTACATCTAGGCGTACCCGGGCATGGCGCTGGCCGCCGGTCTTAACAATGGCGAAGTCAGTGATGCCCCAGAGTACGGCCAGAGCAGTTTAAACGAGGTAGCACGCGTCGTGCTGGTAATCTAGACCATCCGCGACGGCGGGCGCGTCTGCTTACACAAACCCGCCCTCCGGCACGCAGCTAGGGTTGGAGTCCGTCAGCTCGGAGCGCAGTGGCTTTGCCATTCACGTGAAGATATGAGGTGGTTCGGGCATTCATGCTCCAGTGGATTGGCTCCCTTGCGGTGCCTTAGGGTCCATCTGGCCGTTAGGGTTCGTCACGCGAGTTACCGGTATCGTGCAGGCGCCCAATTCATCGCTGCCTGCACGGAGTTTGCACAAGCACACATTAATTCTACAGACAATATCAACGTCATTCGAATCTAATGCGCTGTTAAAAAACGGAAAGTCCCCCGGTGCGTTAGGTACCGGCGTGTACCGGCGGTACCGCCTTAGGTCATCGACGTCCCCTGTGATAAAGGGAAAAGACGTGCATTAGATAGCTGTATCTATCATCACATTTCCTTCAACCAAGAAAATTGAAGGACAAAAGCGTGCCGAGCCAACGGCTAACGGATTAACGTCCGAGTCGTTCCGGAAGGGCCCCCGGGAGTCTATTTATTAGCCACAACATTCTTTGCTCATCAGACTCGCTTACAAATTGCTGTTGCGCTAAATTGTATACGCCAGTATCCAGGAGACTGCCAAAGAAACCAAGGACCATGCTGCGGGTAGGTCCGCCGTAAGGGCTCAATTATGTCAGTGGCAGCTCCTAATCCAGGATCCGACTATGCCTGACTCGGCGCCGTTCGAGTACGCTTTCCGTCGCCTAGTTAGCGCAGTGCCGCGAAACGCAGAACGTTGCCCCGGGACCACGCTCTGCCCCACGCGTCACTGTAATTAGGCCAGACAGTGATTTCAGTGCTGCCCTGAGCGCAGCGACCTTGTCGGAGCCTGACAACCGACACTCGGGCGTGGGCGTTACTCCGTTTGCTGCGTCGACATACCCCCGAGACGCCTGCCATGTTTCCTCTTGCTACCTGTGACATCGCTCTTGCCTCCTATACCTCCTAAACAGATGACGCAAGACAACCTGCCCAAGGGCGCCGACCAGGCATTCCTGCTCGACAGCCGCTTCACCAAGGAGTCGGGCCTGGCCCCGAAGGTCGTCCATCGCAACCTTTCGCCCTCGCAGCTCTACGAGCTGGTAAGCGACCCATCTTCGTCGCTCCGACAACCTCCGGGACATGCGCTCACCGCCTTGCTTGACGCGCTCCGCAGGCCCTCGCCTTCGAGCCAGGCACCCATATCACCTCGACCGGCGCCCTGGCAACCCTGTCGGGTAAGCGTTCAGCGTGGGGCTAGGCGGAGCGACGGAAACTCCCAGCGCACCTAGCTAGCGTGCTAGCTATCGTAGTCGTATGAACGCCTTTTGAGCCCTCTCCCCTTCCCGCCCCTGCGGCCCTCGTCGAACCGCACAGGCGCCAAGATGGGCCGCTGCCCCAAGGACAAGTGAGCAGGCGTGGCGCGTGCGCGGTGGGGGGTCACTTTCCGTCCTGGGCTGGCTGGGGGCGCGCGCTGGGAGTCTCATCCGTCAATCCCCAGTGCCATGCCAGTGCGCATGCACAGATTGCACACCCAGCCGAGTGCCGCCGTTCGCTATTTGCCGGTCCCAGTGCGTCCCCTGGCCACCCTCATAACACCCAAACCTGTCGCGGGCCCCCCCCCCGCCTGCACCCCTCCACCGGCCACCCCCCGCAGGCGTGTGGTGCGCGACCCGAGACCGAGAAGGACCTGTGGTGGGGCCCCTACTCGCCCAACTACGTCATGGACGACAGGTGGGGCGGAGGGACCGGAAGGGGGGGCGGGCGCCGGGAAAGTCAAACCAACCCCGGGCCAGGACCTAGGAGTCCGCTGACCGAAGCCGGGGCCCTGTGCTTGCGCGCAGCTTGCTTACATACCCCTCCCCCCCCGGGTCCCCCCCGCCGGTGCTCCTTGCTGGCGTGTGGCCGCGGACGCATTGTTTCCCCTGCCAGCCGTCGTGCCGGATGCCGCCTACACGCCCGCACTCCCGCGTGCCGGCGTCGCTGCCCCCGTGCCCCGAAAACCCCAGCCGTGCACCCACCCACCCACCCTCCCAACCCCGCCCGCGCTCCGGCATGAGCCCGGCGTGGCCCCGCTGCCGCCGCCGCCGCCCTCCCTCCTACCCCCACTCCCAACCTGCCCCAACCTCCCAACCCGCCCCCGCCCCGCCGCCCCGCAGGACGTTCCTCTGCAACCGCGAGCGCGCCGTGGACTACCTGAACACGCTGGACCGCGTGTTTGTGGTGGACGCGTTCGTCAACTGGGACCCCGCGGTGAGGCAGGGGGAACGGCAGTCACCAACTGCGCGCCTGCCTGCCAGCCACCAAGCTCCTTGCCCTTGCCCCACGCCCAGCGGTTAACCCTCCCCCCTCCCTGCCGCCCTCCCTCCGCCCCGCAGTCCCGGCTCAAGGTCCGCGTGGTGACCAGCCGCGCCTACCACGCGCTCTTCATGCACAACATGCTCATCCGCCCCACCGCACAGGAGCTGGCCAGCTTTGGAGAGCCGGGTGGGTGAGGGGCGGGGGCCGCGCGGGGCGCGCTCGTGGCTGGGCCGCCTCACGAACCTGCTCGATCGGATGTCGTGCTCTCGGCTATCCCCGATACTTTCAGGTCTTGCCTCGTATCAACGTTTGGCGGAGTGCGCGCCGAGTTTCAGCCAATGCTCTCTGGCCGGTCGGCCCCTTGCCTCCTTTCGTGTTCTCCCGTACAGCGGCTCCGTCGCCTGACGCAGAACCCCCTTCCCTCTGTGCAGACTTCGTGATCTACAATGCCGGCGCCTTCCCCGCTAACAAGTACACCAACGTAAGTGGGCGGTAACGTTTTGTCCTGCGTCTGTGCAGGAAAGCCATGTACGGGGGTGGCTGTGCGCGTCGGGTCGGGTAGGGCTCGTGCGCCCTGTGGTGCTTTTGCTCACCGCCGTCTGCTTCCTGCTTTCCTACTGTGGGTTTCAGCACATGATGTCGCCCCGCTCCCCCAACCCACACCCCTCCCTCGCCCACCCCGTCCTGCCGCTCCGCTCCGCTCCGCAGTTCATGACGAGCCAGACGTCCATCGACCTGAGCCTGAAGCACAAGGAGATGGTCATCCTGGGCACCATGTACGCGGGCGAGATGAAGAAGGGCGTCTTCACGTGAGTAACGACGCAGTGGCGCAGTGGCGCGCGGGCGCGGGCTTTGGGGGCAAGGGAACGGAGCGGCTCGCGGCGGTCTGCTTGCCGGGGGCATGCGGGGTTGTGAGCGTGTGCCTATCTCGGGGGAGGAAACCTAGCGGGCACTGCGAGCGGGCGTTGGGAGTGGCACACGAAGCGGACGTATGGCTGACTGCTCATTGTGTTCGCATCCTTCCTACCCATCTTACTTCACGCGGCTAACGGACCCGTGGGTCACCCTCCCCTCCCCTCCCTGCCTCCCCCGCCCCCCACAGGCTGATGCATTACCTGATGCCCATGCAGGGCAAGCTGTCGCTCCACTCAGGATGCAACGTGGGCACAGCCGGGGACGTGACGCTGTTCTTCGGACTCAGCGGCACCGGCAAGACCACGCTGTCGGCGGGTGCGTGTGTGCGTGTATAGTGGGGACAGGGCGGGCAAGAGAGGGTCAGGGCACACAAGCGGGCCAGGCTGGGAAGGGGATGGAAGGGGAGGTTCAGCGCCCCTGGTCCCTGCCTTCGACAGGGACCAACGGAGTCGCAGCCGCAGCAAGCAAACATGTCAGTCCTGCAGCCTGGGCCTATCTATGCTGCGTCCACTCTGATCCTGCCCCTTCCGCGCCCCTCCCCTGCCCCCCCCCCCGCGGTGCAGACCCCAAGCGCCCGCTCATTGGCGACGACGAGCACGTGTGGAGCGACAACGGCGTGTTCAACATCGAGGGCGGCTGCTACGCCAAGTGCATCGACCTCAAGGCGGAGACGGAGCCCGAGATCTTCAACGCCATCCGGTGAGCTGGGGACAGACGCACGGTGGAAGGGGCGAGGGGGCGAGAGAGGCAGCGGTAAGTGCGGAGGCGACAGCGCTACCGAGGGCGGCTGGGTCCGGTGGGGGCATCTCGCGCTCTGCCGCACGTGCTGCACTGGAGGGGCGCTCACGGTCAGGACGGCGTGTGCATGTCGTACGTGTGTCCCGTGCGCGTGCAGGTACGGCACCGTGCTGGAGAACGTTGACCTGGACCCGGAGACCCGCGTCGTCGACTACTGCTCTCAGCGCCTGACCGAGAACACGCGCGCCTCGTACCCCATCGAGTACATGGCCAACGCGCGCATCCCCTGCGTGGGCGGCCACCCCAAGAACGTCATCCTGCTCGCATGCGACGCGTTCGGCGTGCTGCCGCCCGTGAGCCGCCTGACGCTGGAGCAGGCTATGTACCACTTCATCAGCGGCTACACGGCCAAGGTGGCGGGCACCGAGGTGGGCGTCACGGAGCCGGAGGCCACCTTCAGCGCCTGCTTCGGCTCGGCCTTCCTCATGATGCACCCCTACCGGTGGGGCCGGGGGGTGGCCGGGGACAAGGGGGTCAGGGGGCCAGGGGGCAGAAGAGGGGCCGGGGTACAGAGGGGCCGAGGGCGTCAGGAGAGGGGCCGCAACCCTGCCGCGGGTGACGACGGGTGGGCTTGCGGAGAGGTTGCCAATCGGGAAAGGCTGTCATGTCCCGTTGACGGCACGGCAATTCGGTGGCACAGCTAACCACCACAACCGTCTGCTGCGGAGGGACTACAGCGGCAAGCCTCGCGCAGCTCTACTCAGGAGTGCTTGCTCCGTAACGTGGACGCCTGACAAGGCCTGTACGGCGGGCCCGCAGCACCCGGCCGTACAGGGGCGTGTGCACGCCCAGGATATAAGCAGATTGGAAGGGCAGTTTCCCATCTCGCGAGCATACCTTTGCCGGTCGGAAGAATGGGGATCCGACAGCATCATGCCCGTTCTGGCACATGACAAGGCAGGAAGTGGGATTGGGGTGGCTGGGATCGCTTTGCGGCTTGTCGTCTTGGTGCACACGACGCAGGCGGCGGCGCAGGCGGCGCGCGTGTCCCGACTGATCGCATCCTAACCAGCACCTTGCTGAGGCCCTCCTGCCCCCTCCCCCTCGCG
>LSYV01000067.1:20728-34748 GCA_001584585.1 Gonium pectorale
TCCCGCCCCACCCCGCCTACTCACCCCCCCATCGCACTCGCCATATTCCCAAAGGCCCGGACATGCAAAGAGGGCATCCCAGGCATGCGAGCCAGCACTTCCTCCTTCTAAATAATGACTACCTTTCGAGACTGTTAGGACATCACGTGCGTGCTTGAAGCCGGTGTGTGCTAGGGGGGCTGGATACCCACCTGCCACTACGAACTCACCGCAACATTGATCCCACCCAACCCCGCCCCCGCCCGGCAGGCGGAGCCATCTACGTTGCCTTCAATGTCGGCACCCTTACCGTCGACGGTAACAGCACGATTTCTGGCAACCGCGCGGATGGCGGCAGCGGTGAGACCTGGGTCGCGGCGGGCTGCGCGTCCCGCTTCCTTGGCGAGCCAGCCATGCCCGCATGCTTGGCGGGCCGGCGGGTCGGTCTCATGTATGCGGAGTAGTGGCTGGCTGCTTGGGACGTGGCGGGTCGCGACCAGGCAGGCGCTGCTGGGTGCTGCAAGTGCGCTCATACAGACGGCCCGTACGTATTTAATTTAATCAGCGGTAAAAACCAATGACAGAAATCGGCTCACCCCCATCCCCCAATCAAATGTCAAGGGTAAGGGTTTAGGGGGCGGGTACCCCAATTCCAAACCCTAAACCGATCCAGCGCTTCCTTCCCCCCAATCAATGAATACTTCCCGCGATTGTTATGTTTGTGCGCCCTCGTGCTAGAAGCCGTTTGCACTGCGCCCTTCGGCGCATGTGTCTGCTGCCACCAAGCAGGATGCGTCCTGCGCTGCCACCAAATCCCCAACTGCCCCCCTCCCCACGTTATGCAACTGACCTGCCTCCACCCACACCATGCCCTCCGTATCTTGAAACGCATGTACATGCATGCGTCATAATTGAATAATGGGATTACGTGCATTGCCTAAGCAAGGCACCTTCTCTTGATACTTGTAAGCACCACATGCACCGCCTCCCGTGACCTCTTTTCAGGTGGTTTTCTCCAAGCGCTGACGAGGATCAACCACATGTTGGTTTCAAAGTCCATCATCCAACACAATAACGCCAGTGTTGATGGTACATCATCGGAAATTGGTTTGATCTGTTTCGTTCAAGTGTTAGTTGCTGAATCTTTCAGCAGAGTCTGTGGCTACCCATGGCTGGCTGGCTTGCCTGCGTACGCTTTGAGCGCAACACTATCTGCGCTAGTTGTTGCAAGATCGATTTTATTAATCAACCCGTAAAGTTCTCGTTCCGTGCATTTCAGAGCAAGGGGCGAACCACGTGGTCATGTATCCATCCCATGAGTATTTCCCTGACCCAGCACCCGCTTAAGGAAATCGCCGAAGACTCCGCTGTTGACCCAATATTGTCCGACGCCCGTTATCCATTACCCAGGAGGAGCAGTCTCGACAAACAGCATTGAGCAACTCACGATTCGCGATGGCAGCCTAATTCAGGGCAATTCTGCCGGCACGGATGGCGGCTTCATTTCTGCTCACTATGCCGACATTCTCGACATATCTTCAAGCAACCTCACGGGCAATTCGGCAGGGGGCTCTGGGGGTGTTATAGCTGCCATTAAACGTCCGCCCAACAACTTCTCGGTTTTTCATTCCATCTTCCAACGTAACGTCGCAAAGCAGGGCAGCGGGGGTGCAATTCATGCCCGCATATCACGAGAGGTGCGTGGTACAGGCGAATGATAAATGAGTAAGTGTTCCTTTGAATGCAGCTTCACACACACTTGCTAATGTTCACACACAGGTCATTTCCAACCTTGCGTCAATGTCCAACCTGCTGGCATGGACCGTGTCTGGTGGCACGCTGTTCGAGGGGAATGGCGCCTTCACTGACGGAGGAGCGCTCAGCGTCACACCAGAGGATGTTCCACTGGAGGATGTTAAACTGGACGCCTTACATATCACGGTGCGGCAAGACAGATCCAATCTAATCAAACCTCTGGTCCGGAATTTGACACCCAGTGCTCTGTTGCTTGCACATTTTGGGCGGAGCCCCCGATGCGAATGATGGGGCATTGGGGGCCGGAGCCCCCTGGGATTGGGTGTGGTCTCCGTGTGTCCGGACCAAACTCCATCCTACGCTCAACCAATTAGCGCAGTCTCATACATATAGTATTCCTTGTATGTTTGTGGAATTCCATAGCCGTTGGTTAGCATCTGGCGATGATCAACGCGTCCATCGGCTGGTCAGCAATGTAAAGCTGCCACACCCAAACAACACCAATTGTGCTGGAAAAAAAGCCACGATAATACCGTGAGATATTCACATACCGCTGCTAGGCGCCCGGTCCTGAGTTCCGCGCTCACGATTCTCGCAACCATGTCAACTCACCGACGTCAACTGATCCGGCACGGTCACGACTAAACCCGACTTAGCCAAGCGGGGCCTCTCTAACGAACGTTGGTGTCCGATTGCGGACGGACACTGGGGTTCATGACGCGTTGACATGGTTGTGTCTCTCTTTCTCGCTCCCCTAAACCGTACGGCGGGTGCGTGCGGGTGCGGGTCATTTCAAAGCGGTTGCACCTGCCGCCCATGCATCCGCTGCGGTACACATACACGCTCCATGACCTAAATCCCGGGGCTCCGCCCTTTTCTCAGCTTCAAGGAAGCTTTTCCCCTACTTGTCTTTCTTGCAGATTGTCTTTCGGGACAGTGGCTTCGAGGCGAACTATGCGATGGGCTCGGGTGGTGCAATCTACTTGAAGAGGCCAGCCATCCCTAACTTCTCGGTTAACGTTGCCATCCAGAACAGCTCTTTTGTTGCAAACATCGCCGGGGCAGTGCGCAACCAATCAGCCATTGGCTCAACTGGAAATGGGGGTGCAATATTCATTACGGCGGCTTCCTCCACATCAGACTGGCTGGATGAACTCAGTATGGATGCCTTATCACGATCAATTGCTAATAAGCAGCGCGGCCTCCTAGACGCCAACGATGGTCCAGCAGAGAGTACTGCGGACAGCCAAGCAGCGTGCACATTGCGGCTGACAGGAGGGTCGGACTTCACTGTGAACGGCTGTAGAGACAGTGGAGGAGCGGTCGCTGCCATCTCTTGCGATGTTGAACTGGCTGATGTCGCCTTCAACAACAACACGTCAGGCCTTGATGGAGGAGCGGTGTACATCCTGGATACCGCATGCAGTGCCACGTCTTCCACATTTACTGGGAACCGCGCTGTCAGGCAGGGGGGTGCCATCTATGCCCGACCAGGGGTCGAAGGCTTGCACGTAACTTCCACAAACATGTCGGCCAACTCCGCGACCTACGGCGGGGCAGTGTACCTGGTCAGCGGTGATATAACAGGGACATCAGACTTGATCGCAGTCACAGCGGAGGGCAACCGCGCGAGTGGGGACGGCGGGGCTGTCATGGTTAGCTGTGAGGCTGGAGGCAGCGCAGCGCAGAACTGCAGCGCTGTGAATATCATCGGTAGCATCATGGCAGCGAACACTGCTGAGTCAGGCCGCGGAGGGGGACTCTTTGTGGCATCAGGAGCGTACATGGAGCTGCACGACAGTCGCTTGAGCTGGAACCGTGCATCCCTTGGCGGGGGCCTGGCCACAAGCTCCTCGGGCCATGTTCGGCTCAGGAACTGCACGCTTGGAGCCAACACTGCAGGGGCTGGTGGTGGGGCGTTCTTCGAAGGCCCATCTGGTGGTGCCCATGCTTTGGCATTCTTCCCTGTTGTCAGTGTCTTTGAGAGCGTCCTGTGCGGCAATAAGGCTCTGAGGAACGTGTCTGTGCCGGCAGAGTGGGCGTCCAACGACCGGTTCAGAGGTCACGGTGGGGGAGTTATGGCGATAGGGAACGTCTCCATACTACTCAGCAACTGCTGCCTTGGTGGTGATTGTCAGCAGATGTGTGAATCCCAGATGTGTGAATCCCAGATGTGTCTATCCCAGACCACGCCATCCTTACTACGGCCCCACACTTATTCTGCTGTGGCCGGAACAGCTGTTGCATCTGCGCAGAGCTGCAACACCACTTGGAGCGCTGAAATCGCCGCCTCTTGGCGCCGTGACATGCTGCAAACCAATAATGCATCAGAGGTATGCTTGCAAACCTGCATGTGTTCGAGCTAGTGTCTCATCCTGTGTACCAACTGGCACTTTGGACCCTTCTGACCAGCCTACCGCTGCCGCATACCGGCGCCTCACAGATACCTGGCTTGAGTCGGTGGAGGGCCTGTTCAATAGCGTACACCTCTTTTTCATTTTGACTAGCAATGTTTCTCGTATGGACGCAGCTGGAAGCTCTTCTCCAGGGTCCTCCTGACCATGGCTGCTGGCCGTTGTTGCTGCACGAGACACGTCTGTCGAGGAGCTCGGTAGGGCATGCAGAGGGGCACGTGGAGTTCATGGGCGGGACTCAGGCTCATCACCAACTTCCAAGCTGTTAACTTCCAACAATTTGTATGAAATGCGTATCTCCTGTATCTGCAGGCCGCAAGCACAGTGTGGATGCAAGACCCGCGGGCTGCAACTGTTCAGACCAGCTGCACGTTTGGTGTGATGGCCGGTCTGAACGCAACACAAGTTGCCGAATGTCAATTGAATAGCTCGACACCGTGCAGCGAGCAGGTGTTTGATGCTCTGGGGAGTTGTGTAGTCTATGAGGAACCGGGGCAGGTGCTGGCGGACCTGCTTGATGGCCCCCCCACCAGTTTAGTGGCCGAGTCCCAGCCAAAAGAGTTGCTGCCAGGCCAATCGTACAACCTGTCAACTCGACTGCACAACGGCTTGGGCCGGCCTGTTCAAGCTGGTAAATGCCACTTGCTGGTTGTTTTGCTCGCGCAATGAATCATCACTCCTACTTTATGCCATGAATGCCCGGTCCCTCCACCTCGCAGACTATTCTGATACCTTTGACATTCGTGTGAATGTGGCCATAATGCCGGTGGCCGACATCAGCGTCGAGAGGCCCGCGCAACTGGAGACGACCATTGGTAATGGCGCTTTGACAGCATCCACCTTGGCAGGCTCAGCAGTTTGGCCGCTATTGACCGTGCGAGGCTGGCCGGGCGCCTACCGGCTGGTGTTCACTACCGTCAATACATCTGAGGGAAATGGGCTGGTGAGGGCAATAGCTTCTGTGCGGATCCAGTGTGTGCTCTCGTTTGCGTGACAGCATGCTCAAACAGTTTGTGTTTGTGTGCCCAGTGGTCCAGTACATGTGCGAGTATGTGTGTGTGGGGGGGGGGGAGAGAGTGTGATGTACTGACTCGGGAGTGCGTTTCATGACTGTGTGCGCATTTTACCGAAGTTAATAGCCTTATCTAATTCTTTCCTCAATCAACGTCTTTCCAAATCTCCAGGTCGCGGCAACAGCTATCAGCGTGAACATCACTCGGTGCAGGCGTGGCGAGGCACCCGATCTCAGTCAAGCAAAGGCGCCAAACCCGTACTCCTGGGTTGGCTGTGTGAGCTGTGAGCGAGGACGCTTCAGCCTGTGGGACGATGACCGAAACGCACTCCAGGCAGCTGCTGAAACGTTAAAACCCCAGGTACGTGTCCTTGACATGAAGTATTGCAACGGTGCTCTGATAAAGCAGGGCTGGATTGGCAAGTAACGAGCCCATCCCAGAGTATCCAGAGAAGGCGGTCCTGCCTGGATTCCATTCTTCCCTCGCTCAGGACTGGGTGGACAACATCACCCGCAACAACGCACCGGCGGACAGGGGGGTCGGATGCCAGGGCTGCCCGCCACACGCAACATGCCTCGGGGGCGCTATCCTAGTACCCGATACAGGTGAGGACAGCTGGAGAGCAATGCAGTGTGCTCTACATGCGTAACTGCGTGCTCAGACAGTTCTGCAAGATGATGGCGAGCAAGGCAGCCTACCCTACCCTAGCAGCCAGGCACAGTAGTGATGCGGAGCGCATTGATTGTGTGTGGCCACGCAGTTGTGAGGCGGTGGCCCCATTACCTCGCCCTTGATGCCCCCGCCCCGCCCAGGCTACTGGCACTCTGCCCCAGACTCGGCCCTGTTCCACCGCTGCCCCAAGGCCGAGGCGTGCGGTGCGTCCTCCAAACAGCCCCCCGACGACGCCTCTGTCAGCGGGGTGAAGCTCCCTCCCTCAATTGAGGTGTGTAGGTGTATCTGGTGCGAGGGTCGTATCCACAGTGATGGACACGTACGAGAAACGGCTTTAGGGAAAATAGGGGGGAATTCTGAACGCTAAGATGGAGCTAGGCATGTAGGGAAAGGTGGACAAGCAGGGGAAACGGCTTCAATGGAGAATATGGAAGTGTGAACTCCTGGATGGGCTCAGTTCGAGCTAGACAGGTAAGGGAAAAGCCTTCAAAGAGCGAACGTTACAAAGGATTGGAGCCCCGTCCGCACAAGGCGTGCAGTTCGTGACAGGCAGTTGGAACGGGGTATGTGTAGATAGGTATGGTGCGGAGGCCGCATGGTGCAGGTGGATGGCTTGGCTGCGTAGGTAGTCGGCCCTCTGTCTCACATCCTCACACCCTGCCCCACCCATTCACCGGCCTCATCATCAGGTGCTTAGTGCCCGAGACGGGGAGCTCATCGTTGTCAGCTCCACCGGCATCCAGTCCACAAATGCAACCTCGTCAACGCTAGTCTTGCTGGGCCTGGCAGCATCACCGGCAGATGACCCGCGAAGGAAAGACTGGCCTGCGCTTGTAGAAACTGGCAGCCGCCTTGACGAGCGGAGTGGAATGCTGGCCCTCTGCCAGATGCTGGGGTACCGACACGATCTTGAGGCGTTTTGGGAGGAGTTAGCGAGCACCCATAGTGCCAGTATGATCCCGGCCGGCTACGATTCAAGCCGTATCTTCATGAACATCTCTAGCTGGTTGTACTTGCGTGACCACCCGTTATGGAGCTGGATGTTGGGATGTGCGCGCATGGACCAACGTGCGAACACGGCTGGGGTTCCGATGGCCCCAGTCAACACAACCGCCTACCAGCAGCTGCAGTGCGCTCCGGGCTACACAAGCTACTTATGCGCGGCCTGCGAGTCCAGGCACTTTATAAACGCTGAGTTCGAGTGCAGGTATGTCAAGCCTCAATGCCCGGCTTCTTGAAACATTTATTTACCCCTAAGCCATGCCAAAGCGTGTATGCTCACAACACTCACAGTTGGCCTGCTCTATGCTGCGAACAGGGCCTGTCCCCCGCTATGGAAGAACAGCCTTTTGGCGGTGCTCGCGTTCTTGGCCACTATAGTCCTGGTGATGTACACGCTGTACACCAACCTTGAAGAGAACTACAGCGATGAAGAGGAACACGACCAAGCCACTCTGGGGCAGGCCTCACTGGGCGACCTATTAAAGGTACTGGCTCGTTTAATTCTCGTTGACGAGTAAAGCAGATGCGCTTGGCAGTGTCAGTTCGTAGGACCGACTTACCGACTAGGCGTGTATTGCCATCGCAGGTGGCCATCGTACACGCCCAGTACTACATCATTATCATGCGCCTGCCGGTGGCCTACCCAAGCGACATGGCCAATCTGTCGGGGGCTCTTAGTGCCATCACGGGCGCAGAGAGTGTCATCGCCTACAGCTACAGCTGCTTCTTCCCAGCGGATGCCAGCGACGGCCAGGCGCGGACTCAGCTGCTGGGTGCATTGCTGGTTCCGTTCGCTGTTATTGCTACAAGCATGATTGTCTGGGGAGTCAGGTACGGACTTCATCCTATTAGGGACATGGCGATTCTGTGTGCTTGTGTGTATCCTTGTTATGGGCATGCTAGCCATGCGAATACGTGTCTGCATTGGCAAAATAAAACCATGCTGGGTCACTGCCAACTTGATCAGCTTTTTAACGTCCATTTGGTATCGTCGATTCCACAGTTTTTTCCTTTCTGCAAAGAGGCGGAGGCTACGAAAGGACAGTCATCGAGGGGCAATGCTTGCGACGCTGGGGTCTTTTGCATTTACAGCTACAGAGGCTCGCATTGATTTGGTAATTGAGTGCGAGGCAACCGGTGACGCTGTGAGCAAGGCCCAGGAAGTGCAACCGACATCTCTTTCTGAGGTGAACGCATTGGCAGATGACGGTGTAAATGATGCGGACCCACAGCTTGCAAGGTCACAGGCAGCTCAGGGTTCACACATCCTCGCTTTGAACACTTCCCCTGATGACGAACCCCATCTCTGCTTGGGAGGCGTGGATGGGCTGCACGACCCATCTACCTTGCCCAAGCTAGGAGGCATGAGGGGTGCAGCGGAGATCAAGCTGTCGCCATCAAGCAAGGCCGCCAGCCGCCTCCACCCCATCCAAGCCCTCCGTAAGATCCTCACCCTCATCCACAGCAGCAACTTCTACAGAGTGCTGTCCCAGGCGGACGCAACGCTGGGCCTGAATACACAGCTGTGGGTTATGGGCGTCGTTGCCGTCTTCATCCTTTACCCGGGATGGGCACAGACAGCGCTGAGCGTGTTTGCTTGCTACAAGATTGATGACGGGAAGACAGGCCTCTACGCACAAAACCAGAAGGTAACGATGCAGCAGGCCGCATGTGCCGGACGTGCTAGTGCATGACACGTCGCTTCAGAGCCATCGGACGTCCAGTGTACACTGCCACCGGTAAAGGTGTACAGATGGTTACAAGGTTGAATGCGCCGCTCTGCTGCAGGCCGCCTGGCGCCACGGCTACTGGGCCCGCAACATGGCGCAGGAGTGCTACACGGGCGTCCACCTGCGGCTGTACGTCCCCATCGGCATTGCAGCAGTCGACGTGCTGTGCTTTGGGCCCCCGCTCGCCTCGTTCCTGCTCATGTGGAACCGCAGGGCGGAGCTGGGGTCGAAGAGTGTGCGGAACCGGTACAGCTTCCTCTACACCCGGTACAAGTGAGAACATCGTGAAGGGCTTTGAACAGTGAACACGGGGCCAAGTGTTGCCGTATCAGGTGGCACCTGGTACGTGTTGGCGTATTTGTTGCGAGATTGCTGTGGCATTACTATAAGCATGCATGTGCGTGGTTAAGGACGGCCCTTGCATGGACGCAGGCCCCGCTACTTCTGGTGGGAGAGCGTGTTGATGCTGGAGGAGCTGATGCTGGTGACGGTGGAGGTATTTGGCCGAGGCTTGAAGTCGGTAACCCACCAGATTCTGGTCATGCTCGCCGCCTTCATCGTTATTTCCGCCATCAACATCACCTGCAAGCCCAACAGGCTCCGAATCATAACGATGTTTGAGTTCATGTCCATGACGGTCCTCAGCCTGACCGTCTCGCTGAGCCTCTTCTTCGTGGTCGACGATGGTCTCAGTGCTGCCGATGAGGTGGGTGGGTGGACGGCATGGTAGGGCGGGGGCCCAACAGCCAGGTACGTAGGGGCTGTACGCACAGGTCCAACTAATGATAACAATTGGCTGGCCGGTGGTAAGTAATATGTATATGGTTAGTAATGTGCATAGGGCCAACAGCCAGGTAGGTAGGTAAAAAAGTAAAGTTTACGCGTGATCATACACCATCGCGTTTGTTAAGGGGGGAGTATGGCACATGTCCTCTTGTTGAGGGATCACTCCCACCGGGGTTTTTTCCGACGGTATATCCACCACCACCCCCTCCACGCCTGACTCACGCCCCTGGTCATGTGCCTGGAGTCAGCAGAGTGGCCATCACAGCCAGCGCTTCGCAGGTTGGGCCCCCGAGCTATGGGCTCACGACTGCTTGCGCAATCATGCCACTGCTCTCCCATGATTGGAATACGGGATTCGAACCCACGACCTGTGGTTACCTATCTACGAGCGATCGGGTCATGGGTTCCTAACAGCTCAACCACCAGTTGGTTAGACTGATAGCTGGGCGTTAGCTATGGAGATAGGTAGGAGGTAGGGGTATGCCACTCACGCTCAGGCAGGTACTGATGTGGTGTGTCATGGTGGCGAATGGCCCACCTTCCGTGGTAGCCAGGTAGGTAGCGGTAGATACGTACAGCTGTCCTAACAAGGTGAGACGGTTGCCGGTTACTCACAGTCCCCTAAGCATTGGGGCAGCTAAACGTTCACCTTAACGCCCAGGCAGCTAGACCCTTTCATAAACGTTAAGCTAAACGTTATGCTAATTCGCCTAACCGGTTAGCTAAGCCCCTAAACTCGCTCTAAAGGCCTGGCACGTAAATCGGCCTAAACGTTTTGCTGGCCCGTTTACTGCGGTCGTTAACTGTGATGAAAGGTCAGCTAAACGGCGTTTAAGAGCCGCGTTCCTGCACTGCCCTGTTCCTAAGGCTGGGTCGTACTCGCCTTGTATTACTGGCGGTGAGATCACTTGATGGAGTGAGGCCAGCAGTGGAAGGAGTATTAGCCACGCTTTACCAAGAACAAGCACGCTGATGACTTGCGAGCGCCCAGCACTGCTCTGTCTGTCGCTCACACCTAGCAGGGGACCGCGGATCAAGTAACACACACACCCGGTTCCCTTGGACCACGCAGAGATCCGTGGGCGCACTCATCGTGGCACTTAACGTGGTGCTGCTGGTGACCTTCCTGGGGGTGCTGCTGCGGGGCACCTGCTGGGGCAAGCTGAGGGGCACAGCTTCCCGAGCGAGCCGCATTGCCTTAGCGGCGCTGACGAAAATGAAGGGCGTTCGCGGCGCCCGCGAGGGAGCGTCGCCTGCTGCGGGTGATGGTGTGGCGCTGGCCCGCCAGCCGCCGCAGGAGGCTGATGATGAAGGCCGGAGGACCCCGGGCGTCGAGCTTGCTACAGAGAGAGCGTTGAAGGGCACTGCTGGCCGTGCGCGTCGTGCGCACCGCAGGGTCCTGGCGCTGATGGCAAGGAGACAGGGCACCGCTACTGGCAGCGCTCGCCCGCCGAAAGTGCGGCGTATGCGGCCTCCTGAGGCTGCGGCTACTGATGATGAGACGTGGGCAGCTGAGGGTGATGATGAGACGCGGCCCCCCCCGCACCATGCTGGGGCCCAGCAGGTCGGCGAGGTCGGCGAGGTCGGCGAGGTCGAGCTCGTCGTCGTCCAGTAACCCAGCCGTTGTATGTCCCGTTGTCCCGTTGTCCCGTTACTAACGATTCGGGCTGCACGGACTGCGCGCTGAGCTGTGTATGCTCACCATTGCTTCGTGGGTGTGTATGGAAAGCATACCAAATCTCCAAGCATTATGTGTATGTGTGTGACAACATATGTACTGCGGTGGCATCGGTATGGCATTGGTATGGTCCATATTACTAGTGTGGGAAGGATGCAGAATCGCTGAGCACCGCAATAGCCATCTACATCTACACCCGCACCGGTGTACGCAGTCGCCCAAGCCATCCACCTTCTTGCACAGCTGCTCCTGGATGGTGCGCTTGCGTCCGTAGAGCGCAAATAAATGATGTGAGCTGAGCTGAGAAATGAAGGCCGCTGTGTGTTGATTGGTGAGCCGTAAGTGCTAGTGAGAGACGGGGCGATAGCCTCAAGCACTGTGTACGCATCTTGCACACAGGCTAAAGAGACGCAAGAGGCACAGCGGAAATGCCCAAACTCGTGTCGTACAGACTTGCACACTGAGTCCGTTGAGTGTGAACGACCACTCAAACCAACACTCCCACGCGGGCAGCCTCAGCGGACACCCATGCTGCGGACAAACCTCTGGAACTTCCCCAACGGCAGTGCCTTCGTCAGGCAATCAGCAACGTTATCCGCCGTAGGGCACGACTTGAACCACACCTCACCATGCGCCACACGCTCACGCACGAAGTGGTGCATGATATCGAAATGCTTCGTCCGATCGACGCGACGAAATGGGGTTCTCAGTCAGCTGAAGCGCCGCCTGATTATCCCCTTGGATCATAATACTGGACATCGTACTCCCAAAATCACACACGCCCACATCGAACATCAACTGCATCAGCCATAGCGCGTCCTTCCACGACAAATGAGCTGGCCATGTACTCAGCCTCAGCCGTAGAGGTAGCAACCGTGGGCTGGAGCTTGCTCGACCAACTGATAGCACCGCCACCGTGCAGAAACACGAAACCAGTCGTCGAACGCGCGCCTCGTATCCACACATCCACCATAATCAGCGTCGCAATAGCCCATGACTGGCCCCTCCGCCGAGTAGGTGATACCGTAGCTGGTGGTGCCCGCCAAATACCGCAACACGCCCTTAGCAGCCTTCCACGCGCTCATGCTTGAAGCCTGACGGAAACCATATAGCGCCTTGTTCAGGCGACAGGCCGTGTCTCGCCCACCCTACTCATAGCGAGGCGGCTGCGCCACTTGCAAATCATCATCCTCCAACTCGCCATTCAGAAACGCTGTCTTAACATCTAGCTGATGCCGCTCAAGGTGGTCATGAGCCGCAACAACAGATTGCGTCGCTGTACCCGCTTGTGCACCGGCTGTAGACTGTAACCCGCTTGTGCACCGAGCGAGCGATTGCGCAGGTGGTGGCTCGCCACGATATGATGGACGCATTCCCCAAAGCGACAGGGGAAGGTCAGCCTCCATCAGTGCAGCGCCCGGGCCTCATCTAATGGGGTCCGGTTCAGGCGCTCCGCTACCCCCTCGGGCCAGGAACACAATCTTATGATACATACAAGGTCGTGCAGGCATATCTTGCGTGTTCGTTCATGCGTAAGAATGCGCTCAAGCACGGCGTGCTATGGCACCGGTTATTAGAAAGCACGCTCAGCAGCACGGGTACGACGGTACGACGGTAGCCAGGCGGCCTCATAACTTTACAACGTGGAGGTCGTCGACTTAGAGGGAGAGAGAAGAGAAGCAGAATTTTAATTCTAGCAAACGCAGGAATGTCTCGAACGAGGCGCATGATAGCGCTCGGGTGGCGGAGGATAATAGCCGCACTCCAGTAAGCCTCGGTTACTCGGTTACGCTGTTTACGCGTCGTTGTAGGCACCAAAGGACGGTAGCGGCGGTTACCACACGCTACGTAAGCAAACAGCCTACTTTTCGCCCGACCGGGACGACACGGGCATCCTGCCTGGCGTGCGGGGACGTGGCACAGGTTGGGGTGGGGTGGGGGACGCGTGGGGGTTGGGGTGGGGGCGCAGGGTGGGGGTGTTGGGCGTGGGGAGGGGGGTTGTGGGGATGTGTGGGGGTGGGGGAATGTATGGGGGTGGGGCGGGGGACGCGTGGGGGTTGGGGTGGGGGCGCAGGGTGGGGGGTGTTGGGCGGTTGGGGAGGGGGGTTGTAGGGGGAGTCGTAGTGGGGGTGGGGGAATGGTAATGGGGGTGGGTGGGGCGTGTGGGGTAGGGGCGAGGCGCGTGGGGCATGGGGTTGTAGCGAAAGGGGGAGGGGTCCCGAATGTGAGTGGAAATGTAATGAGGATGTTGCACCGCCGGAAGCTAACATGCACATGCACGGCAGCCAACAAATGTATGTGTGGCCTTCATGTGTATGGCCACCCCCCCACCCCCCTCACCCCACCCCACCAATTTGACTCCCCAGTGTTACAGTGGGGGGGGTGGGGGTGGGGGGTGGTGGGGGGGGCGTTCGGGGGGGGGGCACGGGGTGGTAGCGGAAGGGATAGGGGTTTGAATGGTTACACCCTGAAGGTTACATGCTGCCGATTGCGTACTGTGCTGCACGCCGCGCTGCAAACGAACTGTGTTGCCCACCGCGCCGAGCTGACTCTTCACCCTTACCGCTACAATCCCCTTGATTTGATGGTGTGTGGTGCATTCTAGAGTTGCAAGTGGCGGCGGCATTCCAGGAGGGTGGGGGGTGGGGGCTGGGGGGCAAGGTAGCGTAGCAGGGCCGGCGGTGGGGATCAGCGGCGGTACATCCATCCTAGGGTGGGTGGGTGGGTGGGGGGCAAGTAGCGGGGCAGGCGGGGAGGGGGGCCGTGGTGGCGGCGGCGACTGCAGTCTAGGGTGGGTGGGGGCAAGTGGAGGGGCAGGCGGTCGGGATCGGCGGCGGTGGTGCTCACTCTGAGCTGCCCACGGTGCCGAGCTGCCACCCCCCCCCCAACTGACCGTGCGACCAACCAACTGCTGCCTGGCTACCCTGGGGGAGACACCCAGGCGGACCCCAAACCAGGCGGACCTCAACCCTGCCTGTGGCCTGTGGCCTG
>LSYV01000067.1:54376-73380 GCA_001584585.1 Gonium pectorale
CCTTGCTTGAGCTGCCCCCCGTGATCCAGATTCCGCCGCATGATGTGCCGTACAGACTATGACGGCGGTTGGCGGTTGGCGACTGAGGGGTGGGGTAGGCGGTCGCTGCGTGCTGCCATTTGGTGCGCGGGGCGGGGTGCGTGGGGCGGGGCGGCCAGGCGTCAAACGAAGGCATCACACGGAAGAAGCGGGCGGCGTTCATTCAGGGCTGGGGCCCATTAGTGTCAATCAAGCGATGTGCCGTACACGCTGATGGGTACGGCGGCGGTGGATTTCCGCCACCAAGAATGTATGTGGTGGCGATGATTTTGAATAACCTGGGGCTGTGGTGCCGGAGCTGATCCCCTCGGGCCAAACCCAACGCGCGCGGACAGCGACACTAGGCGGGGGCCGTACAGGCCGTACGGGCCGTACGGGCCGTACGTCCGTCCGGCTGGGCGCGCCCATCACACCCCAACCCCCGACGACGCCCTCGCTCCGTGCAATAATATGAACGCGGGCCGGGAGGCTCGGCAGCAAGGGAGGGGATGGAGTTAGTCAGCCTGCGAAACACGCTCTCTCACTGTGAAATCAGAATGTCCAACAGGTAGAGCGCTCAGCGCTAAGTTCGGGACACATTTACCACTTCCGTAAAGAACAGGGCCGAGTCCTTCCGGTGCTACGCCCCTTCAGGCCTGAGCCATGTGTTTCAGGACCACCAGGTGCGGTACGCCTATGAGCGGGTGGCCCGCGGGTCAGCCTAGCCCTGCGCCGGTTCCAAGCAAGGCTTTGGAATAGAATTGGGTTGTGCTGCCGTGGTCATCCCTGCGGTTCTACCGAGGTTCTTGTTAGTGAGGGGACACAGCGTCACGATCGGTCGATCTATCGCCACGTGTTTCTTGTTTTGCGAAAAGCAAAGTGAGCGGCCGAACTGTCGTCAGCGGCCGAAGTGGGACACACACAAGCCGCCGCCTGACGTGTCGCCAGACCCCATCTCCTCCCCGTTCTCCAAAGCCGTGTGCATAAGGGTGCATACACGCCCCCCTTCGAGCAGTCCTTACCACTGTGGTTGGGACAACACAGGGAGCGCACAGCAGCACACGACGGCAACGCAGGGACGCTCGAGGGGTAGCCAGGTAAACGAGCCAGGTTGTGCACGGTACAGCAAACAGTAACGCCTCACAGTCAAGGTCCGCCCCCACTGACGACAAACCCACCCGGCGATCCCGACCAAAGTGGGCAATCCAGAAGTAGGCCCAATCCTCAATCCCTCAATCCCACGCCGCCACCTGGACCCCAATCCCCAATCCTGTTCGGCCCAATCCTCCATCCCAGGATAGAAATCCGATCCAGGCGGGCGAGGTCCTGTGTGCCCTGCCAACAGGCAAGCTTGTAGTGTAGCGCAGAAGTGCGGCGCGACTAAGCACATAAGCTAATGTTGGGCCCGCACACAGTGCTTATAAACGATATAAACGATATAAAGCCGACTTTGCACTGCCTTAAATAACCGCGAACAGCCCTGCTGGGAACGCTCAGAATGCTGAACTGCACGTGGCGCTTACCATACATACTTGCTGGAACACGCAGGAGCCGCAATGTATGGCACGGCGTGCCGACCCCCCCCCCCACCCCACACACACACATACGCCCCGACCCACCCCATTTTCCCCTGACTCACCCTGCCCCATCTGCCTGGCGTCTTTGGACCATGAGGCAAATGCAGATGTGACGACTGGATAGCCCTGATCATCTTTTGCTTTCCAGTGATTGCTACCCACAAACAGTTCGTTCGTTCGTTCGCGCGCTTCGCTTGCAGCGCATCCAGGTGGGCGAGGTCATGCGGTGAGTAGGCCGGAGCAATGAGGCCTGTGGTAGACCTATCTCGTAGACATTCGCTCGAATCTTCACCTTGCAGATAATCAATCGTTTTCGTTGAGTGGTCAGGTTGCATATCCATTATCCTTTTACAATCTTTATGTAGATAGATGAAACGGAGCAAGCAACATGCCACCATAAACACGCCACCTGCAGTGATGACGCACCCCGCCGGCACCTGGACCAATACCAACAGTGCCCTTCCGCACGATCGAGGGTGGCCTTCTCCGGATCGATTCAGGCTCTTTTGAACGTGCCAGAAAGAATACGTTAACAGAATTCCATCGAGTGAATGCACATTATTGGTACGGTGTGGACGTATGGGCGGGTGAGGTGGCCGCAGACCCCATCCACCCACCCAGAAATGCTACCCACGCACCCTCCGCGGGATGGGAACATTTCTTCAGCCCCACCCTGCGCTGCCCAATTAATCAACCAGTGTCGCCTATGAATTCTGGCTCCCCCCCACACACTATGTCTACTTCACACGCAGCCACCCTGCGCAGCGGCTGGCACTGGTGCAACTCAATCACTGTGGTAAATGAAGCAGCACTCAACCCGACGTTCACACCAATGACTACTTCACGGCAGCCACCATGTGCATGCAGCGGCTGGAACTTGCTGGTGCAACTTGAAGAAAAAATAGCACTCGACAACAACGTACGCTCGCACCAAAGCGCCAGGTATTTAGCTAGGTCGCAAAAGATAGATACACAACTAACACAGCACAGCCACTCTGCCCATGGCAATGGACCTTTCGGACATGCAATGTAGGATTGCTGGTGCGGCCCCGCGCATAAGCACGATGGCTGTAACCAGCCCTCTGTGCGTGCTGCAGTGAAGGATTTGAACATGAATAATGTGGGATACCATCCAGCTGCGTGCATCGCAGGGTCCGTTAGGCCCACGGCCACCAACACCTGCCTGTCCACATACGCCGTAGCCTGGTGGCTAATGCGACTTCAGTAGTAGCGCGGCACGGGCTCGACTTCTCAGATCACAGCATTTGCGCTTTATCATGAACGCAAGTCCACCAGAAGCAGTGCAGGTAGGTTGATTGGGCAATCAGGACTAGATCTGATCGTATACTTCGCCCGACTGGCCCGAACGCCTTCACCCCGGGATACCACATCGCAGGATCTGTTAGGCCCATGGCCACCAACACCAGCCTATCCACATACGCCTGGGGAGCACGTATGTGGCCAAAGCGACTTCAGTAGAGCGATATGGGCTCCACTTCTCAGACCACAGCATCTGCGCTTTATGAACCCAAGTTCACCAGAAGCTGTGCATGTAGGTTGATTGGGCGGGCAGCTATGTGCCCCGGTGCGGGTATTGTAGCTATCGCAGTGCTTGGCGATTGGACTCAGCATGCTTCCAATCAAGCCATACGCAGCCACGAAGCAAAGGTCAGCACACACGGCGTGCAGTCCGTGCTGGCCGGGTACCTATTAGTTCCTGGGCCGCGGGACAGCGGACTAGTTACTCCACAATCAGGACTAGTTACTGGACGACGACGAGCTCGAGATCGCCGACCTGCTGGCCCTCAGCCTGGTGCGGCGGGGCCCGCGTCTCATCATATGACGCATGAGGCCGCATATGCCGCACTTTTGGACGAGCACTGTCAGCGTTGCCCTTCCTCTTCATCAGCGCCAGGACCCTGCCGCGCGCACGGCCAACAGCGCTCCTAAACTTTCTCTCCTTAGCAAGCTCGGCGCCGGTGATCCTCCGGCCTTCATCAGCCTCCTGCGGTGGGGCCAATATCTCACCATCACCCCCAGCAGGCGACACTCCTTTGCGGGCGTGTCGATCGCCCTTCCTTCTCGTCAGCGCCGCCAAAGCAATGCGACTCTCATGGGAAGCGGTCCCCCTCAGCTTGCCCCAAGTTCCCCGCAGCAGCACTCCCAGGAAGGTCGCCAGCAGCACCACGTTAATGGCCAGGATGAGCGCGCTAACGGGTCTCTGCGTATCCGAAGGGTGCAAGTAAGGGGCCAGGAGGGGGGATGTCAGTTGTTCGGCAGTCCCCTGGGTGTGAGTGAGTTGATAGTGGGTGTTTGCTTTCATTTGGTCAAGCGTGGTCTAAACTTCGTCAAGTGACCCCACCACTAAGACTCAATCTCAGTACATCTCAAGAACTTGAATGTGCGGTACCAGCAACAAACCGCCATTCTATCTAGTGTCCGGTACGGCGATCAGCCCATTTTTGTTGGAACAGCTGTAACGCCCCAGCTAGCTAGCCAGCAGCTAGGGGCCCACCCACCTCATCAGCAGGACGGAGACCCTGGTCGACCACGAAGAAGAGGCTCAATGAGACGGTCAGGCTCAGGACCGTCATGGACATGAACTCGAGCATGGTTATGACCGGGAGCCTGGTGGGCTTGCAAGAGATGTTGATGGCGGATATGACGATGAAGGCGGCGAGCATGATCAGGATCTGGTGGGTAACTGACTCCAAACCACGGCCAAACACCTCTACCGCCACAAGGACCAGCTCCTCCAGCATCAGCACGCTCTCCCACCAGAAGAAGCGGGGCCTGCGTCCATGCACGGACCTTCCTTAACCACGCACCTGCTTACGGTCATGCTACAGCGATTACACGGCAATTGCTGACAGCTTTACTATCATACGTACGCAGCTAATACGCCAGCAAGTACGAGCTGCTATACATCTGAAACGACAGCACTTGGCCCCGTGTTCACTGTTCAAAGCCCTTCACGATATTCTCACTTGTACCGGGTGTAGAGGAAGCTGTACCGGTTCCGCACACTCTTCGACTCCAGCTCCGCTCGGTGGTTCCACAGGATCAGGAACGAGACGAGCGGAGGCCCAAAGCACAGCACGGCGACTGCTGCAATGCCGATGGGGACGTACAGCCGCAGGTGGACGCCCGTGTAGCACTCCTGCGCCATGTCGCGGACCCAGTAGCCGTGGCGCCAGGAGGCCTGCAGCAGAGCGGCGCATTCAACCTTGTAACCATCTGTACACCTTTACCGGTGGCAGTGCACACTGGACGTCCGATGGCTCCGAGCATAGAGCAGTGCAGCCAGCCTTGATCTATACACCCCATCCCGGTGGCAGAGTAGGCACTGAGCGCCCAATGGCTGCCACTAAAAGATGTTAACAATCAGGCATAAGCTGCAGAAAGTTGTACGCAGCTGGATGGGACGAAGATCGAACATAGAACACAGCCTCCGAGCGACGTGACATGCAGCAGCACGCCAGGCAAATGCGGCCTGCTGTATCGTTACCTTTTGGTTCTGTGGGTAGAGGCCTGTCTGCCCATCGTCGATCTCGTAGCAAGCAAACACGCTCAGCGCCGCCTGCGCCCAGGCCGGGTAGAGGATGAAGACGGCGATGACTCCCAGTACCCACAGCTGTGTGCTCAGGCCCAGCGTTGCGTCGGCTTGGGACAGCACTTGGTGGAATTTGCTGCTGTGGAGGAGGGTGGAGAGCTTACGGAGGGCTTGGCTGGAGTGGAGGCAGCTGGCGACTTTGCTTGATGACAGCTTGCTCTCTGCTGCGCCCCTAGTGCCTTCTAGCTTGGCACAAGGGGCGCAGCAGATAGCAACTCCCAAGCAGATCCGGGGTTCGCCATCAGGGATAGTGTCCATAGCGGGGATACTTGACCCCTGAGCTGCCTCTGGCCTCGCATGCTGCTGTGGGTCCGCCCTGTCACCGTCATCAGCACCTAAGCACACCTCGGCAGGTGATGCACGTTGCACGTCCCCGATCTTGCTCACAGCGGCACCGCTTGCCTCACGCTCATTTGCCGGATCAATGCGCGCCTCTGCAGCTGTAAAGCTATCGGCTCCCAGCGCCGCGAGCCTTGCCCCCAGATAACGGTCCTTTCGCATCCTTCGCAACTTTGACGAGTTCAGGAGGAAAAACCTGTGGAATGGCCAAAAAATGAGAACCGGATCAAGTTGGCAGTGACCCATCCAGCCCCGTTTCAGACACGTGCGCACATGGCTATCATGCCTGTGCCAAGAAAACGATTCATGCAAGCACACAGAATCGCCACATCCTGCATAGGATGTCATTCGTACCTTACCCCCCAGACGATCATGCATGTAGCAATGACAGCGAACGGAACCAGCAGTGCGCCCAGAAGCTGGCTCCGCGCCTGGCCGTCGCTGGCGTCCGCTGGAAAGAAGCAGCTATGGCTATAGGCGACGGCGCTCTCCGTGCCCGTGATGGCACTGAGAGCCGCGGACAGCTTGGCCATGTCGCTGGGGTAGTCCACCGGCAGGCGCATGATGATGATATAGTACTGGGCATGGACGATGGCCACCTGCAATGGGAATACACAGTCGGTTAGCAAGTCAGTTCAGTCACTTCTAGCCCCGGATTGGCTTGGTCGTCTTCCTCATCATCGCTGTAGTTCTCATTGAGGTTGGTGAACAGCGTGTACAGCACCAGGACTATACTGGCCAAGAACGCTACCACGGCCAAAAGGCTGTTCTTCCACAGCGGAGGACAGGCCCTGTACACAACAGGGAATGGCCATCATTCTGTGAGTGCTGTGAGTCCACAGGGATTGCTTATGAGTGCTGTATAAAATGCCAGGCACATGGTATACGGCCCCAGCCCCACATACACGCTTTGGCATGGCTTAGGGTTTAATAAATGTTTCAAGAAGCCGGGCATTAAGGCTGTACACACCTGCACTCGAACTCGGCGTTTGTATAGTGCCACGGCTCGCAGGCAGCGCACAAGTTGCTTGTGTATCCCGGAGCGCACTGCAGCTGCTGGTAGGCAGTAGTTGTGTTCACCGGGGTCGTTGAGCCCCTGCCGGTCGCGTTTGCAAGGCCCATGCGTGCACATCCCAACATCCAGCTCCATACTGGTAAGTCACGCGAGTACAACCAGCTAGAGATGTTCATAAAGATACGGCTTGAATCGTAGCTGTTGGGGAGGCCGGCGTTCATCCTGGCGCTTTGGTTGCTCGCTAGCTCCTCCAAAAACGCCTGCAGATCGGGGCGGTACCCCAGCAGCTGGCAGAGGGCCAACACGCCACTCCGCTCGTCCAGGCTGGTGCCCGTTTCGGCAAGCGCAGGCCAGTCTTTCTTGCGCGGGTCATCTGCCGGTGATCCTGCCAGGCCCATCAAGACTAGCTTTGATTTTGGTGAAGAGTTTGTGGAGTTAATGGCGGTGAAGCTGACAACGATGAGCTCCCCATCTCGGGCATTAACTACCTGACGATAGATGAGGCGGGGGGTGGGATGTGAGACAGTGGACCGGGTCGGGGAATACCTACGCACAACCGAGCCACCAGCCTACAGCCTCCGCACCAGACCTGCCTCCGACCCCCGCCGTCCATCTACCAGTCACAACGTGCACACACGGACCGCCGACATCGTTGAGACTTCGCCCTTTTCCAAGCTTCACTGACGCTCTACCTTACTTATCTAGCTCCATTCTACATCTTACCTCTTACCTTACTTGTCTAGCTCCATCTTATTACATCTTATCGCATCTAGGAGTTCCTCCCCACCCTCCAGTTTTTTCCCTTGTGGCCGTTTCCCCTACTTGTCCACCACTGTGGGTACGATACCCTCACCAGATAGAACTACACACCTCGATTGAGGGAGGGAGTGTTAACCGACTGACAGAGGCACGGGACTGTTCGGAAGGCAACCCACACGCCTCGCCCTTGGGGCAGCGATGGAACAGGGCTGAGTCTTGGGCAGAGTGCCAGTAGCCTGGGGGCCGCCAGGATTTGGGGACGTCTCACAAATGTGTGGCCCCGCACACAACACACACTGCATCAATAGGCTGCTAGACCAGGCTGCTGGGCTCGCAGTCATCATGCAGAACTGTTTGACCACACTGTTACGCATGTGAAGCACACCGGATTGTTCCATCCGTCCTCACCTGCAACTGGTACCAGGATAGCGCCCCCGAGGCACGTTGCGTGTGGCGGGCAGCCCAGGCAGCCGACACCCGCTGGTGCGTTGTTGCGCGTGATGTCGTCCACCCAGTCCTGAGCAAGGGAAGAATGGATTTCAGGACGGCTTTCTCTGGATACTCTGGGACGGGCTCTTGGTTTGCCACTACAGATCTTTATCAGAGCGCTGTTGTATACTGGGGCGTGTACCTGGGGTTTAAACGTGGCAGCAGCTGCCTGGAGCGCGTCCCGGTCATCGTCCCACAGGCTGAAGCGCCCTCGCTCACAGCTCACACAGCCGACCCAAGAATACGGGTTTGGCGCCTTTGCCCGACTGAGATCGGGTGCCTCTCCGCGCCTGCACCGAGCGATGTTTACGCTTATGTTTGTTGCCGCAACCTGGGGGCGTGGAAAGATGGGGTTAGATTATTAACTTGAGTAAAGCAAGTGTGCACATTAGTCGCATGCATGGCGGTAGACTCCAAGTCCGTACATCCCCCCCCCCCAGCGTTGAGGTGGTCTTGCATTGGGGCGGGTAGCGCCCCTGGCCAGTGTCGGCCCGGAGTTGCAACACACACTGGGCATAACACACACACTGGGCATACTCGCTTTGAGCACACTGTCACGCAAGTGAGAACACACGCTGTATCCGCACAGAAGCCCAATGCCCTCACCCGCCCATTTCCCTCAGAGGTATTGACTGTAGTGAACACAAGTCGGTAGGCGCCCGGCCAGCCTCGCACGGTCAACAGCGGCCAAATCGTCAGGCCTTTCTTGGTAGATGCTGTCAAAGCACCATCGCCAATTGTCGCCTCCAGTTGCGCGGGCCTATCCACGCTGATGTTGGCCACCGGCATAATGGCCACATCCACACGAATGTCAAAGGTATCAGAATAGTCTGCGAGGTGGAGGGACCGGGCATTCATGGCACAAAGTAGGAGTGATGATTCATTGCGCGAGCAAAACAAGCAGCAAGTGGCACTTACCAGCTTGAACAGGCCGGCCCAAGCCGTTGTAGAGTCGAGTTGACAGGTTGTAGGATTGGCCTGGCAGCAACTCTCTTGGATTGGACTCATCCTTCAAACTGGTTGGGGGGCCATCAAGCAGGTCCCCCAGCACCTGCCCCGGTTCCTCATATGATACGCAACTTTTCAGAGCATCAAACACCTGCTCGATGCACGATGTGGAGCTGTTTGATTGACATTCGGCAACCTGTGTTGCGTTCAGACCGGCCACCACACCAAACGTGCAGCTGGTCTGAACAGTTGCAGCCCGCGGGTCTTGCATCCACACTGTGCTTGCGGCCTGCAGATACAGGAGATACGCATGCCATACAAATTGTTGGAAGTTAACAGCTTGGAAGTTGGTGATGAGCCTGAGTCCCATGAACTCCACGTGCCCCTCTGCATGCCCTACCGAGCTCCTCGACAGACGTGTCTCGTGCAGCAACAGCGGCCAGCAACCATCGCCAGGAGGGCCCTGGAGAAGTTTGGCTTCCAACTGCGTCCATACGGGAAAAGAGTCAAAGTAACCAAGAGGCCAACAGTATTGTGCAGGGATAAGGGAAATGTTGTAAGTCAAAATGAAATAGAGGTGTACGCTATTGAACAGGCCCTCCACCGACTCAAGCAAGGTATCTGTGAGGCCCTGGTAGCGGTAGGCTGGTCAGAAAGGTAAAAAATGCCAGTCGGTACACAGGGAGAGACACTAGCTCGAGTCCCCACACATACGGGTTTGCAGCCATACCTCCGATGCATTATTGGTCTGCAGCATGTCACGGCGCCAGGAGGCGGCAATTAGAGGGCTCCAAGCGGTGTTGCAGCTCTGCGCAGATGCAACAGCTGTCCCGGCCAGAGCAGAGTTGTGCGCAAGATATTGACTGTCGGGTCGTTGTAAGGACGGCGTGGGCTGGGCGACACATGTCTGCATATGCTGACTACTTCCGTTCCCACCACCAAGCCAGCAGTTGCTGAGGAGGATGGAGACGTTGCCTGTCGCCAGAATACCCCCACCATGACCTCTGAACCGGTTGTTGGGCGCCCACTCTGCCGGCACAGACACGTTCCTCAGAGCCTCATTGCCGCACAGGACGCTGTCAAGGACACTGACAACAGAGAAGAATGCCAAAGCCTGTGCACCGCCAGATGGGCCTTCGAAGAAGGCTCCACCACCGGCCCCAGCAGTGTTGGCTCCAAGAGTGCAGTTGCTGAGCCGAACATGGCTCGAGGAGCTTGTGGCCAGGCCCCCGCCAAGGGATGCACGGTTCCAGCTCAAGCGACTGTCGTGCAGCTCCATGTACGCTCCTGATGACGCAAAGACTCCCCCACCGCGGCCTGCCTCCGCAGCGTTCGCTGTGATGCTACTATCCTTTAAACTGCAACTGCAGAGCTGCGCTGCGCTGCCTCCAGCCTCGCAGCTAACCATGACAGCCCCGCCGTCCCCACTCGCACGGTTGCCCTCAGCTGTGACGGCGATCAAGTCCAATGTTCCTGCTGCACCACCACCGGCCAAGTACATTGCCCCGCCGTGGGTCGCGGAGTTGGCCGACATGCTGGTGGAATTCACTCTCAGGCCTTTGCCCCCTGGCCGGGCATAGATGGCACCCCCCTGCCCGATAGCACGGTTGCCGACAAAGGTGGACGACGCGGCGCTGCATGCGGCATCGAGGATGTAAACAGCTCCCCCGTCAATGCCTGATGTGTTGTTGTTGAATGCGACGTTCGACAAGTCAACGTCACAAGACATGGCAGCGACCGCTCCTCCACTGTCTCCACAGCCGTTCACAGTGAAGGCCGACCCTCCTGTCAGCCGCAATGTGCACGCTGCTTGACTGTGCACAGTACTGTCTGGACTGCCGTTGGCGTCCATTAGGCCACGCTGCTTGATCGCAATCAATCGTAATGAGGCAGCCACACTGCTTCTGTTCAGCAGGTTCATTGCAGATGAGCCCGCTGTTATGGATATTGCACCCCCATTTCCAGTTGAGCCGATGGCCAATTGGTCTTTCTCTTCCCCGGCCATGTTTGCAACAAAAGAGCTGTTCTGGATGGCAATGTCAACCAAGAAATTGGGAATGGCTGGCCTCCTCAAGTAGATGGCACCACCCGAGCCAATCGCATAGTTTGCCTCGAAGCCAGAGTCCTGCAGGGAAACCTGCAAGCAAGAAAACGTGCAAGTTACCTAGTGGCATGGCACTGGGTGTGGAACTCCGGACCACAGGTTTGATTCGACCGGAGCTTTCTTGCCGCACCGCGAGATTTGCCGAAACCAGTGCGACATCATCTAGTAAAACATCCTCTGGTATGATGCTCAGCGCTCCTCCGTCGGTGAAGGCGCCATTCCCCTCGAACAGCGTGCCACCAGACACGGTCATGGTCCATGTCCGGTTGCTCGCTGCCCCCAAGTTGGCAAGGGCCTGTGGATAGGCATACAGAGGTTGGTTAATGCGTCACGCTTCAAAAACAATGAGTTCCTTGCTACCAGCCGCCTGTAACTCGCACCTCTCGAGATATGCGGGCATCAATTGCACCCCCGTTGCCCTGCTTTGCGACGTTAAGTTGGAAGATTGTCTGAGAAATTAGCAAGCTGTTGAACGGCTGTTTCGCGGCTGCCACAACACCTCCAGAGATCCCTGCCAAGTTGCCCGTGAAATTGCTTGACGATATGTTGACCTCGTAAACATAATGAGAAGAAATGAAGCCGCCATCCGTGCCGGCAGAATTGCCCTGAATTAGGCTGCTATTGCGAATCTCGAGATACTTCATGATGCTTGTTGAGACAGCTCCTCCTGTAATGTGTAAACGGCATCGAGAAAGCTTTGGTAAAATAGGTGAGCCCTATGAGCGTATGCATGCGATTTTCTTAAGCCTGCGCTGGGTAAGGGAGCCCCCATGTAATAAGGGTTTGATTCCTCCCAAGCAAACAGCTGCCGATGATGCATGACACGTGGCTCTCCAGTGCTCTGCATACTTGGCCGAAGTTGTATAGGACGGCAATTATTATAATTCATATCAAGGGCTTTAAACATGCTTCGAGCGACTTGCTGCACTTCAACTCAAACCCACCATCAACACTGGCGGCATTGTATTGGATGCTGGTATTTGAAACCAACATGCTGGAGACCCCCGTCGTTGCTAGCAAAAAGCCACCTGATGAGGGACATGGGAAAGATGGTGCATACAAGTATGAAGAAACTATGCGTTGAGGGGGACAGCTGCTGCAGTACGCGTACTCCGGTACCCTAATTGCACCGCCTGCACATCCCGTTCACAGTACGGAGGGCAAGGCAAGGTATCGGTGGCAGTAGTGCAGTCGCATAATGCGGGCAAGGGGGCAGTTTCGGACTTGGTGGCAATGCAGGACACATCGTGCTTGGTGGCAGCAGACACACACGCACCCCGCAGACCGCCCGCGACCAGGGCGGGGCCGCAAGAGCCACAGTGGCGCCGCTAAGGGCGTAGCACACAACGGCTTCAAGCACGGGGGCGCCCTAACAGTCTCGGGAGGTAGTAATCATTTGGGGTGAGGCAGTGCTGGCCTGGGATGCCCTCTGTGCATCGCCGGGCCTGCCCAGCTCGCAGCATCAGTGTGTATGTGGGTACAACATGCTTTCCGTCGATCTATCGGGCTGTGGTTGCCCCGGTAGGTAGGTAGGTGTGGCTAGATGGATTGATGGGCCACCCGGGCACTCGGCACCCGAATGCCGCACATGATGCAGGAGGACGGGACAGGACGGTGGACTCCTAGTGGAGTTTGGCGGGTGCGTGTGTGGGTGGTGTGGGGGTCGAGAAAATGTTACTAGTGTGAGGAGGCGGGTGAGGGGGCGGTTGGAGTATGGTGCATCTGGTTGCGGAGGTCTGGGAAGGTCGTTGACGTTGGTTGTTACTGCTGATGGTCTTACATATTGGATGAGACGCCTGCTGAACGCACTGGCAGCAACCAGCAGTGCCTGGGTGGCCGCGGCCAGCCACGTCCCAAGCAACCCTGCCACTGCCCCGCATGACACCCGCCCGGCGGCATGTCCGCCACGCGTAGCAATAGGAAGCGGGACGTGCAGCCTGCGGCGACCCAGGTCTCACCGCTGCCGCCATCGGCGCGGTTGTCAGATATCGTGCTGTTGCCGTCGATGGTAAGTGTATGGACGTTGATGCCAACGAAGATGGCTCCGCCTGCAGGGCGGGGTTGGGTGGGGTCACGGTCGGTGTGAGTACACAGTGCCAGGGTGTTATCTTGCCCCCCCCCCCGGAAGGGCCCCAGGCACAGCGGCTGGGTTCACGGCCTCCCCCCGGTCCGAGTGAGGGAGCGACCGGTTAATGCCAGTGAACTAAGCGAACGGGGAATACGGTGATGGGCTGCATCCATCAAGGAGCGAGGGGCTGAGCAGCGGGAAGCACCCCCCCCGCCCCATGACAATGGCTGCACGGGGCCATTGCATTTGGCACACTTGGGCTACGCATGCATGGGCACCGCTGGCCCTGTGCATCGACTCACGGCTGATGAGGAGGGGACAGCAGAGGCGGCGGGGGCTCCGTGCAGCCGTTCGGTGCAGTTGGTGACTTGATTGGTGGCAGTGCAGGACACATTGTGCTCGGTGGCAGCCGACACGCACGCACCCCGCACCACGCACCACGCAGACCGTGCATTGATTGATTGACGGATGAGGAGGGGCCGGCAGAGGGGGTGGGGGTCCCGTGCTACGCATGCATGGACAACCCTGTCACAGCCCCGGTGACATGCAGGAGGGAGCTTGACTCGTACGCAGGCGTAACGGAAAAAGAGAAAGAGGCGGATGAGCATCCTTTGGCGAGGGAGCTGCCCCCTGGTCGCAAAACCCATTCACCCATCGTTTAAGAGGCAGAGCGCGTAGGGAAGGGGGGGAAATCAACCATGCGTATGCATTTCGTCAAGTACAATTATTGTGAAGGTACACATGACGTGTGTCATGCGAGATGCAGGGTGCTGGAAGGGGGTGATAAGAAAGGTGCGAGATGTTGGCCATGCATTGCAATAATCCCCAGAGGTAGTATAAATGAGCAGTCCAGCTTCCTGGTTCCTAGCAGAGTTATCATTAGATGTTACGGAATTGATTGCGTTGTAGAGGAGGGCGTTCGGTGCGTGGAAAGATACAACAGCACAGGACTTGACGCTCGTCAGCACATTGGGTTTTGGCAGGGTCTTGTGAAGACCATGGTCACATCACAAATGCTCCAAAATGGAGTTTGGCGGGTGCGTGTGTGGGGGTCGAGAAAATGTCACTAGTGTGAGGAGGCGAGTGAGGGGGCGGTTGGAGTATGGTGCATCTGGTTGCGGAGGTCTGGGAAGGTCGTTGACGTTGGTTGTTACTGCTGATGGTCTTACAGATTGGATGAGACGCCTGCTGAACGCACTGGCAGTAACCAGCAGTGCCTGGGTGGCCGCGGCCAGCCACGTCCCAAGCAACCCTGCCACTGCCCCGCATGACACCCGCCCGGCGGCATGGCCGCCACACTAAGGAAGCGGGACGTGCAGCCCGCCGCGACCTGGACTCACCACTGCCGCTAGTGGCGCGGTTGCCAGATATCGTGCTGCCGCCGTGGACGGTAAGGATGTTGATGCCGTAGTCAACGTAGATGGCTCCGCCTGCGGGGCGGGGTAGGGTGGTGTCATTGTTGCCGTGAGTACGCAAAGCCAGGTGGGTATGTGGGCCCCCCTCCAGATGGGCCCCAGGCACAGCGGCGGGCTTTAAGGCCTTCCCCCCGTCCGAGAGAGGGAGCGACCCACGAATGCCTGCGTGACTGAGATGGTGTGGTGAGCCTACTGCACCTATCAAGGAGCGATGTGCTTGTTAGGAGTTGGCAGCCCCCCCCTTTTGACAATGGCCGCTCGGGGCCTCTGGTCCCACTTGGGCTACGCATGCATGGGCACCCCTGGCCCTGTGCATCGACTCACGGCTGATGAGGAGGGGCCAGCAGAGGGGGTGGGGGTTCCGTGCAGCCGTTCGGTGCAGTTGGTGACTTGATTGGTGGCAGTGCAGGACACATCGTGCTCGGTGGCAGCAGACACGCACGCACCCCGCAGACCGCCCGCGGCCAGTGCGGGGCCGCAAGAGCCAGCAGGGTGGCGCCCAGGGCGTAGCGCACAACGGCTTCAAGCACGGCGGGCGCCCTAACACTCTCGGGAGGCAATCATTATCTGGGGGAAGGCAGTGCTGACGCCCAGGCCTGGATTGCCCTCTTTGCATGTCAAGGCCTGCCCAGCAAGCAACATCAGTGTGTACGTGTGTCCAACATGCTGCCTATCAGGGTGTGGCTGCCCTATTAGTGTGGCTAGATAAGTCGCTGATGCATTCGGCACCCAAATGTTATGTTATGTTACATCCGCCTAAAGGCGGGTGTCCTCATAAGCTATAAGGTCCAGGACATCCCGTCGCCAAAATCCCACATGCAGGAGGATAGGACGGGGGCCGTCCATTGAAGTTTGGCGAGTGCGCATGTGGGTGGGGTGGGGGGGTCGAGGGAATGTCGTGGGTGTGAGGAGGCAAGGCAGTTTATTAGGTTTCGAGTGAGGTGTTGCTTTTGATTTGCGGTGGGCTTGGGCTTCGGGCGCTGGTGGTTACTGCTGATGTTCCTAAATACGGATTACGCATTTGAGCGCACTTGCAGCGCCTGGCTAGCCACGACAAGCCGCGTCTGGCTGCGGAAAGCCACGTCCCAAGCAACCCCGCCACTGCCCCGCCTGACACCCGCCCAGCGGGATGGCCACCACGCGTAGGAAGCGGGACGTGCAGCCCGCCAAAAGACTGGTCTCACCGCCAACCCCATTGGCGTCGTTGCCTGATATGGTGCTGCTGCCGTTGAGAATAAACGTACTAATAGAGCCGTCAACGCAGATGGCTCCGCCTGCGGGGTGGGGTTGGGTGGGGTCATGGTCGCCGTGAGTACGCAGTCTGCTGAAGTTTGGGGGGGTGCTGTTGGCATTAGATGCTGCTGCTGATGGACCTCCATTCGAATGAGGCGTCTGAGGCGTCTGTCTGGCTGCGGAAAGCCACGTCCCAAGCAACCCTGCCACTGCTGCCCCGCATGACACCCGCCCAGCGGGATGGCAGCCACGCGTAGGAAGCGGGACGTGCGACTCGCCGTGAGACTGGTCTCGCGCTCTCACCCCATAAGGCGCTGTTCCCAGATATCTTGCTGCTGCCGTCGACGGTAAGGGTGTCGACACTGTAGCTTACGTAGATGGCGCCGCCTGCGGGGCGGGGTTGGGTGGGGTTATTGTCGCCGTGAGTACGTAGTGGCAGGTGGGTACCTGGGCACCCCTCCGAATGGGCCCCAGGCACACAGCCACTGGGTTCACGGCCCCCTCCCCGTCCGAGAGAGGCAACGACGCGCCCATGCCTGCGTGTGTGGGGTGGGGTGGTGAGCAGCATCTAACAAGGAGCGAGAGACTTGGCAGTTGGAAGAAGGGGATGAAGCTCAGCTCCCTGGTAGCAGCATGTGTAAGCTGATGGCCCCTCAGGATCAGGCAGCTGGACAGAGGGTATGTACGTTGAAACTCCTGAAACTTTGCCTTGATGCATGGTGCCTTTGTTTGGCAAGGCTAGTGCTGGCTCGCAGTGCAAGTAAGGCGGCTGCATTGACAAGGTGGTGGGGAGCACTATGGAACGGGGTTGCCGCTGGTGTTCCGGGGAGAAGAAGCTAAAGAGGACCGGCTACAAAGGGCTGATGACTGGTCCCCCTTGACCTACCGGACCCGCACTCTGCGGTGTTATGTTCCATCTTGGTGCCGTACAACCGTACGGCAAACAATTTTTCCTGAATGTGCATAGCACCGCCACCGTATTGCCTGCGCGCGGACAGGACGTGCGCTCCAATGGTGACTTATTGGGCACGCAAAAACACATGCCCAAGGAAAGGAACATACCGTACCCGCGGAAGGTGCTGTGATGATCGGCAACGTAACTCTGGTTGATGTTCAATTCCTGCGGCACCCGCAGAGATAACAATTACAAAATGAAGACTTCATTTGTGGGACGCCTCTCCTTTACATCCAGTTCAATACGTTGCATATATGTACTATCTAGCAGCCCTTGACGTATCATAGACACGTGTAGTAGGTACGACGGAACATTCGGGCACCCACCATCAGAGGGACGGTGCTGAAGAGCGCAGACCCGGAGCCTCCCGTGTTCCCGACCAGGCGGCTGTTGGTTATGCGAACAGTGAGGGCCAAGCTGCCGCCGCCCTGTGGCGCCTGGGTGGATGTGAGGACGAGGGCTCCGGCACCGCTGCTGGAGCTGACAGTGTTATTCTCGATGGAGGAGCGGTCGAATGAGACCGATGCTGCACCGCCCTACAGGAACAGCCAACGTTGGAAATTGATATCCACGCAGGCGACTATATTTTTTTGGTTCCGCACCCACCACAAACGTTGCACGGCCACCAAGCGAGCCACAGTTGGGAGCCCGCACCCAGGCTTCCCCCCCTGGTCTACTTGAAGGAGGGGTCCATGAAATGCTAGCTACCCCCTGCAACTAGCTATGTAGCTACCACACCTACCTTGAAGTCCAGCTGCAGGCAGGCCCAGTGGCTAGCCCCCATTACTCCAATGCAGCTGAAATCCTCAACACCAGCAGCCTTCACGCCGGTCGCCGCCGCCGCGCCGTACATGAGACGTGCATTATTGCCGGGAGTCAAGCCCCGAAATGTGACGTTTCGAAAGGTCAGCGCCGGACAGCCCCTGTATGTGCAAATACATGCGGCATGCACACCCCACATTGTATGTATGCATTAACATGAAAGCGCGGCTTGGTTGTATGTGTAGGCGGTATAAATGGTAACATAAATGCGGCTCCCTGCATGACGAGCGGCAAGTAAGGTCTATCTATGCAGGGCAACAGAGGCATACCTATTATTCAGTCATACCAGCACGCCCGAAAGCCACCCACATCACTATCATCACTATTGATCCAGTCATACCCCACGCCAGGGCGGCCTGCAAGCAAGGTCCATGCATAGTATCTGCAGCATAAGTATTGATTCAGTCGTACAAGCCCGGGAGACCCACCAGCATGCCAGCAGCGGCCCCGTCGCACTGAGCGGGACGCCCCTGATGGTGGAGTCCACCAGGCTCAGGTCGACGCCAGTGAAGGCCAGGCCGTAGTGCGCCCAACGGGCGCTGTCGCTGCTGCCGTTTCCCCTGCCATCACTTACAATGGAGATGTTGTAGGCTATCCCACCACCGGCGGAGTACTCCAGGGAGCGGTTCAGCTCGGGGCCGACCTCGAGGCGTACTACGGTCACGCTGTCCGGCGCCTGAGAGGCTGTGCTGACGACGAAGCGGTTTGTGCACTGGAGGCTCGCACGCACTGCTGACGGACCATCCAGGCCGTCGTCGGCGCCTGGAACACCGCCCACTATCTGAAGTTGGCACTCGATGGCGGGCGCAGGGTGGGAGCCTTGCGGATTCGGCAGCTGAGGGCCACGGTAGACGAAGTCGCCTTCTGTACAGCCTACAACATGTTATTGAGTGGGGAAGGCCGTCTGTTCTATCATACCTTGCAGGCTGCGAGCAGATAGCATCGTTATGCACGCATGCAGCTCTGTGCATTTCCCGTTTCATTGAAAGCATTGTGGAGTATACCACTAGAGTTGCTCAGTTTTATTTGGCCATCAAAGGATATGGTCACTGCAACCAATCTCGCTAAAGGAACCTCCCTAATTCTCGTGCAAAATTGCGGGGTAGCGGGACTGCCGAAGGTGGCCTCCGGGGTATGAACTATTGATGGCGGTTGTGGCGGTGGTGGTGGTGGTGGCGGTAGGTGGCGGTGGTGGCGGCGGGATCGATGTGTGTTGTGGTGGTGGTGGTGGTGGTGGTGGTGGTGGTGGTGGTGGTGGTGGTGGTGGTGGTGGTGGTGGTGGTGGTGGTGGTGGTGGTGGTGGTGGTGGTGGTGGTGGTGGTGGTGGTGGTGGTGGTGGTGGTGGTGGTGGTGGTGGTGGTGGTGGTGGTGGTGGTGGTGGTGGTGGTGGTGGTGGTGGTGGTGGTGGTGGTGGTGGTGGTGGTGGTGGTGGTGGTGGTGGTGGTGGTGGTGGTGGTGGTGGTGGTGGTGGTGGTGGTGGTGGTGGTGGTGGTGGTGGTGGTGGTGGTGGTGGTGGTGGTGGTGGTGGTGGTGGTGGTGGTGGTGGTGGTGGTGGTGGTGGTGGTGGTGGTGGTGGTGGTGGTGGTGGTGGTGGTGGTGGTGGTGGTGGTGGTGGTGGTGGTGGTGGTGGTGGTGGTGGTGGTGGTGGT
>LSYV01000067.1:90126-104821 GCA_001584585.1 Gonium pectorale
ATAGCTGCTCAGAACGGTCAATTGGACGCGATGGTGGCGTTGCTGCTGGCAGGCGCCAACCATGAGGCTGAAGACATGGTGCGCCCAGGCGGGAACGGCGGTGTTATCAATGGCAGCTTGGGACCGCCGGTCGTCTGGCATCAGGGGCTTGGGCAGTACAGCTAGGTCGCTTGGTTGCCCTGGTATGGTGTTGCACATGGGTGGGTGGATCGATGTGCAGTACGCACGTGACGCCATGCATGCCGTGCATGTACGACACGGACCGCCTGGCCACCAAAAAGTGCGAGGTTGGGGCTTTGCGCAGTACGTACACATTGTTGGCTCTGCAGGGACGGGGCAGTGAGGAAGGATAAAACGGGGCAGATTTGATATTATTTCGACGGCGGCAAAGAGTGATTACCACGCGTGCAGACCATCCAATATATAGCTGCAGTGAAGGGATTGTGGCGGGCATGCTGACATTGGGGTTGCCGCCTCAAGTGTCGGGATCAAAGATGGGTTGAGATAAGGGAAGGAGGGTCCGAGGATCAGCGGCGTCTAACATCTGTGTGAGGGGGGAGGGCGCTCCTGCCGCGCTCCTGTCTGCGTGCATTATCGCTGCCTGCACTCCGCCTGCCTGCTTTCCGCATGCGTCTGGACGGCCCACGTCGGGTAAAGCGAGAGTGTGTTTGTGTGTGTGCGTGCCGGGGACGCGTGCCGGGGACGCGTCCATCACTCACCTGATGACTGATAGCCAGTGTACGACAGCATGTGAAAAGCGGCACAGCAGCCAACAGTCGTCAGCGCGTTGCTGCTCTGGTCAAACAACCACCACTAGCAAACCTGAAGTAAGGCACCAACCAACCGACGGCTTTCAGTACATGCGGACCACAACCGCCCCCATGTCGACCTCCTACTAACGCCCAGCGCACTCTCGGGCTTCCTGTATCGTTTATGACTGCAGGACGGCGCGACACCTCTTCACATTGCTGCTATGAACGGACACGTGGAGGTCGTGGCGGCGCTGCTGCAGGCGGGTGCCAACACGGATGCCGCTATCAAGGTGCGCCCGGGCGGGTGCGGCGTTGTTTTCAACTGCCCTGCAAAACCCGCCGCAGTGCTGCTCCTCTGTTCGTCAGAGCAGCTGCTGCACACCTCAGTCCTTGCCGCACGGGACCAGCCCCTAAGTGTGGTGCTGGTCACGCGTTTCATAGCAGTCCAAACAGAGATATGGGTCCAGATGGCCCGTTCGCCCGAGATCCTAGCGACAAGGCATGTCCTGAGAGGCGTGTGCGTGTGTGTGTGTGTGTGTGTGTGTGTGTGTGGTGTTACATCTCCGGGCGGGCCGACGGTGGCCAGGGGCGCTACCCGCCCCAACGCAAGACCAACTCAACGCCGTGTGTGTATGTGCGCGGGGGGGGGGGAGATCTCCTCCACCCACTTAATGTCTTACAGCCAGTTTAGGACAACATCTTGACAGCAGCAGATCGCCAATCGGCCCTCACCCAGGAGCTCTTCATTTCGCCAATAAAACTAGCACCGTCCACCAACTAACGTCCTGTGAACTTGGGGATACCTGAATCGTTCATGGCTGCAGGATGGCTGGACGCCTCTTCACATTGCTGCTCAGAACGGACACGTGGAGGTAGTTGCGGCGCTGCTGCAGGAGGGCGCCAACAAGGAGGCGGCAAAGGAGGTGCGCCCGGGCAGCGGCGGCGGCGGTGTTGTCAGTCGCAGCCTGATGCCGGTCGTCTGACAGCAGGGGCTGTGGGTGGATGCCGCCTGCTGGGTGGACTTGCTGGTATGTTGCACATGGGTGGGTGGATCAAGGTGCCGTACGTGCCGTACGCATGCCATACATGTACACGTACCGTATGCATGGTGCAAGTGTGCCGCCCCCTCCATCACAAGCCCTCTCTGATTGCTTGGGGCTCAGCGCAGTACGTGCATGCTGGCACTGTGGGGCGGGGGGGGGGAGGGAAGGGGAAAGGGGGCAGGAATTCATGTTTTAGACAGCGATAGATGAAGGGTGGTTTCAGGTACCCGTCAAAGCATGTGCGACCATTGAAAGATTATCAGCAGGTAGTCCGAGGGCTAATTCCCTCCGCTCCCAGGCAAGCCAGCATCTAAAGAAGCAGTCTGCAGGTCCAGCATCAACTACTCCCTCCAAGGCAACTTGCTTTGCGATCACTGTGTAACTCGATGCAGCAATCACTTCATCATCAAACCTTACACCACTCACCCTCGAAGCAGAACAAGGGATTGTAGTGGGCTGGCTGGGATTGGGATCGCCGGGGTCGTATGTCGGGTTCGCCCCTGGAGGGACGCCGGTAGACATGTTTGGTGGGCCACCACGTAGCCGGGTAGGCCACCCATATGTCAAACAACCACCGCCAGCTGACCGACCAGGCGTGACATGAACGCTACATGAAAGGACTGTCGCGTGCAGCCAAATGCCTGATGCCCCTGGTCAACAACCAACTAACGCCCGGCGCACCCTCGGGCTGCCTATATCGTTCATGACAGCAGAACGGCGCGACGTCTCTTCACATTGCAGCTCTGAATGGACACGTGGAGGCCCTTGCGGCGCTGCTGCAGGCGGGCGCAAATAAGGATGCGGCATCCAAGGTGCGCCCCGGTGGCGGCCGCGGTGTTTTCAGTGGCGGCGTTGGACCGGTCGTCGGGCATTGGAAAGGGATCCTGCCCTCTGGATCGACTTGGTGGGATGTTGAACATGAGTGGGTGGATGGATGTGCCGTACGCGCCGCCATGCATGCCGTGCATGTACGACACGGACCTCCCAGGCATCATTTGCATGGTGCAAGTGTATGTGCCGTGTTCGCTGCCCCCCCTCCCCCCCTGGGTAGTTGGGTAGTTGGGTAGTTGGGTAGTTGGGGCTCAGCGCAGGACGTGCACATTAGCGCTACGGGGCAGTGGCAAGGGGGAAAGGGGGCAGGCGATGATGTTTTAGATGGCGGTTAGAGTGATATGGCCACGATGGTAGCGGCGGTGGAGGGATGGTTGTGGGCTGGCTGGGATGGGGGTCACCATTTCAAGTGACAGGATCAGTAAGGGCTGTCGCTAAGGCAAGAAGGGTGGGCCGAGGATCTGTCGTCGTGTTATGTCCATATCTGCTGCAACAGCCCTTGGTCAGCATCCAACAGCTCTAAATGCACCTTCGATCTGTCTGTATCGCTCATGGCTGCAGGATGGCTGGACGCCTCTATTCATGGCAGCTCTGAACGGACACGTTGGGGCCGTTGCGGCGCTGCTGCAGGCGGGCGCCAACCAGGATGCGGCAACCAAGGTGCGCCCGAGCAGCGGCGATGGCTGTGTTGTTAGCGCCGTGGTGGTGCCGGTGGTCGTCTGGCAGCAGGGGCTCGGGGATCCCGCCCGCTGAGTCGCCTTGGTCGGATGTTGCACATGGGCGGGTGGATCCATGCGCCGTACGCGCCGCCATGTCAACCATGAATGTACGACACGGACCATCCAGGCGTCGTATGTATGGAATAAGTGGGCCTTGTTCTTATCTCCACCAACTCTTCTCCTGGTTAGTTTGGCAGTACATGCACATTGGCGCTGTGGGTCGGGGCACTGGCAAGGGGGAAAGGGGGCAGGCGATGATGTTTTAGATGGCGGTTAGAGTGATATGGCCACGATGGTAGCGGCGGTGGAGGGATGGTTGTGGGCTGGCTGGGATGGGGGTCACCATTTCAAGTGACAGGATCAGTAAGGGCTGTCGCTAAGGCAAGAAAGGTGGGCCGAGGATCGGTCGTCGTCTTATGTCTATATCTGCTGCAACAGCCCTTGGTCAGCAACCTACCAGCTCTAAATGCACCTTCGATCTGACTGTATCGTTCATGGCTGCAGGATGGCTGGACGCCTCTTCACATCGCTGCTCAGCACGGAAGCGTGGATGCCGTTGCGGCGCTGCTGCAGGCGGGCGCCAACCAAGAAGCGGCAACCAAGGTGCGCCCGGGCGGCATCCTCATAGGTAACGCTCAGCTATAGTCTAAGCAACTGGCGGTTGATATGTTAGGAACCTATGATCCGACCGCTCGATGGTCACCACAGGTCGTGGATTCGAATCCCGTAATCCAATCACGGACAGGGCTGTGGCATGATTGCGCAAGCACGCAGTCGTGAGCCCATAGCTCGGGGGCCCATCTTGCGAAGCGCTGGCTGTGATGGCCACCATGCTGACTCCAGGCACATGACCAGGGGCGTGAGTCAGGCGTGGAGGGGGCGGTGGTGGATATACCGTCGGAAAAACCCCGGTGGGAGCGATCCCTCAACAAGGGGACATGTGCCATACTCCCCCCTTAACACACGCGATGGTGTATGATCACGCGTTAACTTTACTTTACTTTTACTTTACGCCCGGGCGGCGGTGGCGGTGTTGTATGTCAGGGGCCGCGAGAATACCAAAGCTACCAGTCTAACCAACTGGTGTTTGGGCTGGTAGGAACCCACGCATGGCAACAAGATTGCACTGCATACACTCGGTGCAAAACATGGAGGCCCTGGAACCCGGCCGCAGTGGCCACCGGCACAGTCGGCTTATGCTAGCAGTAGGCTTCCCGAGCTGAAAGCGTGGCGGCAGATAGAATATATGAATCTACAAGAATTCGGTGCGTTTGGACGGTCCCGCCGTACTTATGCGTGGCGGGGTCAACAGCGGTGAATCCGAGCTGCGGTCCCGTGCCACGCCCCCCCATAATCTACAGCGGTATGCATGGATGACAAGGCCTGATAAGCCTCGAACGCCTGAGCTCAAGGCGCATGCATGCGACGCACCCGGTTGTTGCCATTTCGAGCGCACCGGCGTGGCGTCATTTAGGTTTTGCCGAGCAGGTCCCTGTTGAGGGCCCATTGGGGCAAGAGAACAAGTCAGGCAATTCTAGCGGCATTTCGCCGTCGGCGCCAAACGACTGACGGGCATTGGAGCACGTAGCGAGTAACGCCTTGGGCCCGCATTCGGGCACTGGGCACCGTGTGGGCGCTGACTGCGTCCCTAGCAAATGGCGCGGGTTTATGTGACGGGCGGTCAGTGTGTTCACGCGACGTCCAGATTTCGTGGTGGCCATTTTGCTTGCACCCGGGTCCCCGCTTCTAACTCCATGGCCACGCCCACATAACAAAGAACCCCTGTGACTTGCACGGCATGCGTGCCCATAAACGTAGTGCCCAGCCGTGTCATCACCAGCTGTGCAGTCCAGGACCTCCATCCGCAGTGAGTTGGCAGAGATCAAGCCCACTCTGGCCTTTTCACCGGATATTTTGCACCCAGTGTTCGAATCCCCGTATATTGACAGCGGCGAACGGGCCCTCGGCTCAGCCGGTAGCACCTGTCAAACACCCGCCGCTGGCTGACCCGACGTTCTATGCCATCAACCAACCACCTGCTCCCCGCACATGCCTGCTGCAACCGCCCCTGATTAACCACCAACTAACGCCCAACGCACCCTCGGGCTGTCTGCATCGCTCGTGCATGACCGCAGAACGGCGCAACGCCTATGTATATTGCTGCTCAGAACGGACACGTGGAGGCCGTTGCGGCGCTGCTGCAGGCGGGCGCTAACAAGGATGCGGAAGAGAAGGTGCGCCCTGGTGGCGGCCGCGGTGTTGTCAGCGGCAGCGTGATGAATGCCGGTCGTCGTCTGGCAGCAGGGGCTTGGGGATCTAACTAGCTCGCGCGGTTGCCTTGGTGGGATGTTGCACATGGATGGCTGGAAATAAGAATTGTTAGATTGGGCGCACACGCCAAAGTGAGGAATGGGTGCGCTTTTGGACTACGGGCACGATCCATACCACCACCCCCAACTGCTTCCACGGTCTGACAACAGTGAAGTAAAAGTAAAAGTAAAGTTTACGCGTGATCATACACCATCGCGTGTGTTTAGGGGGGACCATGGCACACGTCCTCTTGTTGAGGGATCACTCCCACCGGGGTTGTTTCCAACGGTATATCTACCACCGCCCCCTCCACGCCTGACTCACGCCCCTGGTCAGAGTCAGCAGAGTGACCATCACAGCCAGCGCTTCGCAGGTTGGGCCCCCAAGCTATAGGGTCACGACTGCTTGCGCAATCATGCGACTGCTCTATCCCGTGATTGGAATACGGGATTCGAACCTGTGGTGATCATCTAGCGATCGGATCATGGGTTTCTAACAGCTCAACCACCAGTTGGTTCGACTGATAGCTGAGCGTTAGCAATGGGGATAGCCTGACAACATGTATGTATGGGGAACATCGCCTGCAGCGCCATGGCCGCTATCGCAACTCCTGAGCGAGGATTAGGGTCGCCGGGGTCGTGTTTCGGGATCGGGTACGGAGGGGGGTCGAGAAGGTGAGGAGGCTTGGCGGAGGAAGGGTTGGTATCTGATCGACACGATACGACCATACCGACAGGAAATGGGGTGGTCCCTTCCCATCCGCCCCTTCACTCGCCACTTCCAGCAGCCCCGGGGCATGCATGCAAGGATCGTGGGTATTTGAGGCGGATGCGCAGCGGCCGTGTTTGGGGCGGGGAAGGGGGGGAAGAGAGGTCCACCTACCGCTGTCATGAAGACAAACAGCCGGTGTACGCCAACATGGTGACAGCGACTCATGGGCCCTCGACTAGTAGCGCATTCTCCCACAGGTCCAACAACCGCCGCCAGCTGACCTGAAGGACGGCATCAACCATCTAACGGCCCCAATACCTGACTGCTGCAATCGACCCTGGTAGCGACCAACTCCCACACAACGCACTTTCGAGCTGTCTGTATCTATATTTCATGACTGCAGACCGGCGCTACGCCTCTGTTAATTGCTGCTCAGAACGGACATGTGGAGGCCGTTGCGGCGCTGCTGCAGGCGGGCGCCAACAAGGATGCTGCAAAGAAGGTGCGCCCGGGCGGCGGCGGCGGTGTTGTCAGTGGCAGCATGAACGCATCTCGTACAGGTCTGCTGCAACCGCCCCCGTGTCAACCACAGTAATGCCCAACAATGCTTTGGTCTATCTGTGTCGATAATGACTGCAGGATGGCTGGGCGCCTCTGCACATTGCTGCTCAGAACGGACACGTGGAGGTCGTCGCGGCGCTGCTGCAGGCGGGCGCCAAGAAAGATGCGGAAGAGAAGGTGCGCCCCGGTGGCGGCGGCAACGGTATTCAAGGGCAGAATGGGGCCGGTAGTCTGGCAGCAGGGGCTTAGGGATCCAGCCCACGCAGGTGGGTGCATCGATGTGCCGTACGTGCCGCCGTGGATGCCGTGCATGTACGACACGAAGCATTCACAATAACTGACAGCCAGTTACCGGTTACTTGTTGACATACAGCGGAGCATGTGCCCTTGGCCGGTTGCGCATTGACCCACATATAAAACAAAACCATCCAGCTGACCAAACAGACGCCATCACCCAACCGCCGGCATTCCACACACACTAATGCAAACGCAACTGTTCAACTACCAACTAGAACGTCGTTTCGGTCTATCTGTTTCTATCCTTCATGGCTGCAGGATGGCTGCACGCCTCTGGTCATTGCTGTTCAGAACGGACATGCGGAGGTCGTCACCGTGCTGCTGCAAGCGGGCGTCAACACGGAAGCGGCAGAGGAGGTGCGCCAGGGCGGCGGCGATGGTGTTGTCGTTGTGTGGCAGATTGGTGCCGGTTGTCTGGCAGCAGGGGCTTGGGGATCCCGCCCACTGGGTCGACTTGATGGGATGTTGCACATGGGTGGGTGGATCCATGCGCCGTACGTGCCGCCATGCATGCTGTGCATGTACGACACGAATCGCCCAGGCGGCGTATGTATGGTGCAAGTGTGCCGCCTCGTCCATCCCCCCTCTCTTTGGTTGGGTCATGGGTTTTGTGTGGCGGTGCGGTGCGGTGCGGTGGGGAAGGGTAATAGGGGGCAGGAATGTATGTATTAGACGGCGGTAGAGAGAGAAAGCAGTCGCGGCAGCGGCGTGGGAGGGAATGTGATCAACTGACTGAGATTGGGGTCGCTGCGTTTAGTCTGCTCTCCTGTCTGCGTGCATCTGCGCTGCCTGCATTCCGCCTGCCTGCTTTCCCCATGCATCTGGACGCCCCCGTCAGGTAATGCGGGTCTGTCTCTAATGTGGATTGTATCTTGGGGGAGGGCGGTGGATGGCCATCAGACCTGGCTGGGGTGATGCCTTCACTCACATACCCTTGGGCTATTGGTCACTGCTACCCCTGGGCGTGAATGCATGGGCTGCAATGGCTGTGCTTTTGGCGGGGCATGGGGGGGCTTGACCACCTCCATGATAACTAGAACCCAGCGGACGACAGCATATGGACAGCGGCACAATGGCCCTCAGCCGGTAGCGCACGGACCTACCGGTCAAATAATAGCCGCCAGCTGACCCGACGTAGGCCTTCCTCTAAGCACCAGCTACCCAGACATGCCTACTTGCTGCAACCGCCGCTGATTCACCACCAACCAACGCCCAACGCACCCTCGGGCTGCCTGTACCTATCCTTCATGACTGCAGACCGGCGCTACGCCTCTGTACATTGCTGCTCAGAACGGACATGTGGAGACCATTGCGGCGCTGCTGCAGGCGGGCGCCAACACGGATGCTGCGGAGGAGGTGCGCCCGGGCGGCGGCGGCGGCGTTGTCAGTGGCAGCGTGGTGCCGGTTGTCTGGCAGCAGGGATTTGGGGATCCCGCCCGCTGGTTGGCTATGGTGGAAATGTTGCACATGGATGGTTTGGATTGATGTGCCGTACGTGCCGCCATGCATGCCGTGCATGTACGACACGGACCACCCAGGCGTCGTTTGCATGGTGCAAGTGTTCCGTTTTATCCACCACCTCCCCCCTCTCTTTGCTTGGGGCTCAGCGCAGTACGTGCACATTAGCGCTACGGGGCAGTGGCAAGGGGGAAAGGGGGCAGGCAACTATGTTTTAGACGGCGGTTAGAGTGATATGGCCACGACGGTAGCGGCGGTGGAGGGATGGTTTTGGGCTGGCTGGGATGGGGGTCACCATTTCAAGTGACAGGATCAGTAGGGGTGTCGATAAGGGAAAGTGAGTGCGCCGAGGATCAGCCGTCATCTGTGTGTGTTTGTGAATTGGCGTACGTGGGGGGCCGCTCCTGCCGTGCTCCTGTCATATGTCTGTATGCATCAGCGCTGCCTGCAATCCGCCTGCCTGCTTTCCGCATGTGTCTGGACGGCCCCGTCTGGGAACGTGGGGTGGCTGCCAACGTGGATTACTTCGGGGTGGGGGTTTGGATGGTTATCGGACCTGGCTGAGCATGCGGGAGGGGCTGGGGTGGTGCCTTCCCACCCGCACCTTTACCCACCGCACCTTTATCCGGGGGGGGGCGCCCAGCCAGTAGTCGACAGCGGCGAACCGGCCCTTAGCCGGTAGCGCATTGACCCACCTGTCCAAAAGCCGCCGCCAGCTAACCTGAAGGACGGCATCAACCAACCACCGGTCTCCATACATGCCTGCTGCCACCGCCACTGGTCAATCACTGACTAACGCCCAGCGCATCTTCCTTCGAGCTGCCTGTATCCTTCATGGTTGCAGAATTGCGCGACGCCTCTGTTCATTGCTGCTCAAAACGGACACGTGGAGGCCATTGCGGCGCTGCTGCAGGCGGGTGCCAACAAGGATGCCGCTGTCAAGGTGCGCCCGGGCGGGTGCGGCGGTGTTGTCAGTGGCAGCGTGGTGCCGGTCGTCGCCTGGCAGCAGGGGCTTGGGGATCTAGCTAGCTAGCTCGCTTGGTCGCCTTGATGGGATATTACGCATGGATCGGTAGATCGATTTGCCGCACTTTCCGCCATGCATGCCGTGCATGTACGACACCCAGGACCACCCAGGCGGTGTATGTATCACTCGGAGCTAACCATCCGGTGCTGGCACGCCTCCTTCATTCATCCCCCGAGCGAGGATGCCCTTCCTGCCTGGCGGTGTTGACATAGCGGAGCCCTGCGTATGAATGACTTGTCCAGATAGAGCTGCATGCCCATGCCCCGCGGGTGCGAATCGCTGGACGCGATGCGACGGGCGTGATGTCGATATTGTCAAGACCATTGGTTCGCTGGGTTGCCGCTGGGTCCATAAATCTCGAGCTCTGAGCGACCCGCTCCACGACCGTGCCATTGGGCCGATATTTGAAAGCCATGGGTTCATTGCATGAAAAGGGCCGGCGGCTTGGGAGCATTCCGCGTGGACAGCTCCGAGTCCCTACAGAGATATACAGTGGGGTGGAGTGGTGCCAGGTTGGCACTGGATGGTTATCGGACATGGCTGAGCATGCGGGAGGGGCTACGCCTTCCCAACCGCCCCTTTGTCCGCCACTGACAGTAGCCCCGGTCGCAGTGGACGTGGGAAGGCCGGTACACAGTGGCTGCGTGTGGGCTCCACCAGCCACGGATGACTGACATCCAGCGGGTTGCCAGCGTCACAGCGGCCATCAGCCGGTAGCGCATTGAACTGCCTGTCAAAACAACGTTGCCAGCTGACCAGACAGACGCAACGAAGCAACCGCCTGCTCCACATATTATGTATATAACTTAGAGGTCCGCAGTGTGCGGGTAGTGATCCTAGGACGCTAGGGGAGCGAGACCGGACACACAGCGTGTCTTACAGACAGGAAGCACGCGTAGATTGAGTGTGTGTTGCGAAACGACTGCAGCGCAAAGCCGAAGGTAGCCAGGAAGACAGGCCACCAACATGACATGTGACTTGAACCTGACAACTGTCAGAACCAGCACTTCTCAGACCTGTCCGTGAGGGGCGGAGCGCAGACTGGGGCTACATATATGCCAGCTTTAAACGCCCCAATGTGAAACACCGCTTCACGCCCACCGCACCCTGGGGCTTTCTGTATCTATCCATCCTAACTGCAGGATGGCTGCACGCCTCTGTACATTTCTGCTCAGAACGGACACGTGGAGGCCGTTGCGGCGCTGCTGCAGGCCGGAGCCAGCAAGGATGTGGCTACCAAGGTGCGCCCGGGCGGCGGCGGTGTTGTGAGTGGCGGCGTTGGACCGGTTGGCTGGCAGAAGGGGCTTAAGGATCCAGCTCGCTCGCACGAGTGTGTGTTGCGAAACGACTGCAGAGCAAAGCCGAAGGTAGCCAGGAAGACAGGCCACCAACATGACAGGTGACTTGAACCTGACAACTGTCAGAACCAGCACTTCTCAGACCCGTCCGTGAGGGGCGGAGCGCAGACTGGGGCTAGATATATGCCAGCTGCAACCGCCCCAATGTGAAACACCGCTTCACGCCCACCGCACCCTGGGGCTTTCTGTATCTATCCATCCTAACTGCAGAACGGCGCGACGCCTCTGTACATTTCTGCTCAGAACGGACACGTGGAGGCCGTTGCGGCGCTGCTGCAGGCCGGAGCCAGCAAGGATGTAGCTACCAAGGTGCGCCCGGGCGGCGGCGGTGTTGTGAGTGGCGGCGTTGGACCGGTCGGCTGGCAGAAGGGGCTTGGGAGATCCAGCTCGCTCGCACGGCTGATTTGGTGGGATTTTACTCATGGGTGGTTGGATCGATGTGCCGTACGTGCCGCAATGCATGCCGTACATGTACGGAACGGATCACACAGGCGGCGAATCTATGGTGTGGTTGTGCCGCCTCGTCCACTCACCCCCTTTTTGGTCGCGGCACAATTGGCGCAATACGCGGCACACTGGCGCTGCAGGACGGGACAGGGTATCGGACCTTGCTGAGTGTGCGGAATGGGAAGGGGGAATAATGTATGGCGGACGCGCAGCGGCTGTTTGCGTGACGCGGAAGCGGGCGCCCACCAGGTACCGGTCCACCGGGTACCGGTCCACCAGGTACCGGTCCACCAGGTACCGGTCCACCAGGTACCGGTCCACCAGGTACCGGTCCACCAGGTACCGGTCCACCAGGTACCGGTCCACCAGGTACCGGTCCACCAGGTACCGGTCCACCAGGTACCGGTCCAACACAGGTCAGACATGGGCGCGTGACATGGGCGCAGGCATCACGCTCGAGGGAGGCGTCGCGGTGCTCTTCGCAGCCCCGGGGCATGCATGCAAGGATCGCGGGGATGTTAGGCGGTTGTGCAGCGGCAGTGTGCGGAAGCGGAAGCGGAAGCGGGCGGCCACAGCCCACCTGATCACTGACTAACGCCCAGCGCACCTTCTGGCTGTCTGTATCGTTCATGACTGCAGAACGGCGCGACGCCTCTTCACATTGCTGCTCTGAAAGGACACGTGGAGGTCGTGGCGGCGCTGCTGCAGGCGGGTGCCAACAAGGATGCCGCTGTCAAGGTGCGCCCGGGCGGGGGCGGCGGTGTCAGTGGCGGCGTTGGACCGGTCACATGGCAGCAGGGGCTCGGGGATCCAGCTCGCTCGCTTGGTCGCCTTGATGGATGTGCCGATTGTATGTACGGCTCTAGGCGGCCCGGCCTCAGCTCCTGGCCGGGTTTTCACCGTCCGGGTAGCCACATCTACACAGCACACACACGACATGTAATGTGCGTTGCGGCCCGCCCACCCGCCATCATCGCACGTAACAACGGCGCATCGGCCAGCAGCAGCGCGTTGACGTACCGGTGCGACAATCAGCGCCAGCTGATTAGCAGACGTATGCCAGCTACCCGTACATGCCTGCTGAAACCGCCTCTCGTCAACCACCAACTAACATCAAGCGCATCCACGGGCTGTCTGCATCGTTAATGACTGCAGGGCGGTTGGACTTCTCTGCACCTGGCTGCTCTGAACGGACACGTGGGAGCCGTTGCGGAGCTGCTGCAGGCGGGCGCCAACAAGGATGCGGCTACCAAGGTGCATGCGCCCGGGCGGCGGCGGCGGTGTTGTTAGCGGCTTGTCGGTGGGAGCGTTGGGGTCCCACCAAGCCATGTACGATACGGGTCTGATGGACGGTGGCCGTTTCCACTCCTTCGCACTCCTTGTACTCGTTCCGCCCTTTCACAACCTTCTACGAAGCCCCTATTTGATGCTATGTTTAGAGGGATTCGCGTATGCAGGGATGAGGGGGCGTTGACGGGGCCGGGGGTTTGGCCGAACGGCGGTGGGGGAGGGGGGGCGCTGTGTGCAGCCGGCAGCCGTAGTGTGGTAGCAGCGCCCCCCCCCCTCCCTCGCTTCTCGGCAGCTCGTTGACCGGCCGCTCAAAACCCTCACAACAGGACGGCTCGACCCCCCTCCGGTCAGCGGCGTACGGGGGTCATGTGGCGGTGATGCGGGCGCTGCTGCTGGCAGAGGGAGTCGACGAAATGGCCGGGTCGGAGGTGGGTGCCGCTACCAACTTGTGCTTCGTTGCCGCAACAACTCGCAGCTGGATGGAACTGCAGAAACTTTGGCCCGACCAAAGGTTGCATATCATCCTCCACATCCGCAAGCTTCTTCTTAACTACTTTCGTGATGCATCCACCTGCCAGTCACGACCTGCTTGGACTCTCCAAAGGTTCTTTCAGGCGGCTGCCCCAACTTGTACAACTTGTGTGCTGCGCTGTTCTGCATGCAGGGCTGCTGGACCCCGCTGCACCTCGCCTGCCTGGACGGCGACCTGGCCCGGGTGGAGCAGCTGCTGCAGCAAGGCGCCCCCGTTGAGGCGGCAGAGAAGGTAAGCATCATGAGGAACCCGCACGTGTATTAAGACGGGCCCTTACAGTACTCGGTGTCCGCGTTTACATATTTACTTTATGTACTCCATGTGGCCATTATGTACTCCATGTGGCCTTTATGTACTCCATGTGGCCATTAACCCATTGAACGCGGTCCATGCACTGCCCTCACAGGGCGGCTGGACCCCGCTGCACCTGGCGCTGTGTGGTGGGAGCTGCGAGGTGGTGGAGCGGCTGCTGCGTGGCGGGGCCAGCGCCTCACAGGCAACGGTTAGCTAGTTGGCGCTGCCGTACGCATGCGTCTGCGCTGACTACCATGTCGTGCACCCCAACTGATGGTGGTCGTGTGCTCTAGCCTGTATAGCTATGTTGCCATCAGCCATTGAACGGCCACTGTCCCTCCAATGCACCACACCTGCAACCCACCGACTTCATCCAAATGCTTGGTTCAGGCACTCAAGGACTCGCCTCTTCACTTCGCCGCCCAGCTGGGATCGCTAGCTGCGGCTAAGCTGCTGTTGGAGAAGGCGGATGCAGCTGGGCAGCTGGTGGTAACCAGGGATGCGGGAATTGACGTTGCAAATGTGGTGAGTTTTGGAATGTGGGCCTCCCGTGTAGAGTAATTGCTGTTACACGCCTGCTGTTCTTTTGCCTGAGTATGTGTTCAGGCAGCAGGCAGGTAGTGGCACACGCCGTCTTCCAGGGGATCAAGGCTGCCAGTCATGATGTGCTTCATGCGGTGACACCAGCCAGTTGCATATGCCCGCAGCATGGCCACACCCCGCTTCACTGCGCCTGCTTTCGAGGCCACGTGGACGTCTTGGATCTGCTGATCAGCCGGGGGGCCTCTCTCACGCATCCCGACGAGGTGAGGAGCAAGCTCGGCGAGATGTGAACGTTGTGCACGGAAACTTCTCACCCTCACGTGTTGGGTATTGCAGGACGGCAACACACCCCTGCACCATGCAAGCCACAATGGCCAGACGGGTGCTGTGGAGGTGCTCCTGCGAGCCCGCGCCCCGCTGGAGGTCCGGAACGATGATGTAGGTGGTCTGGAAATCTGTTGGTACGGACAATCCATAAAAGCAAAAGTAAAAGTAAAAGTGAAGTTAACGCGTGATCATACA
>LSYV01000067.1:105214-118583 GCA_001584585.1 Gonium pectorale
TAAAGACAAAAGTAAAAGTAAAAGTGAAGTTAACGCGTGATCATACACCATCGCGTGTGTTAAGGGGAGAGTATGGCACATGCCCTCTTGTTGAGGGATCACTCCCACCGGGTTTTTTTCCGACGGTATATCCACCACCGCCCCCTCAACGCCTGACTCACGCCCCTGGTCATGTGCCTGGAGTCAGCATGGTGGCCATCACAGCCAGCGCTTCGCAGGTTTGGCCCCCGAGCTATGGGCTCACGACTCTGCTTATGCAATCATACGACTGCTCTCCCGTGATTGGAGTACAGGATTTGAACCCACGACCTGTGGTGACCATCGAGCGATCGGATCATGGGTTCCTAACAGCTTACCCACCAGTTGGTTAGACTGATAGCTGAGCGTTAGCTATGGGGATACGGACATTCCGCACAACGTCATAAGGATTGCATGGGAGCGAACATTTAGATACAAGCCCATCCTGAGTTCCAGCAGTGCGTCTTGCGTCACTTAGCCGCGGCTGCGCAGCGGAAAAAGGTACTTGCAAGCAGGAAAGAAAGTCGTTTGCAGGGGATGGAGGGATCCACCTAATTTCCCAACATTGCGGGTGTGAGGGTGACGTTCTGCTATGGGTTACAAGTTAGCAGCTCAGAGCCTTGGAAACGGCCAGCGTCTCGGGCAGCGGAATTTCCAGGTACACCAACATGGACACACGCAATCGCTAACCCCCGTGTTCCTGGTACAACCGTTCTGATTCACCCACCCTCTGCAGCGGCCTTTGTGGCACCCACAGACCGAAGCCTGCGCATCCTAAGCTGCTTCATGTATGGCTTCTTCCAGCGTGACTCCCAACGCCTTTGCCACGTAATTGCTGTGTCCCTCGGAATGGTCGCCGGGTTAGTTAACACGGCGTTGACGCCCTGGGACAGAGCCCCTTTGGGGACCCACTTCTCCGCGCGCGGAATATCAGATGCTCTCATCAGAGGCTAACGAGGCACACGGCCGCCTTACCCTTCCTTCGTGATACAACGACCTTCCCCTGCCGGCATTGCATTGGTTACTTCGAAGGGAACACCGCGGCGTGATCTACGAGCAACTACACACCCTCGGAAGGGATGCGGGCGCCATCGTCGCAACGGATAAAGGCCGCGAACCCTAGGGCTGACGAGCCCAAACTCGTGCCGCAACTTAGGGAGTTTACAATCAATACAACTAGAACCGCAACCAACGTCTCCACCGTGAGAGGAGATTTGCGATTACGTACCCTTACTCCGAGCCGCTGTTCGGCACCACCTGTCCGCGCGTTTTTGCAAACCTGGGTCTTTGTAGGGTAGTGTCACCCGTTAGCCGCGTCCTCGTAGATTGCAATACTTGTCGGTTGAACTGTTGCGTATGTGCAAACGCTTGTCCCTTGGTGTGTGGGGGGGGGGCGACGGGTTGCGAGTTGTGGGCGGCTGGGTGTTGACAGAGGGGCAGCGCGACGAGCAGGTGGGGTGGGGTTGGAAAGGCCCTCACGGTCACGCATCGCGCACACCCACGCCGCGCCGCAGACACTGCCTTTCGCATGCAAGCACCCGGCTGCAGGAAGGATGGAAACGAATAACGCACCGCGCGACCCGACAGCGGGGGACTGCATCGAGCATGTGGCTCGCTACGCAGCAAAGAATCACAGCATGCACCCAATTCAACGACGCCTGCGCCCAATTCAGCTTGCATGCTATGGGCCGGGTCCTAGTTCGGCATGACATCTCATCATATGACATCGGCCGTAGGAGCGGTAATTCACTGCCCATCCAGAGCAGTTGCTGAAACATTGTTGTTAACCAAGCCGACCAAGGTACGGTATCTGTGCAGGGTCGGCCAGGCAACCCCAATCCACCCATCCAGGCTGTCATCCTATCTCCAATCCCGCATCCCTCACCTTCTCCCGCAACTTCTAACCCCGTCTCCTAGCCAAGTATTGACCCCCAGCCTCTGCACAGCGGCGAGGACAGGGTTTACACGGGACGGGACTGCAGCTGCTAAATTTGTGCTATTACACGCTCGATGCAACAGTTAATTAATTATAATGCAAGCAGCACCTCTACGACAGCCCGTACAAGTTCTGCGTCCCAAAGTGCCTTCTAGGGTTTTTTGGCATATGAACATGTAGTCATGTAACATGTAACAAGCGTATTATTTGGTCTCTCATGGACACTTTGCAGCACAGCAGCTCATTGGCCCAAATTTGCATTGCTACATGCGAATAAAGCGAGCTCATCTTGCTCTCGATGTGCATGTGGGCCCTTTCACCACGCTTGAGAATGCTGTTGGACATGCAGATCCCCAACCGCTGAAGTCGTGGACTAACCTAGGAAACTCTCCTCCTGACCGGCGGTGGTCCACCACCCACCAGGGCCTCACGCCGCTGCACCGAGCGTGTCAGAGAGGCCACAGAGACGCGGTGAAGCTCCTGCTGCGGGCCGGTGCTCACCATGAGGCCAAGACGAATGTAAGGTCATGCCGTGTGCCCATGCATTTCTGCAAGTGATCGCGCGCACACGGCATGTAGGGGCATGAAGCTGGAGCGAGGCCTTATCGAGGCCTTATCACTACTAAGCTGTTTGAAGGACCAACATAGCTGCATCTTAGAGACATATGTTGATGACCAGGGGAGTTTCCTGCAAGATCCACGCCTGCTTGCCTCCGCATCGCCTTTCCGCCTACGCCCAACCAGGATGGCAAGACCCCACTGGGCCTTGCATGGGATGAGGGCTTTGGGGGGCTGGTAGACCTGCTGTTGCAGCACGACGTCGACATGGCCACCTCAATAAGGGTGAGAGACTTGCTAGCTGTATGTATGACCCTGTCGGCCACAAGCTTTACTGTGGATCTTGGCTATACCATTTGACTGTCTGTCTTCAGGTCGCACCGCGGAGCAAGGTCGTGCTGGTCGGCCCCGGTGCTGCTGGGAAGACCACCCTCGCCCACCGGCTCGTGCACGATGAGTACAAGGCAGACATCCCGGCAACGGACAACCTGCAGGTTCATGTATGGACGCTGAAAGGAGTCGACCAGCAGCAGCCCACATGGCTCAGCATTTGGGACCTGGGAGGCCAGGTGCGCATGTTCTTCAGATGTAGCCGGTGTCCGTTCGGGGGGAAGGGAGGGGGAAGGCAGCTGGAGCGGGTGCTAGTAGGCAGGGGCCGTGTTTACATTACTCCACATCCAGACCAGCTGCACCTCTCAGCGCCGTACACAGGGGCCCAAGCTTACGAGTAAGAAGAATGATGCGAACTAATCATGCGGGATAAGCTTCTTTACATGCTACACATAGGTTGGTTCTTTCATTTCTTCTAGACAATCCTTCTTTTTCACCCTTCAGCACGGATTCTGGTCTACCCACGCGATATTCATGTCTCCGGAAGCCGTCTACATCACCCTCTACAACTCCCGCAACAGCGACCAGGCGGATAAAGTAGACTCATACCTCGAACGTGTCCAAACTTTGGCGCCTGGAGCCTGCAACATGGTGGTCGGGGCGTGGGCAGGTACGGGCTCAAGCGCTCTGGGTGTAGATGAAGGCATATCACACAATGAAGCGTGTGCTTGCATGCAGATAAGGACGAGAAGGGCGGAGGATTTACTGGTGTGCAGCCGCCTGCGACTGCCCTGCGTGGCTACAAGAACCCTGTCAGCATACCCGGCCTCCCTGATGGAGAATGCCTATGCCTGTCTAGCAAGACGGAAAATGGCATTCCGGAACTGAAGCAAGCAATCATGGAGCTGACAGGCGTCATACAGTCGGGCTCAATGATGAACGTCGTTCGCCTGCCTGAATTGTACGTGCGGCTACGAGACAAGGTAAGGTGCCGAGTGCGATATATCTCGCGTGTGGTCGTGTACATGCTAACTTGCTGACGTTTGAGCAGGTGCGGAGCCTGAGAGAGCGCATGAAGCAGGAAAATAAGCCCAGGCTCGTGTCCCTGGAGTACGTCATCAGGAACATGGAGGCAGATATTCCTCAAGGGGCTGAGCTGCATCGCTTCCTGAGCAGGTTGTCCGACTTTGGGGAGCTGCTCCAATTCCAGCATGTCCCCGGCCTGGAGGACAAAGTGGTCATCGACCCCGAGTGGCTGGCTGATGTGCTGGGGGACGTGGTGACACGGGACGACAAAGACAAGCAGCGGCGGTTACAGCTGCTGGAGGGGCATAGCAGCATGCCAGAGGGGCATGTCAGCATACGGGGGGTCCGCGAGGTACGGTTTCACCTGTTAGCACAAGGAGCGTTGTCATGAACATTAGTTTCGTCATGCAGGCGATGGAGGCAAGGTGCCCGGGCAATGCCAACGAGCTTGTCCGGATCCTGGAGGAGTACGGCCTGTTGTACGACCTGGGTGACGGCGAGCGGGCCATCATTCCACCCACACTGCCGACGCTGAAGGCGGATGACATTGAGAAGTTCCTGTGGGAGGTCCGTCTGCTTTTGAGTTTATAAACAGAGTATACCGAAGGATGGGCTTGGGGTTAAGAGATTGGATAGAGACTTCATGCTGCGTGCAGGTTCTAAGAACCGTACCCAAACCCGGCTCTGTGGCTGACTGCAAGTAAGCGGTACATTACAGGCAGGTGTGCGAGTCCAGTGCTCCGAAAACCAAGCAGGTTCAGATCCGTCTCTTCGCCCGGAATACCTCCTCCCTCTGCTGCTAGCGACATCTTAAACCACTCTCCATTTATCCCCTGGTGACCATGTTTCCAGGAGTCTCCAGGCCCCCATGAACAGCCACTGCGGTGGTGGGGCGCCAAGTACACCTTCGACAAGCACCTCCCGGACGCGCTGCTGTGCCGGCTGCTGTGCCGGCTGCTATCGCTACCGCAGCTGCACGGCATGGAGCTGGGGCGCATGTGGCGCTTCGGGGTGTTTCTGCAGCATGGGGCCCAGCGCCTCGTTGTAGCGTATGACCCAGACCAGGTAAAGCAAAGCTGCTGGGGGTCACCAGCTCTGCCTTGGCCCCAATCCATGACGCTATCAGTCAGTGGCCCCACGCCTACGTGTGGCTTTGCTGCCTCTCCGCGCCTGCCACAGAGGCAAAGGAAAGGTGCGCTGAGAGTGGTCGCCTGCAGCCCAGAGCCTGAGCTGCTCGGTCTGCTGGTGTCGTCACAGCTGGCCCAGGTTCAGGAGCAATTCCCCGGGGTCAAGGTGCGTGGTATTAGGACTGAAGGGGCGAAGCGTTCATGGTAGTTTTGGGCTGGCCCAGTGTGCCCGATATAAGTCGAGTCTCAATCGCACACAATAGCCCAAGTGTTGCCACTCTCACAATTTCCCACCCTAAACCATTGGCTGACCGCCCATTGCAGCTCTCAAACGTCAAGTACGACTGCCCGGAATGCCTTGGCTACATCGACACCAGAGCCCTCCCGCAAGACATCAGCGCCGCAGCGGCATGGAATCAGAGGGGCGCTGAGCAGGTAGGCGAGGTAGGGCATGGGACACCACTTGTGATGTCAAATAAAAACTCACCAGAGGTTTGTTGCTGTATGGGCCGTATGGGCCGTATGGGCCGTATGGGCAAACCTTGCACTGAACTACAACGTGCTTGGGCACGTGTTCTACCCCTGCAGTGTGTTGAGTGCCGGGAGCTCTCGGACATGTCGATGTACGCTTTGGATGAGCAGGCGGTAGACTGGTACCCAGTGGCAGTGGGCCGCCAGGGCCGCATGCCGAGGGGCATGGTTGAGAGCCAGGGCGAGTCGGAGGGCACACTCAACATCCGCCGCAGCCTCGGGGCCATGGAGCGGGTGGTGAAGTGGGTCAAAGACATGCCCAACGGCACCGCACTGGTAGTCGAGCTGCGCCAGAGCCTGGTCCGCCGTGCGGTGGCGCTGCACAAGCTCGTGGGGCCCAGCGGAGGAGAGCACCTCCCCCTGGCAGTGCTGCTTCCTGCGCCTGATGATGGCACCAGCAACCACAGGATGGAGCTGGACGTGGACAGCACCACCAGTGGCCTGCCGGGTAGCATCCGGCTGCACGCCCTGTGCGAGTACCCGGGCGGCCTGCACCTGACCGATCACGGGGGGTACGAGGTCAAGGAGGGCAGTGACTGGCTGCGGAAGCATGGCCGCGGGCTGAAGCCCCTGCTGCGCGCCCTCCAGCTGGTCGGTGTGTCTGGACCCGTCGGCACACTGGGCGCTGGCGACCCCGAGGAGGAAGCTATGGACAGCGGGAAGGAGATGCATCGCATGCACAGCCAAGGCCGGAGCCGGGGCCGGGGCCGGGCCACAGGCTCGGTGAGTTCCATGACATGGATGTCGCAGAGTGAGAAAAATGCACACGTGTTGAGGCCGTTCATGACCGATTCGGGCCACTCAGAGGACGCGGAATGAACTGGATTATTTGTGTGTGTATATGTAGCAGCATTCATTGCCCTACAGCGCAATCACGGTGCGCACGCATTACCCCTCACATTGCACCGCTGGCCTAACTGTTACCACGACGTCGAGATCGCCCACAGCTAGTCACCATAACTCATCGTCACCTCCTGTTCGCATGCGTGCAGGGAGAGGATGGACCCACCAAGCAGCTGGACTCCATGCTCGCCTGCCTGGACAGGCTGGCGGAGCAGCAGGACGGACTGCATGGGACTGCGGTGGTCAGCCCGGCTGCGGAGGGCAAGGGGGACATCGAGAGCAGGCCGGCGGACCTGTACAGCGCCTGCCAGGAGGCGTGCTCGTAAGTTGGGCAGCTGGGCTCACTGTTTACTGGTGACTGTAGCGAATGTTGTTTGTGCAGGAGTTTACTTGGTTTGACCCACCGTGGGGACCTACCTGCTCTTTCCCCCGTCTCTCTGTGCGTTCCCTCCGTCCATCCTGCACGGATGCAGGTCCGTTGCTAGCATCGTTCGGCTGGGCAAGGCGGAGGCGGGCGGCAATCAGGCGGAGGCGGGTGACCTCCATCCGGCCGCAGGCGGCATGCAGGGTCTGCAGAGGGTGGTCACCCGCACCGCGGGGGCCATGTGGCTGTGCGCCTGCCACGCGGAGGAGCTGGGCTGCACGCTGCCAAGGTCGCTGTGAAAGATTGTGCTACAAGCGGGTCAAGGAAGGGAGTAGAGTTAAGATGGGAGCCGCTTTCTAGGCCTAGTTGTGGCTGAAGATGGCATGACTGGGCTTGGACGGTTTGTGAGGTTTATGTAGGTGTATATACGTTCTGACCTCTGGATCATCATGCATGAGGCGACTAGTACTGAACTACATTTCCTGGCCAGCTAGCCGTACATTAGTCGGTGTCGGAGTCGGTGTGATCCCAAGCGAGCCTAATCGTGCTGGCCATCTCTCGATCGATACCACTTGGTGCGTGGTGGGAAGTGATGTAGAGTGCCGGTGCTTAGGAAGTAGGCTTGCTGGCTCAGCCCCGCGCACAAGGACGATGATGTCTGAAACCAGCCCTCTGTGCGTGCAGCGAAGGATTTAAAAATGAAAGTGGAAGCCGTGTGCTTGGGATACCATCCAGATGCGTGCAATGCATGATCCGTTAGACCCATGGCCATATACTCCAGCCTATCCACATACGCCGTAGCCTGGTGGCTAATGCGACTTCAGTAGTAGTGCGGCACGGGCTCGACTTCTCAGATCACAGCATTTGCGCTTTATTATGAACGCAAGTCCACCAGAAGCAGTGCAGGTAGACCCCGCTCCCCCCTGAAGCACCGCTCCCCCCTGAAGCATGGTCCGCAGCAACGCTATCAAAATTGAACTCAGAAGGCTTCGAACCCGCACTCGGTCATGTTGTGCTCACTATTCTAACGGCGTGCGGAATACCGTTCCAAGGGTGCGCCGCCCACTGATAAAGTTCACGTTTACTGTATGATTTGCCCTACTGGACGACGAACTCGACATCGCCGACCTGCTGCTGGTCCTCAGCCTGATGCGGGGCCAGTGTCTCATCATCACCCGCCGGCCACGTATGCCACACTTTTGGGCGAGCGCCGGCGGTGGTGCCCTTCCTCCTCATCAGCACCATAACCCTGTTGTGCACGCGGCCAACAGCGCCCCTTAACCTTCTCGCAAGCTTGGCTCCGGTGGTCCTCCGGCCTTCATCATCGGCCTCCTGCGAACGGCGGTCCTGCGCCTCACCATCACCCTCAGCAGGCGACACTCCTTTGCGGGCGCTTCGATTGCCCTTCATTTTCGTCAGCGCTGCCAAAGCAATGTGGTTCGCTCGGGAAGCAGTGCCCATTAGCTTGTTCCAGGTGTCCCGCAGCAGCACGCCCAGGAAGGTCGCCAGCAGCACCACGTTGATAGCCAGGATGAGCGCGCCCACGGGTTTCTGCGTGGTCAGCGGGGATGGGGGGAGGGGGCCAGATCTTCGGCGGTCCCCTGAGTGCGAGTTGAGAGAGCAGTGGTAAGCGCTCACAAGCGCTTGCTTTAACGTGCTTGCTTTGTTTTGGTCGAGCGTGTTCAACACCCTGTTAATTGACCTCACCACCAGAAAGACAAGGCGAGTACGACTTAAACTCAGCACCCCAACATTTGCATACCACCGGCTGCTGAAAACGCGGAAACTGCAGGTTTGCATGCTTGCTTGCATTTGTTTTGTACGAAACCGCTAGGCACTGCTGGACACATGTATATGTGGGTTCCATTCGGTGACATGTCATCACCCTAGGATGGAAGGCGGGCCATTCCCCACCACAGCCCACCACACCTGCGTGCAATAGTACTCTCGACCGGCCACCGCCTTCAAACGTCCGTTATGGCAATCGGCCCACCTTGTTGGGACGTCTGTCAAGTCCTTGCTAACTAACTAGCTAGCTAGCTAGCTATGGGCCCCACCCACCTCATCGGCAGCACTGAGACCATCATCGACCACGAAAAAGAGGCTCAGCGAGACAGTCAGGCTCAGGACTGTCATGGACATGGACTCGAACATCGTTATGATTCGGAGCCTGTTGGGCTTGCAGGTGATGTTGATGGCGGAAATGACGATGAAGGCGGTGAGCATGACCAGGATCTGGTGGGTAACCGACTTCAGCCCCCGGCCAAACACCTCCACCGCCACCAGCGCCAGCTCCTCCAGCATCAGCACGCTCTCCCACCAGAAGTAGCGGGGCCTGCGTCCATGCACGGACCTGTCTTTAACCCCCCCCCCCTGCTTGCAGTCCTGCTACAGCAATGACGCTCATTGGTGATTGCTGACTGTCATGCCACAGTGTTTATGCGACCTTCCTGACATTAGCACTTGTATCGGGTGTAGAGGAAGCTGTAGCGCTGTCGCACCCGCTTGGAACCCAACTCCGCCCTGCGGGTCCACAGGATCAGGAAAGAGGCGAGCGGGGGCCCAAAGCACAGCACGGCGACTGCTGCGATGCCGATGGGGACGTACAGCCGCAGGTGGACGCCCGTGTAGCACTCCTGCGCCATGTCGCGGACCCAGTAGCCGTGGCGCCAGGCGGCCTGCAGCAGAGCGGCGCAGCAATCTTTATTACGGTATACTCACGCCACCCTGGTGGCAGCGTAGGCACTGGACGCGAAATGGCCGCTATTGAATGATGGCCGCAATCGAATCAGAAACAAAAGCAGAGGGAGTTGCACACAGCATGGGACGGAGCCGAGCGACATGTCATGCGCTAGCACTTTAGGCAAATTGCGGCCTGATGTATCGTCACCTTCTGGTTCTGTGGGTAGAGGCCTGTCTGTCCATCGTCGATCTTGTAGCAAGAAAACACGCTCAGTGCCGCCTGGGCCCAGCCCGGGTAGAGGATGAAGACGGCAACGACGCTGATGACCCACAGCTGTGTGTTCAGGTCCAGCGTTGCGTCCGCCTGGGAGAGCACTCTGTAGAAGTTGCTGCTGTGGAGGACGGAGGAGAGCTTACGGAGGAATTGGCTGGAGTTGAGGCGGCTGGCGGCCTTCCTTGATGACGACAGCTTGCTCTCTAGCTTGGGCGACGTAGATGGGTCATGTAGCCCGTCTACTTCTCCCAAGCAGTGCCGCCGGGGTTCATCATCAGGGATAGTATCCACAGCTAGGTTACTTGCCCCTTGAGCTGCCTCTGGCCTTGCATGCTGTGCGCCCGCCTTTGCACCGGCACCGGCATCTGCACCGGCATCTGCACCGGCATCAGCAACTAGGCACACCTCGGCAGGTGATACCGGTTGCCAGTCCCCGGCTCCGCTCACATCGGCACCGCTTGCCTCCTGCTCAATCACCGAATCAAGGCGAGCCTCGACAGCTGAAAAGTCGTGGGCCCCTACCGCTGCAAGCATTGCCCCTAGATCACGGGCCTTTCTCATCCTCCGGAACTTGGTAGAGTTCAGAAGTAAAAACCTGTGGAATGGACGATACAATAAACGGATCAAGCAAGTTGGCAGTGACCCATCCAGCCCGGTTTCAGACACATACGTGCACACAAGGCAATCATGCCTGTACCAAGACATCGACACACGCAAGCACACACAATCGCCACAACCTTCATTGGATGACCTGATTATAATAGTAATAATGTACGCCCGGCTTGACACGGGCGTGTATTAAGGAGGTGGTCCGTCGGGGCAGCCGAGGCAGCCCATGGGTACCACCACCACGTGGAGGGTTAAAGGGTGAGGGGATGGGAGTTCTCCGGCGATTGCCGGATTCCGCTTCCGACTACCCTTTGCGGGGTTCTAGCTATGCTCGCGGGGGCCAGCCCAGGATGACCTGCATACCTGACTCCCCAGACAAACATGCTTGTAACAATGACAACGAACGGAACCAGCAGTGCACCCAGCAGCTGAATCCGCGCCTGGCCGTCGCTGGCGTCCGCTGGAAAGAAGCAGCTATAGCTATAGGCTACGGCGTTCTCCGCGCCAGTAACTGCACTGAGAGCCCCGGACAGCTTGGCCAAGTCACTTGGGTAGTCCACTGGCAGGCGCATGATGATGATATAGTATTGGGCGTGGATGATGGCCACCTGCAATGTGAACACATGCTCAGTCGGCAAGTCACTTCTAAGAGTTGAAAGCAGTGACAAGCGCCTCAATGTCGATTGTTCTGAGGGATTAACTAGGTACAACGGTGCCAGTATCGTACCTTCAACAGGTCAGCCAGTGAATCCTGCCCCAGACTGGCTTGGTCGTCTTCCTCATCATCGCTGTAGTTCTCATCAAGGTTGGTGTACAGCGTGTACATCACCAGGGCTATAGTGGCCAAGAACGCGGCCACGGCCAAAAGGCTGTTCTTCCATAGCGGAGGACAGGCCCTGTTCGCAGCATAGAGCGGCCATCTGTGAGCGCTGTGAGGCCGCACGGATTGCTTAGGGGTTGATTAGTTTTTTCTAGAATGCCAGGCATTTGAGCACGACATACCTGCACTCAAACTCGGCGTTGATAAAGTGCCACGGCTCGCATGCCGCACACAAGTTGCTTGTGTAGCCCGGAGCGCACTGCAGCTGCTGGTAGGCAGTAGTTGTGTTGACCGGGGTCATCGGAGCCCTGGTCGCGTTCGCACGTTGGCCCATGCGCGCACATCCCAACATCCAGCTCCATAACGGTAGGTCACGCAAGTACAACCAGCTAGAGATGTTCATGAAGATACGGCTTGGATCGAAGCTGTTGGGGAATCCGGCGTTCATACTAACATTTTGGTTGCCTGCCAGCTGCCCCCAAAACTCCTGCAGATCGGGGCGGTAGCCCAGCAGCTGGCAGAGAGCCAAACTTCCACTCCGCTCATCCAGGCTGGTGCCCGTTTCTACCAATGCAAGCCAGTCTTTCCTACGTGGGTCATCTGCCGGTGATGCTGCCAGGCCCATCAAGACTAGCTTTGTTGATGTTGATGCATTTGTGGAGTTGATGGCGGTGGAGCTGACAACGATGAGCTCCCCATCTCGGGCACTAACAACCTGAAGATGAGGCCGGGGTGGGGTCAGACAATGGACCGGGTTTGTGCATACCTACGCAAACGAGTCACCGGCTTTTCAAACCTGCCTCCGCACCAGACCTATCTCCGCACCCCGCCGTCAACTTGGCTGTCACGAACTACGCGCCGTGTACGTACAGGCAGGGCTCCCACCTTTCCCTTTCCCTACTTGCCTAGTTCCGTCGTCTTAGCGTTCCGAAGTCCCCCATATTTTCCCCTGAAGCCGGTTCCTGTACTTTTCCATCACTGTGTGGACGACCCCCGCACCCGATTGACTAACGCATACACACCTCGATTGAGGGTGCGAGCGCCAACCTGCTGAGAGAGGCGCCGGCGGGCTGATTGGGAGACACATGACACGCCTCATCCTTAGGGCAGCGATGGAAGAGCGCCGAGTCTTGGGCAGAGTGCCAGTAGCCTGAGCGGGGTAATAGGGCCAAGTTTTGGGGCCATTTCAGAAATGCCTGGACACAATACACACTGCGTCACTAGGCTAGGCTAGGCTTGGCTAGGCTGCCTTGCTCGCTGTCATCTTGCAGAACGGTTTGAGCACGCTGATACACATCTGGATCACACCGCATCGCTCTAGCTGTCCTCACCTTGAACGGGTACTAGGATAGCGCCCCCGAGGCATGTTGCGTGTGGCGGGCAGCCCTGGCACCCGACGCCCCTGTCCGCCGGTGCGTTGTTGCTGGTGATGTTGTCTACCCAGTCCTGAGCGAGGGAAGATGGAATTCAGGCTTGGCAGCCTTCTCTGGGATGGGCGTTTCACTTGCCATTTCATCAGAGCACGGTTGCATTTTGGGACGTGTACCTGTGGTTTAAACGTTTCAGCAATTGCCTGGAGTGCGTCCCGGCCATCGTCCCACAGGCTGAAGCGTCCACGCTCACAGCTCACACAGCCAACCCAGGAGTACGGGTTTGGCGCCTTTGCCCGACTGAGGTCGGGTGCCTCGCCACGCCTGCACCGAGTGATGTTCACGCTAATACTTGTTGCCGCGACCTGGAGGCGTGGCATAAATCGGATAAGGGTATGTAGTTGGGTAAAAGGTGCACACATTCGTGTCGTCACACGGCGGTAGGCTCCAAGTCAGTACTACAGGGGTAGTGCCCCTGGCCAGCGTCGGCCCAGAGATGTAACACCACACACAGATACACGCATATGCGCGCACACACGTAATACAGCCCTGCCAGGCGCGCATGCGACGCGTCTGGGTTGGGCCCTGCGTTTGCCTGCCGCGTGTGAGAGTGCCGGTGGCGAGCTGACTGGCTTGGCGCCTCTCAGGACCTGCCTTGCCGCTAGTATCTCGGGCGAACGGGCCATCTGGACCCATACTTCTGTTTGGACTGCTATGAAACGCGTGACCAGCACCACACTTAGGGGCTGGTCCCGTGCGGCAAGGACTGAGGTGTGCAGCAGCTGCTCGGACGAACAGAGGAGCAGCACTGCGGCGGGTTTTGCAGGGCAGCTGCAGTTGCTTAGGGCTGCAGGCTGTCCCTTTGGGTTGGGCAAGGGGGA